>QLNU02014802.1:120730958-120775055 GCA_006491805.2 Dysdera silvatica | reverse complement strand
TAAAAAATTCAACTAACCAACTCAAATGTATCACATTTTCTAGTTCTTTCCAGTTCTAAAATCTTTATTTTAAAGCAAGCGAGTGTCCAATGTATGAAGACCAGGTCAATAACAACAATTATCTTAACTACTAATATAATCCTTAGTGGCTTCTGCTCACCACAGTAGTGGCTAGAAGAGCTAATCAAATATTTATCTTTCCTATTTCGTCCCTGGCCTAGTAATTCAGATAAATTTTTGCTATACAGTTGAAAATCTTCTTACCTACCTCAACTTCAAAACAGTTTAGATCTTCGGGCAGCGATTTGCTAGATGTTCAAAAACTTTTGGTACCTATGTTTCCATCCAGTTGGATACTATCAATTTTTTGTAGGTCAAATAGACGAGATACTTTGAGGCCAAATATAGCATTATTTACTGTAAAGTTTGAACATGAAAATTTAAAGAAAAATTGTCTGGAAATAATTCGTATTTGTACTAAATTAAATTAAATTTCATATTAACACGGGAGAGATGTCATTTATAAAAGCTCTGCATGATTAGACCATATTAACTATTGAACCCTTTTTAACCAAACGGAGCAGCAAATAAAATAAATTCTACTCTTTGATTTAACTGCCGTGACAAAATGACCTCAGGTGAAAAGCCCCTAAAGCAAAAATGGAGATTTGGTGTACGTCAATGTCAATTTCTAAAATATTGCAACTACGAAAATTCTTATTCATTGCCAAACTCCGGAAGCAAAATACAATGGTGTAAATATTCCAATACGTTCACTAACGGGAAAGAAGCAAATCAGTTTATTTTCTCTTCATTGCTATAATATGTAAAATAATCCAATTTGTTTACCCGTATTTGGTTTGACGTCAAGAAATTCACCATTTGTCAGATTTTACTTACTAACAATGCATTGCCTTTACCAAGTATAAATATTTTGGAAACCCTATTGTATAAGCACGAATTTTTATAAGCTTAAAATTCTGGAGTGAGGTTTTGGTTTATGTGTCTTGTAATAAATAATAGGATACGAAGTTCTCAAGCAATTAATTGAAATAATGGCAAGTTCTTCTAAAACGCAAAACGATTTCCAAGGAATTTCACTTCGACTGGTAATACCTAAATATATTATATATATTCTTACCCAGATTTACTGAATATAGTATATATGGACAAGTAACCCATGGTACAGGATGTTTATATACTTTTATATTGTTGGTTATTTAAGCGGTTGCCCCGAGCACAACCCATTTTGTCGTAATAACCCCATGGATACAAATAAGTTTCTTGTTTATGAAAGAAATCTATTTTGAAATAACCTGTGATACTCGCGCGTCTCCCAGGCTAAGCGCGGACGCTTGAGGTGTTTAAAAATGTCCCGATTACAAGAGTATTTAGTAACTACTGATCAAAAACTGGGTACATCTATACACTGTACCTCCAAATATTCCAGTTATAGGTTATTATTTTTCTACACCCACCATTGATAGTTACCTTCACCGTGTTGGTGTCTGGCAGTATTGTTGGGTAGACAAAATTACTTCAAATTATCTTTTGAAATTAAATTTAAAAATAAAGGAACTCACAATAATAAAAATAATAATAAACACCAAATGTGAAGGCCCAGTGTACATGTTTCTTACACAACATACATATACACATAAAAACACACCTCAGTTGCTAGACAAAGAAAATAAATAATCATATGTATATATACACTCTGTCTGCAACTGTTTATTTCTTTTCCTGGGAAGTCTCCTGTTAATCACGGTTACATAATTCAAATGAGAAAGCACTATTAATGTAGGAGTTCAGCCTGTCCACGGACAAATTTAAATTACCATTCAGCATGATGATATCTTGTACCAGAGGAAAGTGCCAATCCCAGAGGAAGACATGTGAATAAATAGTAACTCTATACTAAACATTTTTACCTTATCTGTCTAAATGAAAGAACTTTATGATTTATCAAGAAGAAAGAAGAATTGTCATTTTTGTTATAATTGCTTTTTGATATGCTTATTTGAAATTTAATTTGAAATTATGGATTCCGTGAATCGGTTTAGATTATATTCACTAATTTTGATAATTATTGTTGCTTGATTGTTATCGAGTTTCATTATTAATTTTTGTTTCATTAATTAAAATGAATTTATTTCTTCCACAGAAAATAAGTTTTTCATGGCTAAAATACCACTACATTTCCCTTCCTAGCCATCTGTTATTAATCTGCTACCATACTTCTTCTTTCAACTGTAACAGTAAAGGCAGTCCCTCTTCTATCTTTTGTCCCAAGGGAACTTCGAAAACCTTTTTTCAAGTAATCTTTGAACTCCCCAAAACTAAACTTATTCCATTCCCACCCTCTTCAGCAATAAAAGTCTCACATGCAAATGATAAAAAAGTGCACAATGGCCTATATGTTCCAACTATCAGTGGTCTACATTTCAACAGATACTTTTGCTCTTGACAATAAATTCAGCTTCATGATGCTTAGAAATTCCAGAGTTTGTGGAAGCCAAGGGTCGTGTGAAAAAAAGATGCATATCCAAAAAAGGCAGCCTTTTACGAGTGAAGTCAAGATAGGGCTGCCGTATAGGCCGCTAATAGCCATATAGGCCGCCTAAGCAAAATATTTGAAAAAAAACATTCTGATAAGGTGGAATGACGAGGTAAACAAGAAACATTTGCTACATCCTTGCCAGTTTGGATTTAGAGAAAAACATTCTACCCAACATCAAATCTGGAGGGTAACGGAGTTTATTATAGACGGATTTAATAGAATGGAATGTACTGCCACAATCTTTTTAGATTTGGAAAAGGCGTTCGACAAAGTTTGGATAGATGGTCTCGTATACAAGCTGCTTAGACAACATTTCGCATTACCTTGTGAGGGTGATTTCGTCTTACCTCAGAAATAGGGGATTCGTATATGCCAATAATGGTGAATTCAGCAACAGGAGACCTATTACTGCAGGAGTACCTCAAGGATCACTCTTAGGACCATTATTATTCAATCTTCTCATTAGTGACTTCCCAGAAATTAACAGAGGCATCCTTTCACTTTATGCTGACGATACGGCAATTTTATGTGAAAGTCAAGATATCAACGCCGCTGTAAATAACCTTCAAGACAACTTAACGACTATAGAAAGATGGCTTATGGCTTGGGGTCTTACCGTGAATCCAGCGAAAAGTCAATTAGTTATTTTCAGAAACGGTGGGAAAATTGGCTCTTACTCAGTCACAGTAAAAGATAAAAAAATCACTAACACAAACGCAGCAAAGTATTTGGGGATGATGCTAGACGAAAGACTTAGTTTCGAAAGGCATTTTGAAGTCACTAAAAACAAAGCTCGTGCTGCCTTCTCCACACTGTTACCAGTTTTAGGACCTAAATCCAAAATGAGCCTTCCAACAAAAATTCTGGTATATAAATCTTCAATTAGGTCAATTCTTCTTTACTGTTGTGCTGTCTTCACCTTTCTCGGTCCAGATAAAATGAGAACACTACAAATAATTCAAAATAAATGTTTACGAACAATGTGTGGAGCTCCTTGTTTCGTTTGAAACTCAAACATACACAAAGATTTAAAAGTCGAACTTCTTCACACAGCAGCACTCGACCAATGTTTCACCTTCTTTGGAGAGCTGGAGGACAATCCAATAGCATCACTCATCGAACCCTCAAGGTACTGCCTTCAATGCCTAATCTACTCCAAAAGGGACAGGCCACGTTCGGTTTTGCGTCTCATGGAACACCTGCAGCAAGGTGAACATTGTGCTTTGCGGATTTTTAATAATTAACTCACCTCGTGCTATCGTCGCTCGTGGTGAGAGCACTTGACTGCTCCCACTTACAGATAGTGGTTTCTTATCACAGAAAACCGGACAATGAACCAACACGTTTCAACTTGTTTTTGGACCGTTTCATTCGCGCCAGTAATTTAGTAAAATTGGGTTTCTACATGTTTTGAGATTTCCTCATTTGCAGTGCCACTTCAAATCAGTTCTATTTCAAAACAGCATTCAAATGGAGCTTTCTGCTGTATAGCATGGTAACACGCTCACCTAGTGCCATTAATCTGGGTTTGACTCCCAACAGTGCAAAGAATGTTTACTGAGCGACTTACAAAGATCACACTGCCTGTAGTCCGGCACTTCTTACCTTCGCGCGTAGCGTGAATAATTAATTTTCGTAGAAAGAATATTTATGCAATAAAAAAGCTTTTAAAAAATGCCATCTTATTTATTTGACCTCAAATTTCAAAAGTATTTAAGAAAATAATGTATTTCAATACAATTGTATTATAGAAAAATTGGAATTCTTAATAAAGTCTTACAAAAAATTGGAAACTCTCATTCATCTTCAAACATCAATGTTATTTATGTTTTAACTTCAATTTTTTTTATCTTTTAACGTTAATGTTTTTTATTTTTTAACATTCTCGAAAATATGGATGTGTTTTGAGCGTCCGGAAAATATTGACAACACGTTTCCAAGTTTTTCTGGGATATTACGACGTATATATGGATACTTCTGTATACAAGAGTATACGCACATAACAAGTTCAAACAATGGCAAAGGTTTTGCCCAGCGGCATAATATGTTTATGCTATTTGTGTTACTCTACATCCTCGAAAAGGAACAAGAAGTGCAAAAAGAAAATTTTTTAAAAGTAGCTTTCGACATATTTTCTGGAATAAATGCATATTATTTTCTGCAAACAATAACAAAGGATTTTCCCAGCGGCAAATTATGTTCATGCTATTTGTGTTATGCTATGTCCTCGAAAAAGGAAAAAGAAATGCAGGAAGACAAAGTTTTTAAAAGTGCTTTTATTGGCGTATTATTTTCTTCAAAAAAACTCAATGTATCAAATCCTGACTAGTTTATCAGGTAAAATTATACCCGATTCACTTCTATTTATTTATTTTTCATCACGTTTTCATATCCTATTATTTTATGTGTGTCTCCGCATTTCGTTTCGCACTTCTCCGTGGCCCGCATTGCTTGCTGGTAAAGCATAAAATATTTCAATTCATTGTAAAAATTTTCTATTGTGTACATGACTGTAAAAAAATTACGTATCAATTAATATTGGAATTGAAATAAATTATATTTGATTTTTGTTATACAAAAAAAGTTGTAAGTCGATAATTTCATTAATTTATTTAACTGTTAACTGAGTTAATTAAATCGTAATGATTAATTATATAGTTTAAACAATGGATGAAATTTTATATATAATTATATAACGGAAATTAGATAGATTGTAAACTTATATAAGAACCTAATCTTAACATTTTGCAAGTTAAACTTTCCAACTTATAAACTTACCTACTTATTTGTTGAAAACTTGTTATTTTTATTGGAATTTTTTTCACCAAAAATGGTATGCAAATATGGTAATAAATGGTATGAATAAATGCTATGAATAAATAAATGGTATGAAAAACATATGCAAATAATATCCTTTGAAAATATGTTGCAAAATCTGTGAAAAATGTTACTGTGTTTTCTTCAACATGTATCCAGATTGCCGCACTCATGCTTCTAACAACGTTTACTATACGTTTGCAGTTAATTGCCGCACTCATGCTTCTAACAACGTTTACTATACGTTTGCAGTTAATTGCTGTGCGACCTGCATGCGGGAGAGAATCAGAAAATTATTAAATGAAGCGCAACGAAATTAAATTATTCACTCAACTTGTATAAAGACATTAAAATTAGAAACGATATTTTATATACTTAATCCTGACGTTATTTATCTCGTTGCCACACAATGGTATGAAAAAATATAACAAAGTTTATGAGAAGCTTGATAGAAACATATTCAAAGTTTAACAAAAATGTATAAAATTATAATTTGTACCCAGGATACGTTTTATAGAGGGGGGAAAAATAAACATATTTATTACAAAATATCGCATTCACCCTTTATACGCTAATATTTTACATTGACTAAAATTACTTCCGAAATGGTTGTATGAATTTTAAGAAATAAATATAAATTTTATGCATTGGTCATATTGTCTATCGATACTTGGTAAAATACTATGCTGAGATGTAAAAACAATCGTTAATGCTTGTATATATAGTTTACATATTTTAAAACAAAAAATTAATTTAATTACCATTTTAGAGACATGCTTAAATATTTTTTTAATTTATTAAACCTAGGTATAATAAAAATAATAATTCTACAATATATAGGTATCGTGAACAATTGGCCAGGGGAAAACTGGGAAAAAGTCGAAATCGCGACATGACCAGCCCCAGCCACCCAAACAGAAAATAAATATATAAATCATATAATAATCAAGAAACAATTAAAAGTAAAAAATATAAATAAAAGGCAAAAGGAAAAGAGTAAATTAACTCTCAACATTCCAAAGATAAATTTTTAATTTAGTTTTAAAGAAATTAAGATTTTTAATCCTCGTAAGTTCAATGGAAAGATCAGTCCAAGTACGAGGACTGATGTTATTAATCTGATAAAACATGAAGTTATTTCTTTCAGCCGGAATCCAAAAATTAATGTTTCGCCGATGTAGTGTATCGACAATATTTGGTAGCGCACAAAGGTATCCAGTCACGAGGCGTTTTTGGTGCTTTTCTGGTTTATTAGTACACGCACACACATATAGCTATATACTTATTTAAATGTTGCTTATACAAAAGCATTTGTCGGTGACAGGAATACGAAACAATTCAGAGGAGGGATTCCAATCCGCTCCTATACCAGACAGGGATAATACGCCGCTCTGTACATGAGTTCTTAGTCGATAGGCGAGCTAAGAAAATACATAACTGTTCACGAAGCGTGGAACAGGGTGCGATTTAATTACTTCAGGGCGAAGTCTCGAACACACTAAAATTTTGCACGTTTTAGAGTTTTGTCCAAATTTTGGTGGGAAGAGTTACACGGAAAGTAGAACTGTTATTGGTTGAAGAAATCTGTGCAAGCATATTAAGATGAATTTCAGGTGCAGTTGGGGCTGCTGAACATCACTCGGCAAGTGGCAAGCAAATAGCTTAAGGCGTCGACAGGTATCAAGACCAGACCATTAATACTGTCAAACTTAGGAATTTTATGGTTTCTGTAGTGTCAAGAGAAGCATTTGAGTAGCGATTTATGTTATTAAGAAAATGATCCGCATGGCATCCGTTGTGTGATCCTTTCTTGATCTTTGAACTATTTCAGGAAAACATGGAAATTTAGGAAATAGTGAAAGATTTGAGAGGAAGAGCCCCATAGGCAGATGTTTCTATTGACTCGAAATGAAGAGAGGTATTCCGAAAATTTTCGGGGAGAAGTATAGAAATTTAGTTTGTCAAATTTAAAGTGCAACATTAGGTGCTACACCGTGAAGGACATCCAGAACGACACGAAAGAAGAAAAATTAAAGAGGAAAATGTATTTAAGTGAATATGCTTAAACATAAAAATAGATTATAAATAACTAACTGTCGAAAAGGTAAAATACGAAAATGAAATCAAAGATTAGGAGGAAAGAAATTAGCCCCATATTGGAGAAGACTGAACCTGAATACGTTGGATTCTGTGAACAGCGGTAATACCAACATGAGTCTTTTTGATTAATGCTTGTTCAGTTTTCACCACTATTTATTGGTTTTTCAACACTTTTAATGTTTGTAGTTGAAGCTTTTATTTGAGATTTATTTGCTTTTAAATATAACTTTTTAAATGGTGAATTACTTACAGAAAAAAAAACTTTTCCGCACCTGGTATCCCACCAGGACCGAAATATTAGCACTAATATTACCATATCATCGTCTGTGATGAAAATCCTGGACTTTAATAAATATGAAGCTTTTATCCAAATATTTGGGAATGCATACAATTTTGTTTTAAATTAAGGCACACACGGATTTTTTTTCTTCCTTCAAATATTGTTCATTCTCTGAGTGAAAGTCTGTAAATATGCCCCGAAGTTATATAACAAAATTATATAATTTAGAAACTTAAAAATTTATGCTAAGCGCATGAATTATATTTATACTCCTGATATAAGATTAATAATTTCAATAATCGCATTAAAAGTCTTGGGAAGCATGTTTTCCTTTTCTCCTAATGCACTTATAAAATTTAGCGCGATCAATTAAACTAATATTTTGACAACACATTTGAAAATCTTCAGCGAACAAGGGTTTACGTCATCCAAAGTTGACGGTAAGAAGTTTGCTGAAGAGAGGTCCTAGTCGTGTTGTCCGTTTAATTGAATCAACTAATCATAAATGTGAATTTCAGGATGTTGATTGGCTCAGGGTTCTGATGGGTGGCATAAATATTTTAAGAGAGAAGTTGATTTCAGACCCTCTTGGGAAATTAATTTAGAAAAAATAATAAGGAACGGAGTGCACAAGATAAGAAAATGATGAGGACAGGATAAGAAAATGATGAACTAACAAATAGACCCAGTAAATGTCTTTTCTTGGAAGCATCCACAAAGCGCAAGTCACTTTTACTTTTACATATTTGCTAAAAATCAACTCAGATGCAACAACATACACAAGCTAAATGTACGACTATAGTTTGCAATAGTTTTAATGAAATTGTGTTACAGAAAATATTATATATAATGCCTTCTATAGTTATACTTAATAGCAATGATTTATTTTTCTTTTACTCTAGTTTGGGCCTTGTAGAACATGGATGCCCTTATAGAGGCAGAGGTGAGCTCCCTCCTAACCGTTCACAAATTTTATTTGTTCGAACCTGAAATGCATTTACTTTCAAAAGTTTTACAGTCACATTTTAAAATAAGGTACTTTTTAGCTCATTACTAATTGTCAAGCAGTATCAATTATTTTTGTAGCGTTTTGGTATCTTGTACATTCACAAAAATTCTCGACAGCTTTGAGAAGGAGTAATAATTTTTCTCAGTTCCTCCTCCACCCGCTAGAAATACTCGCATGGGCGCCCATGGTATAGAGTGGGTGTGAGAATATTAAATTTTCATTAATCCTCCCCTTGTGAGAGAACAATGCCGCTTACGGCGGTCACCTTTCTCAATTCATCATCAACAACATTCAACAACGTCACAACGACAACAATGACCTCCCTCCCGAAAATTACAAAATACTACCCTGATGACTTTGTGTGTTAGCCACTTCGGTGATTTTATTATCTCTGAGAAGGATAATGATATTTAAGAACATAAATCATCATCTCCTGTGTCCTGGTAGTCTAGTTAGAATGACTCGTGTGTGTTAATCAAGAGGTCGCGCGTTCGACTTCAGCTCGAGGTGATGCTTCTTTCTTTTTAACGACCCACCAAATCTTTTGGTGGTGGATGAGTGTGTATTAATTTGCGCTATATAATGTGGGTGCCAAAACATTAAAATTTCACAAATCTAAAATTAATATAGAAATATACCCTTTTATAGTTTTGCGTAAAGAATTCGATAAATGCAATCAGTTAATAGATGCATAGTTCGGACACATTTTTAATTCAAATTTCTTCCCTTAGAATAAGTTAAGAAACACCAAACTTTATTTTTTTATTAGAAATAAGATACAAAGTTGAAGGGAAAAAATTACATACAAAAGGTTAAACACTTGTAAGATAAGGCTATATAGCCATCATTCCAGATGAAATATTGCTGATGACACGTTTGTAATTTGGGTGATCTTTTTCATTGCTATTTTACCAGTGTTTAACCTTTTGTATCTAACTTATTTTTTTTTAACTTAAAGACATCTTTCCTAACATTGAATATTCACATCATTTTAAATTAATCATTGAAGTAAAGGTACATTAAGCGTTTTGATGTTTAGCACATACTTTCTGTTTATATCATTAAACTGTTTGATAGGCTGTACGAAAAAAAAAACGGCTTAGCATGTTTTCAGCATTATTATACGGTTGTACAATTTTATGGTATTTCGATCTTTAGTTCAGTAATCGGTTAATTTTCTTTAGTATGATGAGATTGGGTAAATACACTGTACAAAAATTCGTTCAAAGTTATGATGAAGCAACTAATGTGGCACAGATATAATATTTAATGAACTTAAAACGTCTTTTAACGAATTCTTTAGAAAAGTGTCGAAAAACGTTTTAAATTAATTAAATACTGCACACGTGCCACTCGTTATTCTAACATAATTTTGAACGAATCTTTAGTATATTATTGTATACATTAAATGGAAAAAAATAGGACAGGGTCTTAGGAAAGGGGGCTCGTGTCAACCCCATTAGGTATCAAACTACATTATCTGCATCACGTTATCTTCTTTAAATCAAATTAAGCCCCCTCTAAGAGTTTTGAATTACTACGTCACCGATGTGGGATACCTACCTAATAATGGTTAGTGGCACCTTTCCATAGACCTAGTAAGTACGAAGCATTATGTCCACCAGTTCAGTTCAAGAAAGTGGTCAACAGTTTCACTCTTCAGTCACAAGGGCGGACTGAGCCGCCGGTGCGCCCCCATGAGTGGTAGGACTCGCACTTTCGAATGGGCAAGAACTCGCGCCCTTTGAAAGGACATAGTCCGCCCCCGTTCTCACCCATGCTTCCTGGGTGCATGTCTATTATTCGTTCGCAATCCTGGATAGAACGAATAAATTTTCACTAACCCTTTCACAGCATTTCATATACGCTGTACAGTTTTTACGTCCAGTGAACCATTTTATAGTGTTAAAGCTTTAAAATGATCCTTAAGTCATGTCATCATGACCCTATGGTGTATTGCATTAACCTGAAGAATTCACTGTCCTATCAATGTATTACAACCAAAACGCAGATAATCAGAAAGGAGGAATACGTAGCTTGGATCCATTGAAAGTTGCGTCTAGACGTATAAAAGCTTTCAACATGTGTTAGTTGAATAGACTTTTGCCAAATATTTACCTGACTGAACACTTCCATGTTGACACGTAAGTTCGTCAGATTTGTTTACTTCCCTTAAATGGTAGGTCCACTCAAGAGGACTAGAAACAAGAATCATTAAATCACACAACCTATTTCAGATCGTCCAAAGTCCAGTACCGATGTTCTTTCACAGTGGATTGAAGGCCTATAAACAATAGTGAATGAAAAAATCATGACTGTTTAAAAAATCGAATGCTTTATTTTAGATTTTTTAAACTTAAACTGACTAGTTACTTTGTAAGTTTAAAATTGTTAGAGCGTTTCATTCACGGTTTTTTAAATTTTAATTAAGTTAGTACATGTGAAGGCTAAAAATAAATCAGGCCAAATTAAAAATATTAAAATATTTAAAAAAATTAAAATCATAATTTAGAAAAAATACATCATAAATTTTTATACATATAAATATGTGAAAATCAGAAAAATATTTTTAAAATTTATATAAATCCAACACTACGGATTAAATTAAACAACAATAGAAATTAACGTTTTTGGGCCGGACGTTTTACCGGTCTTCTGGCAATTTGGTTTAAATAGTAGTCCATGTACTACACCATTCTGCTAAATAACCGGCATCAGTAAATAGTCTTTATATACATTCGTAAGAGATTAGATGTTGACGTTCCTAGCTCAGATGGCAGAGCTTCCGCCCGGCAAGAGGAAGGTAATGGGTTCGGGACCCACCGAACGCAAAAACATTTCTTTTCTTTCGAACGTTTCAACATCTAAATACGCCATATCATCGGCGCCGGTATCACTACGCCCATAAACGTTGATTAATGTTTTTAAAAAGATTAAAATTAACCTTATATTATTAATGTTTAATGACATGGACCAATTTTTTTATTTCAAATGGAATTTAAAAGGACATGTCATTACCTTAAGTCCTTTTAAATTTTGTGTACAAGTATTTCTTACTTTAAGAATTTCTGCTTTGTGAATTTTCAGCTTTACATTTTTTTTAAATAATGTGTCAAATAATCTATTCAGACTAGAGTCATTATTTCAAACCTGGGCAACCCCTCTCTCTTCAACATCACCCCATCAAAATATTAAAAGTTTTCACAATCAAATTCAGCTTTCATTTTGACCATAATATTATTGCAATATTTAAAATGCTTTACCTTTACCATATATTTTAAATATTGATTAAAGCAGCTGACAACAAACGAGTTCCACCACTTAAATAATTTAAAAGAATTAATTTAATATTTTTTATGCAATAAGAATTGCAACCTTTACGTGCAACAAAATTACATAGACTAACATGAAAGATGTGAGGAAAAACTACCTTTACTTTCTTCAGAATTTTGAAGGGTTCGAAGAACCAGCAAGAATTATGCAGCAATACACAAATTTTGGCTACAAACAAGCAAATTTTGGTTACAGACTGGAACTGAAAGACTCTGTAAATAATAAAAATGATATTCTTAAATCACAAATGAAGAATTTACTAATGGAGACTTCTTAAAAATTGGAAAAGAAAAGAAAACTGAACTATGTAGTAAGATATTATTACCCTTCACAGGGATAACACAATTGCCAAATAATAGTCAACACACAAAGCCACCGGGGCGAGATTTTTGTGAGTTTTTCATAGGGGACTTTTTTTATTACCAATAAATTTGACACCCACGTATTAGTAGCTCAAACTAGTACTACTAATGAGTGGGTGTCAAATTTATTTGTAATAAAACTGAACTATGTTAGCAAGATTTTGTGCTGAAACTTTTGCTGTTTTTGAATTGCAATAATATCGGACCTATACGCGACAGTCTTGCAACTTCAGTAAAATAAAAGCCATATAGGATCTTTTTTTAAAATTTGCTATTTTACGGTTAGAAAATGAGTATGAACTTGTAATCCTACTTTGCACAGCACTAAGTCGCTGTTTTTCTGAGACAAGTCAAGTATTCAGTGGCAATCTAAAGTGTACAAAATAAAATAATTGAAACACAGATTTATGAGTAACACCCGTTGGTGAGTACTCAAAGATACTTATTTTTTTAGTTGTAATTTTTATCTCATTCAATAAATACTGTTATCGCTTTAGTTATTCTCTTCATACATACCCAAAGAAAAGAAGTAAAGAATTTTAGTTAAAAAAAAAAAAAGAAAGAAAATTCTTATGGTATACTGAGTATATTTTTCTTTTTTCATTTTATTTAATTTAAATAACCTGTTTCTTTTTAGAGACCCAGACATACCGAGCTCAACGAAGGTACCCTGGCTCGAATCCAAGATGGGAACGGCGTCTTTTTTTCTCCTGAAACAAAAAAGCTCTAGTCTGTGCTATTTACACGTGGGTTCCGAAAATTATTGTATAATAAATTCCACCACGAAAACTCACAAAAACTCGCCCCGGAGGCTTTGTGTGTTGACCATTATTTGGCAATTGTGTTATCCCTGAGAAGGGTAATAATATCTTACATCCTTATATACGGAGAAAGAGAGCGTTGTTCCTGTCTTCGTTCTTCTAGCGGCCAAGAAACTCCGGGATCAACGAAGGGACCCTGATGGTTGGAATTCAGGATTGGGACGGCGTTTCTTTTTCTCCTAAAACAAAAAACCTCTGGTTTGAGCTACTTACACATGTGGGTTCCGAAAATTATTATACAGCCTGTTTCCTTATGTAGATTATTTTGACTTAGAATATAATTAAACTGTGATAAAAAAATCAAAATAAAAAATACAATTTAGATTTTTGATTTTAATCAATGATTTTTTAAAGATGAGATTATTTAAATAATGATTTAAATCAAGTTGATTTAACTCGGCGTATTCTGCTTTTGAGGCTGTTGGTAATGAGACCTTGAAGTTGTGAACTCTCTCAGCCTTTTACAGTCAATAATCACTTAATAGCTTTGATTTAAAAGTTTCTGGAATATTTTTCATCGGAGTCAACAGGGAATTTTATCACATTTGCTCTCTAGTTAGCTAAAATAAGGAAATATGGGCTTAGATGGCCACGATCTTTTGTCATTTCACAACGTTAATCAGAATGAAAGAGTATTCTAAAAACAGGGAATTCCTTATACATTCTTGATACTGTTGAAAGGGGATATTACAATTTCAATACCATTTCTGTATCTACAATCTTTTGCACCATGACATGGTTGGCCTGTGCATTGTGGTCACCTTCACCATCATCACTCCCTCTCTCTCTCTCTCTCTCTCTCTCTCTCTCCCTCTCTCTCTCTCTCTCTCTTTCAAAAGCAATCGATTAATTCAGTCAGCTATTTACCAATACTGGCATTAAATGGTTATTCAGTTGGAAGCGGAAATGTTTCCTTACCCATATACTTGACACGCAATGAGATTGTCTATTAGAGTCAGGGATTACAATGTTGCCTTGCTGTAAATATCAGATCATTTTTGTCAGTTCAGTGTACAACATCCTCATTCCCGTTTTTGATGAAAAAATGGCTACGAAGCAAGAATAAACTAAAAAAGTTTTATTTATCTTCGTTCCTTATGCACCTAATATCAAGAATTCGTCTACGCATCCATGGAGTCCGCAGTGATAAAAGTACTAAAATGTCTTCCCAAATGCGAGCTACATTTTCCAAACGTTATAAAACATTTTCAAATAAATGTCCATTAGAATCTAAAAATCTCCTCGGCATTCCAATGTAAACCGCTTTCCGTAAACTTCCGACCATTTTCCGAACATCAAAGGAGGGGAAATGGTGCTATTATGGAAGAATACTTCTAGCTTCAGAAATTTCTTCGTCCTTGTCTGCTTTACGTTGAATTACCTCATGAAATTTAGGGCGAGTGGCAGGAAGCTTATGTGGCTAACGAGCTGACATCATCGCCAATTCTGAAGCGTAATCTACTTATTTTGAGTCATTCTTAAGAAGGATGAGCTATATATATTTCCATCTTGTTGAAACGTGTTGAAATGCTTGGCGCATCTTAGAAAATGTTGTTTGTTTTAGCCTAGGTATGAAGTTCTACGCCGCTTTGGGGAAACTTTTCAGTAGGTATTTCGCGCAATATCTTTTAAAACGCTTTTCGATACTAGCAAAAAAATCTAGTTTGCGTAAGCACTAAAAAACAGTTACGCCCGTATTTAACCTATTGAGTATAATTTATTATTTATTATTATTCATTAAATAATAATAATTTATTATTTATTAAATATGTGTTTTGTCTCTTATTCTGTAAACCATAGTTGGCTAGAGGTCGACATATTGTCGTAATGTATAATAACAAGAAAATTTTATAAGTCATTCACTCTCCATCAATATTTTCGTTACGAAAAATTGTCTTCATGATCTTCGTCTTCACAATCCATTGTCAGAGAATCAGACACACGATATTTCAGAGCCGGCTTTTCACAATATTAAACGATCTTGTAATCCACAGGTTCTGAAAAAATAGATGTTTCAATAATATATTCAGAAAGTCTAATTTATATGACTATAATACGTGATCAGTTATGATATATAAAAAAAATTAAATTTAGAAAACATAAAAGATTATCAATGTATATAAAATTGCAAAAATCTAATTACAATTAATATTATTTATGCATTAAATATAATTAATAATTTTGTACAAAGGAAATTAAATTTCTTGGATGATGATTAAATATTTATATTAAAAATTACTGTTATTTAAGTGTTATAGGCAGAATTTTGCTAAATAAAATTTCATTGAATTTGTTTCATTTAACACCTTTGATTTCAACTCCACACCTTGCGCCAGGATATATTTACAGATGTCTAATTTAAAAAAAAAATCGATGACATTTTAAATATTTTTTTCTATTATAAACTGCCAACTATTTCATTCAGGAAGACATTTTATAGATAGATTGAGGATTGCAGTAAAACTTATTTTGTTTCATAATTAATTAACCAATCAATTTCCAAGTTTTCGCAACATAATATACAAATTAAATTCGTTTTCATTAATAAGGGTGTAAATAATACAATAATAATTTCAGTATTTCAATAAGTAATATTTTTTTAACAAAATTGGTTACTAAGTTACTAACTAAAGCTAATTATTATATCGATTTTGGATTCTATCTTTTATGGGAAATTTTTTCATAGAAGATAATAATGTAACTCAGTAAAGGAGGATATATACATGAATATCATCCACTCATTTCAAATTCTGCAAACAGGGATTCTCTCCTTCTAATCACTGCCATGCAAAGCCCAACCTGTTACTACAGACAAGGGATGCGGGGCAGTATGATTACAGGCGATGCGTTTCGCCGCTGCGTTAACAGTTAATAAAGGGAACATTTTCTGGTTTTAAAACTTGGCATTTAAAACTGCTCAAATACATAAAAACTTCGTATATTTGTGCAATCCAAAATCATGTATTTAGTAAGAATTAGGGAAAAAGATTCATGGTGACGTATTAAAACGACCACTCCAGAGACTTGCTTGGCGGGAAATTTGGCGTGTGAACATTTGGCAGCCGCTGGTTTCAATTAGGCGATGGCAAGCTTAATATTAATGTTGAGCATCATTTTCGCCAGACGAACCAGCTCTTTCGTACGGGCATTGAAGAACCACATATTCTTCAGTGTAATAAGTTAAGCTTTTCCGCCCGCGTGTACAATATAGTGAAAGGAATACAGAGAAATCGGCCTTAAACTCACTACGCTGTCCATCCAGACTTGGTGGTAAACTAGACCTTCAATTTAACGAGGATTCTAGACATCCGTCACCACAACCGAAGTACTCCGCTTTTACTGCGGGACGCATCTTGTCACCCTACCAAGGATTGACCGCAGTCCGGGGTGCTTCAGCTTGGACGCTCTATCTGGATTGGTATTCTTGGCAGGAGACATATCTTTCTCTTTCTCTTATCCTTCTTATCTTTTAATTATCAGTTTAATACATTTACTAAAAATTAAAAATTAATGTAAAGTAATTTAATTTAATCACAGAGATATGATTAAACTGATGTTCTGAAATTTTAAATCAGTATCAGATATTTCAGCAAAGTTACTGTTTGTTACATCCAGTTGCTTCAGACGCAACTTAATTTTTATAAACAAAATAACGGCTCTGCAGAAAATTCCATAAAATCGACGGGTTGCCCTTTTTAATTTACTTTTCTACTAATTTCAAAACTTTTGCCGGATGACAGTGGTTCCTAAGCAATGTACTCTGACAAATTAATGGTCATTAATCATGAAAAATTTTAGAAATGTTGCTTTGTAATTATTTAAAATCGTACACATAATATTACACTCAGTGCATGTATGTATACACAGTCGAAGTCAGAACAACATCGACTGCAGCGCCAATTAGATTATAGCGTCAAAATTCTGAAGTTCATTCGCGAGACCTATTGCGTAATTTTTCCTTGTTTATGACGTCATAAAATTTCAAGAAAACTCCGATTTTAAGTCAAGATACTCTAAAACTCAAAAGAAAATTAAAAATTTCTGATAAAATTTGACATACATGAAATTTTTTATAATTTTATATTTTAGTTTTGCATTACTATATTTAAACATTTAAATTATTATCGTATTGAACTGTAGTCTTTCCCGAAATTGATATATTAAAATAATATTATATACGTTCACTATTACTGCCATTTATGAAATTTCACATCAACTTATTAACATTCCGAATTTATATACTGGACATACGTTCAAATTTTGGCGACCCCTTAAATATCACTATAACGGAATTTTACTTCACATATACGCTCTATAGAATTATATATAATAATAAAAAATCATTAATTTAAAAAATACCCCTTCGTCATGTCCTTCAAAGATAAACGCGTGGTTGTCATGTATTTTTAGAAAAAAATAAATCACGATTCGAAGAAATTTAGAAAATTCTGCCTTAAGAGAAAATTCAGCTTAAATAACAAATAATAATAAAAATACTTGCAAAAAACTTCTTAAGCGTATTTACACGTCTTAAACTAACAGAATGGTCTTCCTCTTCTACAATCCTCTCAATATCACTTAGAAAATGCCGAGAAAACATCTGACTCTGAGATAAATCTTCTTTTGAGAACTTCACTTCCCAAATCCTGTGAGAACGAAATCTCTAGAACATCTGAATAAGTTGTCCATAACAGATGCTCCTTAAGTCTATCCGTGATGAAAGCTTTTCGCTTACAAGCCACGTTTCCAAAGTCCTTGTGAAAAACAAGCTCAACAAGATTTAGTCTGACTTTATCTTTCTTTAACACTTCCTGAATGAATCCCACTCGAAAAACACAAAGTTCCAACAAGTAAGGAGAAGCTTAAGGAGATCAAAGTGTTTTCGGAAATATATCTTTCGTTCACAGTATCATAGAATGATAAAAAAAAGAAAACTTTTTATGGTTTTAGTTGAAAATTATTTTCAAAAATGTAATAGATACCCTTAATTAAATTACAAAGTCGTTTTTTATATTTCATCAAACTTTCTAATGACTCATTAAACACGTTTGAGATTGCATATATCGACTTCAGAAAATATTATGATATTTTAGGCCTTTAAGAAGAAATATTTTTGTAACACACTGTGTCAGATATTACTCACTGTTCCATTATTTATTTGTATTTTCTAATTTTTTATTAATCATCTTTTCTATGTATTTTCTAATTTGTATTTTCTAATTTTTGTTAATAATTTATTATTAATTATCCAGATTATTAATGCTTTTAAACATGCCATTATTTAGATTAAACAACAATGTAAATCAAGTTCAGTAAAGTCTTTATATACGTTCGTAAAGAGATTATATATTGTCCTTCGTAGCTCAGTAGGTAGAGCCTCCGCCCGGCAAGTGGAAGGTCGTGGGTTCAGGTCCCACCGAACGCAGAAATATTTATTTTCTTTCGAACGTTTCACCATCATATGTATATGCAGATACATATGCAAATCCTACGAATCGCATAAGCATATGCATATTCAAATGATTATTTCTTCTCCTGGAAGGATACCAGGAGACAAACCATCGAAATTCGTTTCCTCTCCTTTATAGTTAGAATACTATTTACAAAGACTACTGTTTAAACATTGCCCATATTTTTCAATAACTCTGTGTAATTCACAAGCCCAAACAATTGCATTGAATATAATTACATAAATCTTTTGACATATATCTAGACATAGTGATCAGAAATGCAACTTCATCAACTTAAGTGGTTTTAGTAATAGTCATTACTGTAGGATTTAATTGAAATTTAGGATCCTGATGTTACCTATTACTAGTATGCACTGACAACTTACCTAATTAAAATCCCGATAGGTTGAACAGTTGGGATTATATTTTCTCAATTAGAAATCGTTGAATGGCCGAGCGCAAATTTCCCAACATCAAGATGGCAAACCTCATGAGAACCCAGAAAAATGTTAAGTTTTCTGTATACACCAAAATATGACACAGTAGCCTTCGTTCAAATGTGAGAGGAGGATCCGAGAGATAGATAGAAAGAAGCTTACAGATGAAGGTAACTATTTTAACCATTTCTTTAAGTTACATATGTTCGTTGTGTCCGCTATGTTTCAATTGCAGTTGCAGGCCATCCAAAGCGAGATCTGTCACACCTACACCTAATGCCTTTAAGCTTCCGGATCGGATCGTGAAAGGTTTGAACAGTACATGGCCACCGACGTAAATGATGATTTCTACGGAAGGCACGTAATGCTTCTGCACCAGTGGAACCATTCACCTAGCAATATTTCACCAATTCACCCTGTTTTAGTGAAATGTCATTTAGGAATGCTTCTGTACGTAAGTCCTGCCCTTATCTTTAAAATGTACTTCAAATAACGTCACTTCATTTGAAGTGATGTCTCTTGATATATTTCTTCGGAGGATATTTAAATATTTGAACTATGTTTTGGACGCTCTAAATTCCGTGAGTCCAAAAATTCTGAACACCTACCTGTTTCTTTACAAAACATTTACGTACATACAAATTTAATATAATTCGCACTTGAATTTAATACTTTTATAAATTACTTAAGAAACAGCTTTATTTTAGGTATGTCCCTCTACTTAAGTTTTCTTTAGGTGTATTTATTGTTTAATATACTAAAGATATTCTCTGCTTGAAACCGAATTAGTTTTATGTTGAATAAAATACTCTGTAATTCTGATAATCTTGTTCATCGGATTTAAATGTGGATGGATTTGTTTTAAATACTGTTATAAGAAAACATCACAGTGTAATACTGGGTACTCAATATCAATTCTATGATACAGGATCATCGAAAAAGAATGACTGGATTACAAAAGCGTATCGCGGAAAATAAACACATATGCGCATGACGCAAATTTGAATTTGAATTCTTGTGCTAAAATATTAAGAAATGTCTACAATCAGAGATGAACGTCAGTATGTGTCGGTATATGCACCATTAATCGCTCTACAGACATCAAGATTATAATCAATCTCGTGCCACGTTTTCTGAGGCATAGCCAGAGTTGTTGCAATTTCAGGTGCGATCCAACATCTTAAGTGGCTGAAATCAGTGATGTTTTCACTATACACGTTGTTCTTTATGGTTCTGTAGAAGAAGAAGTCCAACGGGGTAAGATCTGGGCTTCGTGGAGGCCACGCTATTGGACCACCCGGTCCAATCCACGAGTTGGGGAATTTCTCATTTAAATCTTCATGCACAGATAGGGAGAAATGCGGAGGAGCACCATCCTGCACAAAGTAAATCTTATTGCCAGTTTTTGCCTTTGAATGTTCAATTTATGGAAAGGCATAAACTTGCAGCAAATCGAGGTAAACGTCTCCAGTAATGGCGTTCTTCCTAAAGAGAAAAGGGCCAATGACACGATCGTAAAGCAGACCATGCCAAACATTCACTTTTAGGAAACCACGAACATACTGATGAATTTTAATGCATTACTGTAATCCCCAAATTCGCCAATTTTGCCGATTACTAAACTTAAGTTCCTTCACTATATTTCAATACAAGAATCATGTGGATACGTTTAATAGCTTTTCAGTGACAATGTTTTGTAATTCCGTCATTCTTTTTCGATGACCCTTATATAACGGAATGTATGTATTACACATCACTCGCTAAAATGAAGGTTAGCAGGTTCAACGCGCCACATTTTTCAATATAAACCAGGACTCTTTTTTTCCTGTAAAAGACAAAATAAATAAAACAACATGTCACAAGCTGGCCTCGGTCCAGTGACCTTCGCATTTCTGCCCCAACATTCTGCCAATCAGTGCCGCCTTAGATGGTGGGAAAATTAGGCCCGAAACTCCGATCTAAACAAGAGCCCCAAATTTGCGAAGTCAGTATACTCTATATTATACGTTTCTTATCAGAAAAATTTTAAAACTTCATAAGTATAAAAATGTTCTCACAAATTATCCAGCCAAGGCCCCTGTAACGTACTTGTAAAATTCGAGAGAGGCAGTTGACACTTGGTCGAATTAATTTACAATCACATTTTATTCATCGAAAATAACTTTCTGTTCTCTACGTACAGGAAGCCCAGAGAGGGCTGTCTAATGGTAGCATATCTCTCGGCGTCCAGGCCCCCTCTCTGCTCTCAAGTCACTGTTACCATCCTATCCCCGGATCTGGTTCACACATGTCAAAGGTCGGATTCCAGATGTCAACCCAGATCCAGGGACTGTAATTTTATGTTAGAAATTCGAGTTGTATGGACGGAGTGTAGATCAGTAAATCTTCATGCTATGACTGAGTTCGAAAGGGGACATAGTCAAGAGGCAAATGACATATCTCACATGGCTGGTAAATGGGGGGGTCCGTACACCCCAATGGGTTAAGGTAGCCCGACCGTCAACCGAACCATCAAAACATGGCCACAACTTCTTACTTACATTATCATTATCCTTGAATATTTATTATGTCTACATTTTACAAAGCACTCCATAATTTTGGCAACTCATTTTAATCGTTTAAATCTGTAAGGCAGAACCTTATACAGGGTGTTCATAAAAGAAGTGTGCAAGCTCAAATCTTATTTGCATCCAAACTACATTAACTAGAGACTTAATCATTTTTTAGTTTTAACAGTCAACTTTCCTGCATAGTTCGAACGTCTTCATCTGACAAATAGTGCATATGCATTCATAGAACGGATTACATACCGAAAACAACAGTGATGGCATGGATTCGGGAGTCGGCTACTTGTGCAATATGGTTTATGAAGAAGAAATCAATTAACATAAGCGCAACTAAATTTCAAAAACGAGTACAAGCGAACACCCTTTTATTTACGAAGTAAATGTAACTTCTCTTGACATGCTTGAAAAACGCATTAACGAAGTCTTCCTTAGTGCGACATCCGACTTTTTTCAGCGAACGAGGATGAAACTTGACTTCAATTTACGCATTATCATGGGGAACAACAGAACGCACGTGGAGATATTATAACTATACAGAAAAAACTTCGACTCTTATCCACCCAATTAAAAAAATTTGGCTTTCGAGCTATTTTAGTTCCGATGCAATAAAATTGGAAGTTTTATACTTCTTTTATGAACACACTGTATATATAGCGAATTTTTACATATAATGCTTCGCAAACCACGATAATTTCAGCATATATGATAAACATTAGATGCCATACACATCTTATTTGACAACATCTTATATCTATGACAACCCACCTTGTGTAAGGGCATATTTAATACATATATCAATGCATCAAGTATATAGCAGTATTCGATCATTTCAACTGTAGAAGGCCTTTCAAATAATATTTATTTAAAGCCCAGTATAAAGGACATACGTCAAAAAACTTTTCTCGGAAGGGTTTAAAATTTTTTTTTTTATTTCGCAAAGAACGTCAAAATAAATATTTATTGTTGAAGTATGCTTGATCTCCTTCACCCTTTCAACGCTGTGATTCAAAAGTTCTACATTTATTTTAGTTTGGAATTTTTGTCACAAAAGTAACCTTTTCCTGTCAAGAAAAGTGCGGAAGTAAACTTATGAAAAGAGAAAAATAGTCCGGAACGAAAAGTCGATACACGAACTATATGCTACACCGTGTTTCGTAAATTTTTTTAAGGTTGTAAAAGTTTTTTCCTTGAGCTTGAACCCATAAGCTATAGATTTCTGAGAAACACGAACCTCTGTCGCCTAGAGAATCAAACTCCGGGCTACGGATCGATAGAAGAAAAAACAAGAAACACTGGAGACCTTCAGAAATCAAATTGTGGTTTTCCACATGGCAGGTAAACTCAGTACCATAAGAGTAATATAACAAGGGTAAGGGGGGGGCACCTGCACCCCATTTTGTTTTAAAAAGAAGCAAAATCGTACTTTTCCCCATACAATTTTGGGTTAAGACTTCAAGCTACACCTATGCTCGGTACCATTATCACTATAGGACCTGTACTGTAATTCTCATAAGATGAGGACAAAGGGATATATACTGAGGGAAATATACTGAGGGAAATATACTGAAAGTGAAATATACTGAGTAATCGACTGAACTATTTATTCTGCTCACACATGTTTAATGTGCAGATCCATTCAGTCTTTCCTTCATTCATTAAACGATTCTTCTCGCCTCTCTCTCTCTCTTAAGAACGTGTCATACATTCGGACATTGAACAATTATACAGGGTGTTTCACTAGCTGCAAAACCTTATTTCTACATGGAGCGGAAAGAAAAATATAATATGTGATTATACGCTTTGACACTGTACCTTTTGCATGATATATAATAGAACCTATACTTGTGCGCAGAGAAAAGAAAATATGCCCAGTTTTCAGTCGAACCAGCCACCTCAGAATTACCGTTCCAATGTCTCGACCGCCATGTTATTAAGAACAGCCTTATATGATTGTTTTCTCATATATAATAATATATATATGCATACATACATTACATATATGTATATTATATATAATATATATATATATAATTACATATATACAATTTTGTTAATATGCATATTAACGGAAGAGGAGGGGGGGGGACTCCTCGTTAATTAAACGAATGGTGGGAAGAGTGATTATTCAACACGATTATGTTCTAATCCTTCACTTGTCATGTAATTCATACTGGAACCTGCGTTAATAGGTAAAGAAATATATAACTCCTTTTGAGGGATATAATAGAAAAGAAAAATATATAACTGTTTTTATGGAAAACTACCTAGTAAAACACCATATATATAAAAAATTTGGCACATTAGTGATTTAATTCAGAAATTTTCTTTATAAAATCATGATGAGACTCAGAGGAAGAATAATCAGCTTTAAAAGTTGTTCGAGTTCGGTACTTTAAACTCAAATTGAATTTGTTTCTGTAGCTACATTAAAAACGATGATAATTTTTTTTATATTTATGAAGAATTAAAAAAAGTCCTGTAACTGTTATTCTATACTTCTTAATTTATATTAATATTTCTATTACAAGGGAAGTTCAACGCAATAGTTTAATTCTTTTATTGAATTTGGAGCTATTTAAATATTTTGTCTTGATCAGATTCCAAACACTTGAAACCATTTTGACGTCATTAATCTTAATAAGAACTCTAATGCAAATTGCCCTAATGGAAATATGATTAGATTAGTTTTATACTCAAATTGAGAAACCAAATACCTTCTGTTTGATGTAAGAGTTCTTAAAGAATAAATAAATTTAATTTCTCCCAGAATATTTTTCTCTTTAATCAATTACTTCATTAGAATTGCGCAATTTCACAAAAACAGTAATTATATATTTTTGGATGTAAAACGTAAGGCAAAAAGTGGCTTGTGCTACATTGATATGCAATAAATCACATCTTAATATTTTTATAATTTCAATTTCATTAAAGAAGTTATATAAAATATAATATGCTGATAAAATAACTAAAGTATATGCTTTCACCGTTCAAGTTAGAATATTTGTAAAAAATCAGTTAATGAATAATGTAATGAGGAGATAGGCCTAAGTTCTACTTCCGCAAAGTATGGGAAGCATAGAACTTGTCAGCAAGAGAAGAAAAGAAAGATGAAGCTTAACGATTAAAATGAAAGCCCTCGAGATATCGACACCATTGATAACGCAAGACTGTATCCAGGACGATAAAAAAATCAATCAATTACCAACAATGTAAGATAATTTGACATAGCATTAAGCAGATAATTACCAACAACTCAAATTCGTAAATTCGCTATTAAGTATCAACCAACAATTTTTTATAGAGAGCTAAATATTTAAAAATAACAAGACTAGAAATTTTATTTCGTTAGCCAGGAAAAAAATTATATTTTATTACGAAAGCAATTTAAAATCCGTATTCCCGTAAAAGGTCGTTTGGCATACAGTCGAACCTGTCTAAAATGGTCACCTTCGGGACTGGAATGCAGTGATCACCATAGGCAGGTGGACATTATATACGAGAGACTTTGGCATAGGCAAGACTACATCCCTATCAATTCTCTCTTATAAGAAGTGGTCATTTACCCAGGTGGTCTCTTTAGTAGGTTCCATTATAGTTTAATTGTGAAAAGAACGATGAAAGTGACAAGCAGACTACAGCAATTACATTCAACATCTTTCTTTTTTTTAATAAGATATAATAGACTGTTTATTCACGAAACAAACAGAAAAATAAAAAATAATAATCAAATAAATATTTATTTTAATTATTATTATTAATGGCTTTACTAACACAAGAATAACCGTTTTTTTTCGATGGGAAAAAAATACTACATTGGTAATTTTTTGTTTTTATTTTTATTTCGGAATAAAGAATTATAAATTTCAAATAATATATATAACAAATCAGGGCCGGTGCATGGGATTTCAAAAACGAGGGTTTTGATAGAAAATTTCTATTCTCTGAAAAGGAATTTGATTTTACAGCGAATAAAATTACTCAAATGGAAACTTAGCTCCCAACCCCAATTGTGCACGGTATAAAACAGTATCAAATATTAAATTAAAAAATTTAAGATTCCAAACGACGCTACTTTTATTTCAAATATAAAGCCGTCAAATAAAAATTTCAAAGTATTTTAATATTTGATAAACAAACATAATCGCCTCACTAAAAAATAATTCTACAGCAGTGAGTTCTCAGTTTCCGACGCAGAGTGAAGCAGATAACATTTTTCTAGTAAACATTTTATGTGAAATTAATATATTAAATTGATAATGATAAATGGCTTTGACCCCAAGCGATTAATGGATTATCCATTAGGGTGGGTCATAAAAAACTTTTTTTCGAAAATGTTTCCTCCTTTGGTCTTATTTTAGGCGTATGGTATAAACATAGTTAAATTTAATATTTGGGACAAATCTGTTAATATTTACACTCTGCTCTTACAAATTGAAACTTTGCCTCACCACGGGTGATAAGAGCATGGGAATTTGACTTATTTAATTCCCAGTATGTTAAACTGTGAACTAATAAACATAAATTTTAGGTTTTATATAGAGCAATTATAGTTGCATACTATTATTTTCTGCAATATTTGTTTATTTAAGATAAAACATGTTTATAATTTACATGAAAAACCAATGGTTTTGTAAAAATTATATGGAACAATTAAGCAAACAATGTACGAAACAATAACACGCCACTCATGTGTCTCATAAAAACATTACATTATACTTAGGTATAAATGGTAATCAATGCTTATAGTTGGTGCAATTACTAAGATTATACATTATGCAATATACATTGTACACCATATTATATCATGCTAGAAATACGCTTTTATGCATTACACTAAACGTCTATTTTAGTGCAAAGTCCTTCTTTGTCTCTTATTTTGGGAATTTAGAGCGATTGTTCATTATTGTTTCGATGGTAACATCACGTCTTTTCTCTCCAATAACTATCCTAGATGTTCTAGTAACCTCTTTCACTGCACGTTCAACAATTTGCGAATGGTACTTGAATTTTTGGAATTGTTAATGGAGTGGTCACAATATTTAACAATTCATTGTTTGTCGTGTTCCTGGTTGTTGGTGGCTCATATGTGTCAGTTTTTGACCATTTTATCATTTGTTACCAATTCACTGCTTTAAAATCGAGGGTTGGCATTCGAAATGGACGAATACTGGCAGCCAACAGTTCATTTCTCCTTCTTACTTCAATGATGGTTTGAACAGCGTCAACGCGATCTGACTTCTGGGAAGAAGCCAGTTGGGCGAGAAGAATATTTTCTGGGTGTGCAAAGAAATCATTTCCCTACACACATCGCTGTACAATTCCATTTACCTCCTTGTCTTCGATCTGCTCACTTTTCTTCATTAGAAAATAAAAGTTCTGTGGACCCTCAGTAGCTATTGCCGTAGCAATGATGTTTTACCTTAAACCACATTGGTGTATAGATGTTTACAACTTATGAGGTAAGTATTTTTAGAACTTGAGATGGTTTCTTTGTGAAGGCATATAGCCGACAGATACGACAGACACTGGTCAGCCACCTGCTACGGCTGCAAGGGCCAATTTTGAGCAGCTAAATTCTCAGGAGCAAGTCACTGCTAAATTCTCAGGAGATGAGTGCAGGTGTAACTTGCCACAAATACTTTTGGTCAGTAGATATATCTTCGTAAACTGCTTCTGGCATTTCTGGGATTGAACCTGATGGTCTGAAGCATTTGTATTCAACAACTGGCAAATCGGTGACACTCGGCAGTAATTTCCCATTAGGCCCTGAAAAGGATTTTGTTCCAGATGTGGGTCCATCTGGTTCAATGACGAGATGTCGTAGAGGCAGTTCATTGGCATGAAGGAGGCAAATATTTCATTGCAATGGCCGACTAATGCCTATTTCTATAAAATGGTTAATTCCTCACTGGGCACCTATGTTTGTGTTTGTCTCATCACAAGCAACTCTTTCAAGTTGACTCACTAGGTCTTTTTCTCTGAAAAACGAAATAAGAGAATTTGCAATAGGTTGCGCCTTGCTATCAACCGGCGTAACATGGCCAATGTACTTTCCGTCAGGCAATGAAACAATTGAAATATGCTCCTCTGTTAAATTTGACTTGTAGAATTTACCTTCTACCTCCTTCTGCAGTGGTTAAATCTTTGTGTCCATCATATCCAATACCACCTCCAAATACAATGGGGTTATTTATCACTTCCTTAAATACGGTATTCGTAGCACGTCACACTTTGGACTTGTCCATTACTTCAGGAATATTATAAGCTCTCAAGTTTGCATTCACAATGAAAGCAGTGGCTCTATCAGAGACAGCATTTAGCACTTTTACTTCAGCAGTTTATTCAATATCTCTTCCACGTCTCTTCAGAGGAACTGTAACAAGGTTTGAGGCTTTTGAGGTGGTTGGCTGCGTATAATGGACAACAAAGTAAATGTCTTTTCTTTTCTCAATCTCATTTATGTCAACATTTTTGGAATTCCCTTCCTCCCCTAAACTATAAAGGCAAGGTTTACTTAAAGATGAAGAGCCCGTATAAACAGTTTCTTTGTTCCTACTTTTCTCAAGTGTATATTCTGCTATTCTTGCAGCTTCTGCTTGCTACTTTTTTTTATTTGTTGTTGTTTTCTGGTAGCTTCTTTGTCAACAGCTAAGGTTATGATCATTTTCCTAATAGTAGCTGATCTCTAAGAAATTCTTCTTATGCTCAATCTTCGGGACATTTATGTCATCTGCAACATCAAATAACCAAGAAATTGAACTTAGAAACTCTTCTTTTTTTTTGATGAAAATATCTTGAAGTTCAGTTGGTTTGTGCACGCTTTTGTATCGTCTTGACACTGGTATTTTTTGAAGGAACAGTCCTTTATCATATACTTTTAGAATTTGTTCTTTGATTTTGTCTTCACGTACTGTGGGAATACTGGCACTTCGATATACATCTTGAACTGGAATGACAACAATATTAGCAATAAAGGAACTGTCCGGTTCTTCAACAGCATTGATGTCAATCATCCATTTCCATTTATGAAAAAGGAAGCTTTTAGCCACATCCAGTTGTGTTGGAAGTCTGTTAACGAGAAGATCAGCCGAATGCCCAACGGCCAGTTGCTCTGCAGCATGTCTTGTTACTATCTTTGATTTTGGCATTGACGTGTTAATCTGAACCATTTAGGAGGAAAATCCAAATAACATTTTCACATTAATCTGAAAGAAAAAAAATAAAATCATGTAGAAAAACAAAGTAAATTAAATCATAGTTTCACGTAGACTTTCACAGCCCATTATAATAATCAACAACAAATTTTCAGGTAGTCAGCTGTATAGCAAAAAGATTATTTATTGCTAAAACTTTACGTTTCGATTCGAGCTGTGCGAATCATCATCAGAAGAGGTTAAATTACATGAAAAACTTTTGAGAAAATTGTAGAATATACATAAGTTGCGGAAACAGTATAAATACGTTGAAATAAATTATTATGAAATTTTAGAGACTAATATAAAAGCCAAAACAGAATAAAATTAAATCGAAAAATAAAAACTGACATTTACACGTTACAGTTTTGTTAGAATGGGTAGCCAAGCAACGGGAATGGTTTTTGCATCGTCTCTATTAAAATTATTAGGATGCTTGATGATCCCTATTGCTTCTCTGTATAATCTGGGCCAAAAATTAGTTGATTTTGCGAGAACTTTAGTATGGTCAAAAAGGATTAAATGGTTATTTAAAATTGAATGTTCTGCTATTGCCGATTTTGTTATCTGTTTATTCCTCACGAGGCTTTCATGCTCCCGTTTTCGGCACGCAGTGGATCGACCTGCTTGCCCGATGTATACCTGTCCACAAGAACAAGGAATTTGGATGGGATATACAACAGGAATTTTGTATGGATCCACAGGTTCTTTAGCAGAACGTAGGAAACTAAAAATCTTGTTTTTTGGAATAAATACTGTATCGATATTGTCTCAAAAGTAAACGGCCAATACGGTTAGTGATATTGTTTATAAATGGCAGGAAGGCTTTATGCTCATTTCTTTTAAAAGGAATATGATCAGGAATTAGGTATGAAAAATGGGCTTCAGTTTTGGACTTGAACACTTGTGAATATAATGTTGATTGTAACCATTTTCTTCCAAAATGTCACTAAGAAAATTGAGTTCATTCTGTAAAACTGTTTTGTTACTGCAAATAATATTGTCTCGTTTGAACAATGTATCAATGACCGTTTTTGGGAAGGGTGATGGTGCGATGTAGCATGAAGGTATCTGTTTGTATGCGTAGGATTCCTGTAAACTGAAAAAAGTAAGTTATTGTTTCTTTGCTTAATGACTAAAACATCAAGAAATGGCAGTCTATTATCACATTCAACCTCCATGGTAAACTTAATTTGTTGGTGGATGTTATTGATATGTATTAAACATTCTTGTAACTTTTCTCTTCCATGAGGCCAAATCCCAAAAGCATCATCCACATATCTAAGCCATTTAGTGGGTTTTAATGGTGCATTTGATAACGCTAACTATTCAAATGCTTCCATGAAAAGATTAGCTATAGAGGAACTTAAAGGACTCCCCATAGCTACGCCATCCATTTGCTCATAGAATTTGTTGTTTATATATTCTACAATTTTCTCAAAAGTTTTTCATGTAATTTAACCTCTTCTGATGATGGTTTGCACAGCTCGAATCGAAAGTTAAAGTTTTAGCAATAAATAATCGTTTTGCTACACAGATGACTACCTGAAAATTTGTTGTTGATTAAAGTAAATCATGTCCTTAACGTTTCAACTCATGTGCTTTTATCACTCGTAGTGAGACAAAATTTCAATTTGTAGGAGCAGGGTCTAAATATTAATCGATTTGTCCCAAATTTTAAATTTATCTGTGTTTATACCATACGCCTAACAAAAGATCGAGGGAGAAAACATTTTCGAAAAAAAAAATTATGACCCACCTTATTATCCATATACTAATTTGCATGTAATTAAGTTTCTTCTTACTTTTAAAATAAAGGTTCATAATATTCATGACACACCGCTTAAGAATGACTGCTCGAAATAAAAGCACCAAAAATAACTATTAAGCTAAGAGTTGGCACAACATTGATCCGAAATTACAAATTTGCACGTTTGCTTAAGCTGGCTCCATTAATAGAATACAGCCTTACGAAAGAACTCCGTAAGCACGTTAACTTGGTTGAAGAGAATTAGAAAATGCATCTTTTTTATTCTAAAGTAATCATTGTGCGCTGGTGCGTTTGAAGAGAAGGCTCATCAGTCAGTGTACGCATCACTAACTTTTTCCTGTAAACAGAAGGGATTGTGTTTGGATAAGTTAATGGGAAACTGAAGACAATACGAAGGAGTAGTGAAATGGTGAGAAACATACATGGAGAGCAAAGTGAATATGAAAAACTTTGGATGGAAATGGACTATGAATAGTGCGAGGACTATGAATAGTGCGAGGACTAACCAACGGCAGTTAATTAAAATTCTTCACTTAGTACGAAAAATGAACCAAATACAAGGGAGTGCCTTAGCTGCAAAGAAACATTGAAGACTGAGGACAAGTCTGAGGTAAGAAAGATGAGATTAAAAAGCAGATCGAAATACAGTGTTGATATCAGTATCCGATGGTAGATTGATAACTATTGATATATAGCGACGTTGTATCACAAATTTTAATTTAAAATAAATTGTATTATATTCATAAAACCTAAAACGATAACATTTTTGTTCTCTAAGGGAAGTGGTGCATACAAATTAATATCAAATATTCATTCCACAGTGCACAACTTCTAAAGAGTGCACTCTAAAACAGCAGAGACTTCTAAGGCAAATTAAAGCCAACACGTCACATACGAAACAGTGAATGCCTAAAAATACCCGAACAATTTATGCGAAGGAATTGAGCCAAATAATATGAGAACGACAATTAATTCAGCTTTAAATGTTTTAGAAAATATGGATGTTCTAAAAGGAAAAAATAAATGAAAAGGTTCAATATTTTATGTGAATTTTAAATCTGAACCCCCAAAATGTCAAGCCAAACTAGAAATATGTAAAACATACTTCAGGTTCTTAAATACGTTCCTTATTTATCTACATAACCTATTTTGAGTATTAAAACACGTGGTTTATGCGATTTAATCATCCGTTTCTCAAAAAATTGTACTTAAACTCAAAATTGCATTTTTTATCAAGTTGTAAATTTTCGGAGCATGGTTTATGTCGAAACAGGATCTTGAAAAATGAGGAAAAAATGTACATTTATTTTAAAAAAAAGAGTGTTAATGGCATTCCGTGATCATTAATTCTGTCATGGAAATATTAATGACCTAAATTAAAACGGTGCTTTAAAACAAGCCAATACTTTGAAAAGCAATTTATATAGCTCTTCTCTCTCTCGCTATCTCCCCCCATCTCTTACTAAATTATATTTATGCTTGGTTTTTATAAACATCGGATTGCTTACAATGTTAAACATAAAAATAATTAATAAATATGCATTCATATGAAACGTGCTTACTTATATTTACAAGATAAAAAATAAATCCCAATTATTTAAGAAAAATAATATTTTTTATTCCCCTTGATTAATCTTGATATGCAGCATATTTCTTCATTTCAAAAACAAACCGAACCGAAAAAATTGTCCATAAAATAGGGGGTAATTTTGTGAAGAACGTTATTTCTAGGTATTTTTTATCTGGCCGTAAAAATAGGGTGACCCTATCTGAAGGATGTCCGTTAAGAGAGGTTTTATTATAAACATTTTCTTGACACTCACCCCCCCTCCACCTCTATTTCATGTGTATGTATTGTTTGCACTCACGAAATTTGCTTACAAAAGTTAGAAAAAGAAAATGGAAAGGTGCGTCAGGCTTTCCAGTGGCTAGTGCTTTCACGTTTATGTCCGCTGATATTCTTCAGAAGAGTTATGTTGCTCCACCTTATCCCATGTTGTATAAACTTAAGAGAGATTCGGAATTGAAGAGGCAAGAGGTTTGACTTTTATTAATATATAAAAATAAATATTGCAATTAAGCGTATAGTCTTAATAAAACAAATAATATTTTCTATCAACTTACACAATTTTTGGTATATATAACACAAACTATCATTAAATTGCTTCTTAGAAAATTTTATTTTTTCTTCGTTTCTGCAACTTTTACCACGTTACTAAATTTATGGCAATGTCAGTTAAATTTGTGGAAAACCAAACGTAAAATAGCAGATCATATACAGCGGTAGTACTCAACCTCGCCCAATTCAGAGACCATACTATAAGTTAGTTCTGCAAAATAAATGTGCTATTTATGAAAGCCATTCAAAATAAATCTATAATCAATTGCCCTTATGTTTACTCTCAGTTTCTTATATAATGATAATGATGATAATAATAATAATAATATATTGGAAACTACAGATATAACGACCGCAAATCTACAAAAAACCACTTTACTGGGCATCGCCTATATATTGAGAGCGTAGATAAACAATTCTCAGGTTTCTGGATGAGACCTGAACTGAGCTAAGAACTCCAGATCAAGAGGAGATAGGCTTCTTCTTGATTCTGTATATTATACGGTGTATAATGTAACGATGTATAACCAAAATAATAATGATAAATTTATTTGTCACAGTTGGTATACACAAAAATACATATTAATTACACAAAAAATCATAAATTACACAAAAAATGCATAAAAATTACACAATAAATGCGTATATATTTCACAAGAATACATTAAAAGTACAAAATAATATACCTAATATCAGATATCAATAACAATCTAACATTTTTCCCACAAACCACACATTCATATACACATTTTATCACTAAATTCACTTATCGATATGAAGAATAACTTTTATATGGCTTTTCTGGTAAAGTTTCTTTAACACAATTTTATTATTAACAAAACATATTTTTTTAACTCTAAATTTAATTAAATTAAACCAGTGTATTAATAGTAAACGTGCCGTATGCTTTGAAAGTGACAGTTTAGAATGGTTTTCGCAATAATGCCAAAGCTAATTCATAAAATAATGCTAGAGAAAATGAACGTGAAAACTTAATTATTGTTTACGATACTATCAACTTACAGAAAATATCTTTCACGAAGTTTTTAGGTAAAAACTATTTATAGTAAGTTTTCTCTTCATTTTATAAAGATAAATTTTCGAAATTGAAAGCCTTCCCAAATCTTAGAATACAAACTACCCGGAACATTATCCAATATCGATTCCATTAACTTAACGAAATCAAAATATCGTCTTACAAAAATTCATTTTATAATGTTCTTTAAATAATACGATAACTGCTTAATTCTTTTGCTATCGAATGATAATAATTTTCCAAATGAATACCAAGTTCACTTAAATATTTTTTTTCTTTTAATCCCGACGGAAGTATCGAAAATTTCAGAAGAGATATTCTTTTCTTCTGGAATCAACTAGCTATTGATTATCCGAATACCGATCAACCAAAACATTGGTTAACTGAAAGCATTCCAGTCGTCAAATTCAAATTTGCGCGCCATGTAGTTCCACTAACGGTGGGAACATGAAAAAGCTATTCAGCAAGTGCACACCGAAATTAACTTCAAAGAAGCTGTGCACATGGCAGAATAAGGTTGTCTACTAATTACACTAGGAAAAGCTTGGAATAAGTTCCTTCCATCAGATGAACCTGTCACCGCCCCTGAATAACCACCACACAGCCAATTTGTATCAGAAATGGCTGGGCTGGTTAAAGAATCTTCAGAATTTGAAGAATGCGACCAGAAAAACGTTCAAGACTGGCTCGAATTTGATTTTCATCATCCTGGCTATCAAATGTTGACGGACGATCAAATCATTGCCAGTGTCAGCGACGACAAAGACCCTTGTGACGACGAATAAGAGCCTAGCGACAACGACCGGGCTGAAAAATGACCATCTAGTGTGGAAGCTTTTAACTGCATTGAGACGGCTATGAAGTGGTTAGAACAAGAAGAAGAATGTGATGCTGTCCAATTACTGTCTTTAAAATGTGTGTGCGAGATTTAGCGGCAAAGAAACGAGTCTCAGCTCTGCAGCAAAAGAAAATTTTAGGCTTCTTTTCCTAAACTGTAGGCCTACTTTAATGCACTACTTTATGTAAGGTATGTATTTGTAAAACATGTGATGTAAAATATATAAAAGTTTTGTGTTTTATATCACTGTCTCTTTATTTCATATTGCTCCTATGGCAGTGGAACAATTGTTTTTCGTAAGTGATCGGTTACCCGAAAAATCAGTTATCCGAACACCCCCAGTCCCCAATTGTTTCGGATAACCAATGCTCTCCTGTATTTGTGAATATTATACTCCCACTGCAAATAAATTTTATAGCTTCACACTCATTTCCAATCGGAATTAACTTCATTAAGGCTCTCCCCCGTAAATGATAATTTTGATAATGGTAAAACCTAGGTAAAAATGGTAAAACCTAGGTAAAAAATGGTGAAATCTGCGTAAAAATGGTAAAACCTAGGTAGACCTAGTAAAATGGTAATGTTGTAACCTATATAGGTTTTTGCTCATGAAAAGCAATTGGAAAGAAGCAGAAAATTTAATTAAATTTGTAATTTATTTGCGAAAAATATTGCCCAATATTCAAGAGCTATACACAAATGATACTTCATACGTGTAACTTATATACACATATAAGTTAAATAACTAATCATAGTTAAAGAAGGTCTGCGGCGCCTTTCTTTTGGGAATTTGGTTTAAAAATGTACTATTACAGAATTAACTAATTTCATACATGTTTCTTCATTTGACATGCCAGTATTTATCACAAAACTTGGTAAAATAGCACAATGGTCACAGTTTTTGAAAAACTGTGCCCATTGTGTTATTTTACCAAGTTTTGTGATATATTCAGCACAGTGAGTCGTTTTACTCCCATGTCACTAATTATTTAATTTTAACAACAATGGTTAGGAAAGGTTGTACCTTCAAGAATTTACAATTTAGAAGCCATTGGAAAAATAAACATTTAATATTCATAAAAATATTAAAACTTGGAAAACTTTAAAGGTTATAAACCACGTTCTGAGTCCTCTCAAAGTCTCCTCGATGATATTCGCACCATTAATAATGTTGAACTGCTTAAAAGTTGATCTTTCAGGACTGCAAAATATAAAATCTGAAACAAAACTGAAGACTTACCTTCCAAATAATAACATATTTGAGTGCAATCAACCGTAATAGGAATTTAAATATTCTGATATATGGTGTTACCAAAAATGAATCAAAATTTACAAAATTTATCACTAGATCATATGCAAACAACAGACGTAAAAATAAAAGTGTGAAATGAAAATAAATGGAGAAGGAAGGGTAAAAATCAAGATGAATATATTGAAAAGAGAAAACAAACGATTAAGCTAGGAGAAAAGTTGAAGGGTAAAACAAAGGGGGAAAAAGGGCACTTAAAATTGTAATTGCAAAAACAAAAACATATTTGACACGTTTCAAGCAATATTACGCACTTCGTAAATAATGAAATACTTGAAAACCGAGAGGTTATTATTCACAGCCATCAACTATCTTATTTTTAAAGTATTGTTTATATTATAAATGCTGTACGGTTCTACGGTTACGATCAGACGACAGGAAATGTATGATATATCCATGTGTTGAATAGAAGTAAAATGTACATGGCTGAATGGCACTGCGAATGGAAATCAAAAACGGGTGTGAAACCAAAGATGCATCGTATGTGTTCCATTTTAGATGATCGTCAGTAGCTAAGAATAATGGCGAATTATCCGAATTTCTCAAAAGACTGATAAACCAGAAATTTATTTCGGTTTCAACTCTTCATGGAAAAGTCATGGTTAGCCTTTCATATTAAATTAATAATAATAAAAATGTGCTTGCACCATCTGGCGTTGAAGAATTGCACAATGACATCCACAATGCGGGCGCATTAACAGAAAATGGTAACACGTCAGGAAAGCACCGCTCGTCGTTGATTCCGACAGAGAGGGGAAGAGTTTGCATCTTGCTGTCCATTGCTGGCAATTCTCTTTTCTCTACAATATAGACATCAGAAGCTACAATGATTGCATCTACGAAGATATTGGCGTGCAGAATGTTAACAAAACTTGCTTTCCAACTAGTCGAGATTCAATATAATGCCCTATAATGATCGGATCTTTATTCATAGTAGATACCTAGAATGAGAAACTTGGAAGAATATATACGTCCTATACTGAGCATGATGGTATGGGGTGCCATGGCGTTTCATTTACGATCTCACATTATTCTCAGTGAAGGTACAAGCGATATGTTACAGTGAAAGACGGAAATTATGACGTTCACAGATGAATGTCGGCACATACCAAATACATCGGTGAAAGGTCGAATATTTGCTTATGTCCTTATACATTCGGACCATCGCCGGTTATGTCGACAAATACCGATAAGCTCTGGTGAGGGTCGAAACGAAAAGCTGAGAAGACAGACAAAGTGGCTGTTATATGTTGAGGTAGTTCACGGAAAGCCTCGCCATAGTCAAACACAAGGCTCAGTTGAAAGGGCCAATCAGTATATACAGAATATGTTAACTTCATGGATGAATGATAAAGATTCAAATAAACGGTCAGATGGTTTGCCCTTTGTTCACTTTGCCAAGAACACAACATACTACGAAGGAATACGCCAAAGTCATATCAAGAAGCTTTGTTAGGAGTTAAACCAACAAGAAGCAAAGTATCGTCACCTTTGCTTGGCAAGAAAATCGCAAATAATGAAACCAAAGAATACCTCGAAGAAATTGTTAATACTTTTGAAGAAAATTTGAGCAGTGACCATATCGAAAACCATATTCCAAAGGAAAATATTGAAGAGGAGCTTCAACCTACCACATCTTCATATCCAGCCCTGGCTAAACAACAAAAGTTCATTTCCATAAAAAGAGCGGAAGAAAGAGGATCTTTTACTGCAAGCAGCGAAAATGTTACGAACCTTAAAATGAAATTTTCCTCCTGCTCAAGTTGGTGATACCGTACAAATACAAGTCCCCGATGTCGACCGTGGTCGTACAGACGCCCAAAATGTGCTGGCTTTTGTTGTCGAAATAGAAGACTCCGACTTTTATAAATTAGCAAAAAAAATGGTACCCTCAAGCAGCTTTATACCCATAATCAGTTCGTAATTTGTAAAGAGAAGTTACTTTCCATAGATGAGATTTCTTCTCAAAAAATGTCGGTGAGAGAAAAAGTTGCAACGAAGTGGAGGGCAAGGCTACACACGCTGTAATTGCAAAAAGAAGTGTTGCACGGCTAAATGCAGTTATAAAAGCAAGGGACGCGTATGGAATTCAGAGTCTCATAACAGTTTATGTTTTTGAGATAAATACGACTGTATAACATTAATCATATAATTAAATAAGTTTATTATTGGTATTATTTTATATTCTCAGTTAGAATTAGAATGTACTGTTCGTTTTAAGGTTCAACAGTTTATTTATATGTGCTGTTACGTAAGTTTTCTCCTATTTTGACATATGTCATAATATGTTTTGATAATACAGTATGATTTAAAAAGTTGCATTTTTGTCTTAACGTAGCAAAAATATTTTATTCAACATTCACCATCAGTGCATGCTGAATGTCGATATTTGCCGGCGTAAATTTGAAATACCGAAATTTAGCAAATATTTCTGACATACACCAAGCGACTATGTGAATGTTGACATTCACCGGAGAATGTCGACATTCGCCAGATTTCGGTCTTTCACAGTAATAGATACATTACGCACGATTTGGAAACTGAATTTCAATGTTCTTTCTTTCTTTCTTTATTTATTTATTTATTTATTTTTATTCTATTATATTGCATATCCCGACATAATATTTCAACAGGAAAATTCCTGTCCTATGTTGCCAACGAAGTTGAAATTTTTTCTATCTGTTCTCAACGCGCAAAATTTCTTCCGTGATCTGTTTTTTCGCTTACCTGAGTCGGCTCATCGGAAACATGTGGGACACGAATTGGCGAAAACAGGCTCATCTGGCCTCACTCTACTACCCAAATCCAAAAAATTAGAATAATTTTCAAATCTTGGTAAAACGCTCATTTCTATTAAAAATGGGTAACACAAGAATTTTAAAAAATATTGTAACCTTACATACACTTTGTATTACCAATAAGGCCCTGCGGTGGCGCAGTGTGGTAACGCGTTCTCCTATTGCGCGGCTAATCCGGGTTCGACTCCCAGCAGTGCAAAAAGAACGCTTACTCAGAGATCTCATAAAGATCGCACTGCTCACTGTAGTCCGGGGTTTGGTTCCCTAGGCCTTAAGAGGTTCGGATTCCTCGGAAAACAGTAGGTCCCGGCGCAGCATGACCACTGTAGTCTTTGAGCCGTAAAACCAAAAAACAAACAAACAAACAAAAATATTACCAATAACATTGGACACGTTCTTAATTCAAATAAAAAAAAACTAAACCGATTCTTCAGATATGGAGTCCCTACGCTGTTTGCGTAACACCTCCATACGTTTGATAGTCTTGAATTAAGAAGTGTGGTAAATTTCCTTCAGCAGATGGAAATAATATGAAGTAGAAACAGCAGTAAAAATTATGAGAGTGCAAAATGAATGAATTTCGGCATGGAGTGCTAAATGTAGACCAACATTTTAAATAGACAATGGGTTGATATAATCCAATCAGACACCCTAAGGCCAATCAGGGAAAGGGGGGGGGGAAGCGGAGCCAACCACTGGTGGCAGGCCTAGTTCTAGGAGACAAAATGGCCGACATTACAGGCAACGAACGAATCACCTGCTGTCATGGTCCCAGCCTAACATAAATATTCGTTTGTCGCAAATATAATAATAAATTAGGAGAAAATGTGCACCACTGATTTTTACATCGGTTAAAAAAATGGAATATTAAAAACAGTGATGATTAATAGGCAAAATTAAAATTTAAAATAACTAGTATTTTGTTGCATTACTCTTTGCTCAAGTCACATCTCGGATCCTCTGTGTCATCGAATCCACCAGTTTTTATATTCATACTTGCTGGTACTCTTCGATGTAATAATTGCCAACTTGGTTCGATGCAATAATTAGTTCTCTTTTATTGGTGGGAATGAGGGCTTGGACCTATTCCTTCATAACATGCCACAAATTCTCGATTGGCTTAAGATCACAGAAGTTACTTGGACATGGTAATTCTGTCGGTAGCCACACTTCCCATTAATTTACGTGCACCAGCACCACCATCAACAACATCATGGTCATACTGATACTTTTATTTATTTATTTTAGCCATTTTAATATTAATTATGAAGTGGTATGATATAGAATTTTGCTGAAAAAGAATTCATCATGACGTAACTTTTCGGACGACGGTATCATGAAGTATTCCAAAACATATTGATGTACTTCCGAATTCACAGGTTTATTTAAAATGCAAAGATTTCCAGTTCATTCGGAATTCATCCACCTCCACACCATCAAGCTGGTAAGAAACTTCCGAGAGCTTCTTTCAAACAATCTTTTTTAAAAGCTTCAGTATTCAAACGCCACACACGAACACTCCCTTCGTCAACAGATATCCGAAACGTAGTTTCGCCAATAAATAAAATACTTTCCCAGCCTTGTACTCCCAAATGAAGTCGTTCTTTGCCCTGCTAAGTGGGCCTGTAGTTGTTTTCGACTCATCTTTGATTTTCGTTTAGGAAACCACGATTTAAACTTAAATTTATGTATCCTTCTTAATGTGGTTGTTAATACCACATATTTATATGTTTATATTTTATTATACTTATATGTTTTATATGTTAACACGGCATACTTTCCAACACTTGCTGATGTATGAAACAGTTTTAAATCGGGTTTTAATGACTATTCCCTCTAACTGGCCTTCATCTCTGACGGTTGTAGAAGGTCTTCTTCCAGAAGGACTACGTTTATTTTTACCGTTATTTTTACATTCTATCTGTACTCTTGATACATTTGACTGCGAAACGTGCATTTTTTCTGCAATATACTGCTGGTTTTTGTTCACTTTTAGACAGAGATGTACTAGTATTTTTGTAGTTACAAAAAAACGACGCTAAGTAACCATTAGGAACAAAAAATACAATGAGCCTTTCGAATGGCAAGTTTTATACCAGTGAGACTTTCTCCTTCCATATGCTGAGCAATGGGTGCAATTTTTTTAAATTTAATAATAAAAGTAAGACACAATTAATAAAATATTTTTGTTCTGTGAATCAATATAAAAAGCAGCATGAATTTTAAAATGCATTAAGTTATAAAAGAAATAGATTTATACAGCTTTTCCTTCCTTGTCAACCATTTTCTGAGTAGATTGCATCATTCAATTGTTTTGCATACATGAAGAGAAAGGTACAGGAGCAAGTTTTACTCAGAGAATTCTTTTATTCTAATTTTTTGGATTTGAGTCGTAGCTACTACCGATGAAACATGGATGCTTATAATAACAGCATAGCGGAATATTCCTCTGACGGGTATCCACAATTTCTTTCGATCGATACCATGTCGCGTATTCTCAGTTATCAGTATTCGTGGTGAGTTCAGAGAATACTGCTGTGTTTGTGTTCTTTATATCTTACAAGTCTGTAACTCACGTAATATATGTCTTGCACAAAAAGTCATCTCAGAAACAAATCTTATTATTATAACTTAGGTCTTTTTTGTGAGGCAGTTTCCACAAACAGCAATGTAAATTTGTAATTCGGTAACAACAAAAACTATATGTAAACGTCAAATAATAAGAAACGAGTCAATGAAAGGTCAATAAAGTACTGTCAATTTAACCAAACTAAAAAAATTAAATAAATTTGTGAATTAGTAATTAATTATGTACTCGATATGTGTAACTAATTTAAAAAGTTGCCACAAATTCTATTTCAATAGCTACGACCCTTGGGTTTTGTTGAAAAACTTTACGAAGTAAAAAAAAAATGTTTACATTCAAGTAAACAATTTTCCACGTATATAAGCCGTAAAAGCTTTGGCAAGAATAAAATGGAGACATTAGCAATAACAATTTAAGAGAGTTTCGTGTTTATAAAAAAAATATTATTGTTCGGTTTGTCCATGAAACTCGCTGCACTAAAAATATAAAATATAGGTTTTACCAGCACAGTAATAGTCGATTTTCTCCCAAATATGAAAAAAAAAATATCGCTGACTTTTTTTTATAGCTTTGCTTTTTTCTTTACTACGAATAAAAGCCACAATCAATGTAGTATGTTCAATACTCTGCGATTCAGCGCCAAACCTATTTATTTGATAAATCTTTATGAATTAAAACTCACAAGTAATAGAAAAGTTCATAGATATTTGTTTCGTAACAATGTGCGTATTTAATCCATATAATTCAAATGTGGAACAAATATAGACTACCATAAATATACTCTCGGAAAGTTTAAAATATTTTTAGCGGGTTTCAATAGATATTGAACCCGCTATTGCTTTTTCTGCCTGTCTATACGCAATGAAAAGGACAAGGCAAAGGTCTTCCGTAAATGCAATAATGATGGCTATTGTTAACGTTACAAACCTACCGAGTTACTTGAGAATTAGAGAGTTGCGGATTAGAGAATTGCGGCTGGAGAGTTGCGAATTAATGTTAATTGAAACCCGCTAAATTTAAATATCGACCTTAGGCAATTTTATACAATAATTTCTGCCACCCACGTATATATTATAGCTCAAACTAGATCTTTTTTGTTTTTGGAAAAAAGAGATGCTTTCTCCGTCCTGGATTCGAACTAGGGTCCCTCCGTTTAGTCGGGAGTGTCTTAGACCGCTAGACGAACGAGGACAGGAAACAACGCTCTCTTTCTCCGTATATAAGGATGTAAGATATTATTATTAGGCAATTTTCTTTCTCACTTGCTTGTTCTGATCTATCTACGTTCCTGTTTTAAGTTTTCCAGCACATGTTTTATGTAATTTAATTACAAATAAGCAAAAAGTTTTGATCCCGATCATGCTCAAACTTAGGATTTTCAGCAGTTTGTAAATTTTAAGAATATGGCTTGGGTAAAAAAATAATCTTCGAGCAGAAAAATGACTTAAGCTTACTTTAGAAAAAAGAATATTAGTAATGATACGTAGTCCCATTAAATTACGTATAGAAAAATAAACGAGAGTCCTTAAAAAATGATGCTCTGAAATAAATTGATACTTCCAAAAAGTAATTTCACTCCCTTTATCGCGCTCTCTCTCTCTCTCCCTCCCTCTTATTCGTTTTTTCTCCTTTCTCTCTTGTTAAATAAATTCACTTCTAAATATTTAATAAACACAAGCTAGCTGATAACTTCCAAAATAAGAATAATAATGCGATAAACACAAGCATTAATCAAATAGTAATTAATGCTGATATTAACAGATTAATATTATGAAAATGGAAAAGAAGCTAAAATTATTTATAAGTAAAATTTACATTATCTTTCCAATGATTGTAATCTTTATGATATTATTACCCTTCGCAAGGTTAACATAATTACTAGAACGGACAACCATTATAATTATTGTCATTGCCAATTAATCAATTATTGTGATCATAGTAGGCATTTTCGATAAAATATTTATTTAGTCGCAAATTCAGTTCTTCTTTTCCAAGTTAATATTTCTGAAACTATATCCTGGATTCGTGAAATATTATATTGGTTTGAAATAGTTAATCTTATTTACAACACCCTTCTTTAACTTCTTCTTTTGCCAACTTAACATAATCATTTTTAATAATTTTTAATAAACATCTTAATTAATAAACATTTAATAAAAATTTAATTTAATAATAATAATTTTGAATAAACAAATTTAGAAAAACGCAAGCCGTTGTAATGTATGGAATCAGTTTTCTCACCCTTTGATTTCTGAAATAAAGACTTTTGCATTTTTCCACCGTTTCGGAACAAGGTTTCTAAACAAGAAATTCCACGCAAATGGATAGACTTAGAGTTTGAATAACAGATGGATGCTTGTAAAAGTATCGTGTTCAGAGGTCTAAGAGGGACTTTGCTAGGATTTCACTCTTGGGTCCAAAAATTTGTACAACATGTATCGATACAATCACAGCATGAAAGTCCTTAGAAAACTTATTAGAAATTTAGTTTCAGGAACCGGTCCTTGGTGATTCCAACCTCTGGATACGGGCATGGATCTAAGTAAATATACAACTGCTCTTGAAAGTTGCAAATTGGGCATTTATTTTTCAAAACCTTTGTTGTCTCAACAATTTATATTAATCTCTAATAACTAGAAAATTAATTCGATCACACGAATTAATATTCACAGCAAAATTACAACATAAGAAAAATAGACAACATAACAAA
>QLNU02014802.1:120705282-120721877 GCA_006491805.2 Dysdera silvatica | reverse complement strand
CAGTATTGAAACTCTTGGTTTTAGAACTGGCAATATTAATTTTAGTATTGCATAGTTTTCTATGTACATATATAAACATATCGAACAATTCTTTGATAACTGTAATTTGGTTATTATATTTAATTTGGCTCTAGATATTGAAGCGCTGCAACACTAAATTAGAATTTTAACCCATGGTCGATCGAGAAGTTCAAGTGAAAATTTTGCTCAGCTGTATTATGAATTCCCCATGATGTTTTAAAAAAAAATCTGAACTGTTAAACTGGAGCTAGACATATACGCACCCCTCTCCCATACACACCTTTCTTTCATCCATAATGCACAGTGCCGGATTAACCATAAAGCAAAGAAAGCAGCCGCTTTAGGGCCCCGAAGCTGTCGCGGCCCCGGGAAGGGCTCCGCTAGGGGCCTGTGTGAGAGCTATCTTGGACAGAAGAAAATGAAAGCTTAATATAATAAATGATTGATATCGATAACGGCTTCTTCTTTAGACGTTTGCTTATTAAATGTGTAAAATCGTTATTTTCGTTAGTCAAGATTAGAATTTGCTGCGTAAGACGAAGTTTGATCGTGAAAGGGCGAGGTGAGGTATAACAATGTCGAATGTTCACGCCGCCACCGCGCCTAGACAAACAGCTGACTGTCGTTGATGCATTCGCCTTCCTTTGTGTGTGGAATGGAGCAGGGAAGGGGAAGGCGGGGTAAAGGTGACTCACCACTATTAGACCTGCCTAGTCGTAGTCTAATTTCTATGTCTACTCGCTCACTCGCTGTGAAGTTAGTACTATGCCTGTACCAAGTGTACGTAGCAAATTATCAATTCTATTCGCGGTTATGGTTATTTCGTAGTTTAGTTTTTGTGAACTATGCATCGCGATTGCCTTCACGAATGCCAGCGAAGTGAGTGAAGTTACAGTGTTATTTCAGATTCTTTTACAACTGACAACAGAACTTCCTTGCAGAACTGGAATGGAATATAAAACCAGGTAAGCAAAGTGGTACCATAACGTTTTAATGTTAAAGTAACTGTAAATTACATAAATTAAAAATTGAGTAAATACCGAAATAACGTGCTAAGTGCTATAAGCCCAATAACATGTAAAACAAAAAAATAGTGAATAACTCAAAATTAACTTTTACAGAAGTTGCCCAAAAATAATGGAAACACTTATATGCTATTTCTCACCGGAGAGGTTTTGCTTAAACTTTTGTAGGCCCGTAACCAAATCTTCGGATTTCGGGAGTTGACAATGTGCTTGATTACATCGGATGGACCTTTTACCCTTGTATCTTTCCAATGTTAAATTTTTCATTTCGGCAGGTTTTAACCCTATAAAACCTTCGCCCCTAGGATACCTTTGATACGGTCTTTAAACTTTAAGTGACCTATAGCGAATTTTTCTATACGACAAGTTTTATCCAGGGACGTTATATGTATGCCGGTAAAATTTTTTCCAGGAAGGCAAAACATGCACGCACGTACATGAAACCATGCCAGCCCCTCCAGCCCTATGGGTGATTCACATTTTCATTGATTTGATAGCATCACGGATAAAACGTTATTTACAGGTACTGTACCTACGCATAAAATGTTATTTGCTGGTACTATGCATACGTATAAAACACTATTAGCAGGTACTATACCCAGGGGAGCAGGCAGGATTTTCTGTTTGGGGGGCTTGCTATCAGAAGGGCGCAATTTTTTGCCTCCTTCGTCATCACATCCTCTCCCATATAATACTTTTCATTTTCTTCTTCCAACTTTATGGAAAAACCATATTACATTATTGGGAAAACGGAAATTTTTCGTTTGTTCTAGGAGGGAATTTAAAGGCTGGAGGTCTGAAGTGGCGCCTCAATAGATTTCGATGGGAGCCTTGAGGCCAATTACTTTTTATTACTAAAATTTTAAGCGTTAAATTAGTTTTAAGAAAATAATAGCTTAGTTTAAAATTTGTTTTTTAATATTGCTAAAAAAAGTCATTCTGTTAAGTTGAAATTGTTGTATAAGTAAAGTAACTCACGTTGATAATAGCAAGTAATTTATTTTTTAAGCGATGTGTGCCTACATGATTACATTATTTAAAAAAATACATTCATTTTCACTACATTCAGCGTATAGGTCTTTCTCTTTATCTTACAGACGTAAGATATCAGAGCCATATGAGAAAAAGATGTTACAGCAAGAGGAAAAGAAGGCAGAGCCAGAGGAGAAGAAAATATCAGAGCAAGAGAAAAAAATGAAGAAGACAGAGCAAGAGAAAAAAATGAAGAAGACAGAGCAGGAGAATAAGAAGAACAAAAAGTATCAGAGTGGTTCAGAAAAATGTAAGAAACGGCCGGAAACAGACAGACAGCTGGAACAAACAATAAAGAAGAACCAAAACCTATTTCAACTTGGTTTTACACGGAAATCTACTACTAACGGAACTACACCCAAGAATAATGCAAATGAGGATATTGAAATTGAAATGGACGAAGTCACCCCCGAACCTGAAGAACCACCCAACAATATTTCTACTCCGGTTCAAGAAGAAATTTTAACAGAGCCAGAATTTCAATTAGAGAACCAGGTAAAAGGTGTATTGGGACCTGAGTACGGAAACGACATAGGGTTATGGAAAAATGCAACTAACGAAGTCCAGAAATTTTGGTGTTCACGAGATCCATCAGAATGTCAGAATATGGATGAAGATTTTTTAGCCTCAACCAGACAGTATAAAGATCACATCGGAGTTTTTATACGGTCCATGATATTTCGCAAACATGTAAGTGAGACACAAATAAAAAGAGAATGGCTTGTGTACTCTCCTTCAAGTGGGAACGTGTACTGCTTTCCTTGTGTACTTTTAGCGAACATGAAAGAGGAAAAACAAGATTCACAAATGGGTTTTCTGATCGGAGGAATGCTTCGCAAAGAAAGAGAATGCATGAAAAGGGTGCAGAGCACCGATCGTGACTGATTAGTGTCGCAGACACTAATCAGCAGGCGGCGACCTTACGGTCGAATTGACAGCTCTTTGGAAGTTCACCAATAAAGAACGGGGTAGTGGGCAAGTTCTACGACGAGTAAAAACAGTGGTTAAGTTTTCTCGTCACGGATTAGCATTCCGAGGTGATAGCCAGAATTCTAGGTTTACAAAATAATGGCAACTACTTGGGGATTTTGAGTTAATTGCAGAGTATGGTCCTTTTTGAGTTTTGATCTAGCCAACATGGTAATCAGGGCAGAAGAAACCTTCTAATTTATGCCCATTCTACAATTTGTGAAGAAATGATAAAACTAATAGGGAAATAGGTTTCCGAATGATATCGTAGAAGGAATTAAAGAAGCCAAGTATTACTCTTTAAGTGTCGATTCAACACCGGACGTCTCTCTGTATTTATCAGTTGCTGTTGCCTATAGTGATTAGATATGTTAGGTTTTTGATGGTGTAAGGTGAATGTAACGTTTCTCACGTTCATATCCATAAGCAGTCACACTGAAGAAGATCTGCCACAACTGTTTTGACTTTTCCCCACGGGCTTGGCATCGATGTTAAAACATGAGAGGACAATCTTACAACAATGCAGCTAATGTGTCAGGTTGTTACAATGGCCTTCTGTCATATATATATATATATATATATACAATATTAACAAACTTGCGTTTATATTCCGTGTGCAGCACACTCGCTTAATTTAGATGGAGTGAGTGCTGTTGAAATTTGCTTTGGAGCGATATCTTTCTTTGGGTTTGTTCAGACACCATACAACTTTATGTCAGCCTCAACCTACTATTGGGAAGTCAATCTCAAATGTCTAAATGAAGATGAAGTTCAACATTGTGATCCCGAACGACCCAAACACGGAATTCTAGTTCTTAAAAGAGTAACCAACACTAGATGGAGTGCAAAAGCTGATGCTACAAGAGCTTTGTCTAAAGGTTGCAACTACTTCAAAATCGCAGTCAGACCATTGCTGATGACACTAATCAGAAACCTGAAGCAGTCCATGAGGCAAGGTGTTTATCGACACAAATGTCAAAAAAAGGAAATCCTCATCATGACTGTGTTTTGGGCAATCATTTTGGTGAGAATAAATGCAGTCAGCAATTTATTACAAAGTGAAACGGTTGAACATCAAATTACTGCTTGTCTTCTAAATCCAGTGTTAGAATTTTTAAAATCACAAAGAGACCAGTTTGATTACTATGAACAGAAAGCCAGTGAGTTACAATATTCTGATGAGGGAAAACGAAAGCGAGCGATAAAACGGCATTTTGACGATGGTGACGCCGAGGACTTTGTTCTGCAACTGCAAGTTGGAGAAAGATTTAAGGTTGAAACTTATCTACTAATTTTGGATAAGCTAAATGCTGAGCTGTGTCATCGTCTAAAAGCATACGAAACAGTTAAATCAGTGGTTTGGTGTTTTGTGCGTCTTTCCAACATTTACTGATGCTCAAATAATAGAGGGTTCTTCAAAACTTCGTCAAAACTATGCAAACGATACTATAGCTGAATTTGGGAACGAAATGTTTCGTTTCAAATACTTCATGTCCCAGCTTGAAGATTTCAATGGAAAGGAAGTTACTTTAGAGTTACAGTCATACAATGTAATTTTTGAAAACCAACTGCAATCTACTTTTCCCAATGTAACAACAGCACTGAAGATATATTGGTCACTGATGATCACCAATGCTACCGGGAAAAGATCATTCTCAAAAATAAAGATTATTAAAAACTGTCATAGGTCTACAATGGTGCAAAACAGTCTTACATCACTCGCTATTATGATCAGTGAAAATGACGTTCTGCAAAAGTTAAAGTTCGAAGACGTTCTAAGTAGTTTTGTGTCAAAGAAAGTCAGGAATTTTAATTTGTAAGTAATACTCTACCACATTTCTGTTATTGAAAAATTTGACGACTCTTATTTTTACAAGTGGACTGAACTGACTGAACTTCGTTGTAAGTATATTTTTACTTTTTTTTCTCCTCCATATTTTAAGTATTACATTACTATTACCACTTGTGGGATTTGTGGTTTTTAAAGGTTACGTTGACCTGATGGGTAAGCAAGCACAGTTTTTGGTCAAATTTGTTTCATGTTCTTATAGAAAGTAGTAAGCAAAGTGCAGTTTTTTTTTATAAAATCTTTCTTCAGGCGAAAATCATAATTTACTTTGATATACAGGCCCAATGCAATTTTTATATTTATATACTTTTGCTTTATTTTACGGGTTGTTTATGTCAGATAATTCAATATTAATTATGATATGCCTTTGATTTTTTATGTTGACTAACGACTTTGTAATTAGCCTCTAGGCTACATAAAAAAGAAAAGACATTAATGAACGTGTTTAATCAATGAGTTGTGTGAGTGCTTTTTCCTTCAAACATATTTACTTTAAGAATCCTAAATTAGTACAAAATTGGTTGTATTAAGTGTTTAAGTTCTACCTTCAGGCAGGCGCAAAAATATAAATACATCACACATGCTCAATTTTGGTCGCTTGCGTGCAGGCACATTAACCTGAGATTAGAAATGGGAAGGCAAACTAAAGGGTGAGAGGGGCCGGAGGGGACCCCGTTGCTTATCTTGCTTCAGGGCCCCAAAGGTTGTTAATCCGGCACTGTTGTTCTGCAAATTTCTTATAAGTCTAATAAAAACATTTTTGAGTTTAAAAATTCTTAAGTTCTCCCTTACGCCATTACTCAATAGTGTATTTCCCCAAACAGCAATGCAGTATTGCATGTGTGGGAGCAATATGGCATGATATAAAATCAGTTTGATGAGTAGAGGAAGAATCAATGATGTTCTGTATATGATTGCAATGCCCATCCGAATTTTTGCACAGACAAAATCAATGTGTTTATTCCATTACAGATCAGCCTCAAAAATCACACCAAGGAATTTAATAGTGTCTGTATAGGGTATAGTTACGTTTCTTATTTTAATTTCAGGCAAAATATTTGGGGCGTTTTTACGTCTGGTAAACACGATTTTGAAACGTTCAGTATCAGACTATTTGATAGAAACCAATTACCTATATCTGTGAGTCTGGAATTTATATGTAAAATCGAGGTTTCCAAATCAACAGTTGATGTACATTCAAAAAAAAATTAGTGTTATCAGCATATAAAATTTTTGTGAGATCATGCGTAGTCAAACGAATGTCATTAATAAATATCAGAAAAAGCAAAGGGCCAAGAATTGATCCCTGGGGAACTCCATAGTTTATTTTTAGTTTTCCAGAAGCATACCGTCCACGTTGGACAATTTGATATCTGTCGGTATAAAATAAATGAATGAGCTCTAATTGAATGCTACTAAGGCCCAGACTAATGAGTTTTTTCTAAGGATGTTATAATTTATCGTCTCAAAAGCTTTATAAAGGTCAAGAAAGACCCCCAGTATTTGAATATTTTGATCAAGATTAAGTTGTAAGAAATTTAAGGCCTTCAATAATGCTAATTCGGTAGACCTATGATCGCGAAATCCATACTGGTCAGGATCTAATAAATTAAATTTTTTCAGATAATTTGTTAATCTTTTGTAAATCAATTTTTCAATTAGTTTACTGAAGACAGAAATGTTAGCCATGGGCCGATAGTTTGAGAATTCATTCTGATTTTCGGATTTATATATTGGCGCAATTATAGCACTTTTAAGTTGATTGGGAAATATGCCAGATTCGAAGATGGTATTAATTGTATTAGTTAGGTAAGGGACTACAGGATCCACGGTAGAAAATAAAAATAGAAGCATCGATCTCATCTAATTCTGTAGATTTAATTTTCTTCAACCCAGATGCGACAGTGATAAGTTCAATCTGAGAAACAGGGCGAAGGAAAAAAGATCGTTCGCAAGCTCCAAGAGATGAAGGTCGCAAAGAGGAAGCAGGAAGATCTGCTAAAAGTTTATCTGGTAGTTCAGAAAAATATTTATTGAACGCCTCGACCATGGCGTTACCCTCAATTCTAGTGCCATTAACATTTATGTAGAGGGAGTTAAATTTTCTACCTGATTTTAAAAGATTACTTAGATTTTTCCAGGTTTTAGATGAGTCAGCACGATTGAAAATAGAAAATAAATAATTCTTTTTAGCCCTTCTTATCTCAGTATTAACACTACTTCTCATTAATTTAAAACGTTCATGAATATCAGATTGTTTGATGCGGAGAAATTTAGAAAACAATCTGTTTCTTTTCCTACTTTGGTTAAGAATCTCGTCAGTCATCCAGGGCTTGCAGGCTTCCCTGCAATTAGCTGATCATTGCTCTTTCACTTGATTATCCTAACAGATGCGATCCCTTCTAATCAGGTTCAACTCAGCAAGAACAGCTACTCAGTCTATAAAGATCGCACTGCTCACTGTAGTCCGGGGTTTGGTTCCCTAGGCCTTAAGAGGTTCGGATTCCTCGGAAAACAGTAGGTCCCGGCGCAGCATGACCACTGTAGTCTTTGAGCCGTAAAAAACAAAAAAACAAAAGAAACAAAAAAAATCATCCAGGGCTTGCGACGTGTACGGGTTTTGTTATTTTGAGAAATTATCAATGGGAAGCAATTGTAGTAGATTTGACAATATGCATTATAGAGATGTGAAAAGCATTGTTATTTGTGAACTAAATAAATACCTTCCTAATTATTTTGAGATAGTTTATGGCGAACATTTTGAATACGTCTAGTGCCCTTCAACCTATACTGAAGACTAGAGGAATCCTTGGGGGGGAACAACCAATTCCACACGCAAATGAGACAAAAATTTGCAGGTGATCGCCTAAACTTGAATTCAAGACAAAGGATTGACGATCTAGGCAATTAGATATGGACAAGTCAAGAATTGTTGAAGAGATTGATGTAATTCTGGTTGGTATGTCAATAGTATTATGAAATCCAAAGGCACAAATTGTGTCAAGGAGTGTTTAGGTCTTTGACTCATCATTTGATTGATAAATCTATATTTAAATCACCATAAAGAAACAATAATTTTCCTATGGTAGCAGTATATTGAAATAGTCTCTCCAGATATACAATATAAATTAAATAATCACTGACTGGAGGTCTGTAAAGAGAAACCATAATATATAAGTCATTTTCAATAGCTAGAACCTCAAGGTTTAGACCTGATTCTGTGAGATTATTATTGACCAAATAACCATGTAATGAACTATGTACAAAGATTGAAACACCCCCCGCCTCGAGCCCAAGTTCCATGTTTAAAGTAGGGATCGTAGCCAACCAGTTTAAAATCATGGTCAGATTTAAGACAAGTCTCCGAAACACAGATTACGCGGAACACAGGACACAATCGAGCCAGCAGTAATTCCAAAAGATCAACCTTTGGAAGAAGACATCGGGCGTTGAAAAATAAAATATTTAGATTAGCTTTGTGGATGGTAAGGTTTGAATTCAAGAAGTCTAAATCAGCGTGAATCGTATCAGTAGTCGACATCAAAAGATATCGAGATAAAAATAGAAAAAAGAAAGTCTATGAAAATAACAAAATAAATTCTATAGAGTTTTATTGATATTATTTAAATATATCAGTTGATAAGAATTTAGATAAGAGTATGAGTATGTGGATAATTCGAGGCCAAAGAAATAGTCGTTAATTGAAGAATTCATTAGAAATCATTAAAGTTGCATTAGGTAATGGAACATCATATAGAACTAGATAATCACAAGTTAAAAACACAAAAGTAACATTTGAATTGGTAACTATACATAAAACCCTATCTATGTCCAGTATAATATAATACAAAATATGTATAATTGGAACAATAAGGAATAATTATCCCATATCCAGTGTTCATATAGGAAATTAGTAAGTTAAAATAAATAGATAAATGGTAGAAAAACTATCGATATCAATATAATAATTAGTAAATAAATCATAAAAGTTCCAGTAATAAACTAAACCAAAATGATCATTGCAATTATCATAGAAAGAAATATATATGCGCATAAAAACACGCACGCACGCACACACGATGGCCACCAGTCGAGAAAATACTTGTACCCTATAAAATTAAATTATGTACAAGAAAATGGACATAAAACAAATTGCAAATGTTTATAAGCAAAAAAACAGCATGTCCACACTAAACTGATCTGAAGTCCAAAACCCGGAAAACTACTAATAATCAGTAACATTGGGAAATAAATACTGAACATAGTAAACTAATTCAAGAAAGTTAAAATTCAATTTTATGGTAAAAGTTAGGTTATAAATAATTTAGGTTAATTATTAAAAATGTAGGTAGGTTAAAAAATTTAGAACAATGGTAAATGAAGTTAATAAAAATTTGACAGTGAAATCAAATCCTAAACTCAATTTAAATGTATCCGGCCAGTAATATTTAAGGGCGAAGGTCTGATACCCACAGGGATGGGATCCCAGTAACTAAAATTAAGAAATTACATGAAGCGCATGATATTATATTCATCATAATGCCAAGTCGTACGAATCAAAATAATAATAAAAGATTAAATTAGTGAGTTTTGATCTATTAGTTAGTTAGTTAGTAGTGCTTTTTATTGGCGCAAGAACAAAGGTCATTCTGGTATTCAATTGATAATACCCTAGTAATTCAAATTAACGAGAAATTAAACAAAACGATTAACATATATTGACAACAATGACGAGTCGCTACATGTGGATTTGACATAAATCAATATTATAATGTAAGTTAAAATAGCGACCCAATATATTAGTTTGATAGATCATTATATTTTAGAGTAAGGACAAAGGTCATACTGGTACCCTCAGAAGCAAGATCCCAGTATCTCAAATTAACGAGAAATCATATAAAACGCCTGATATTATATTCGTCATAATGCCAAGTCGCTACAATGAATATTTACAACTCAGAATGATAAAACAAGTTAAATTAGTGACCCAACATATTGGTTGCTAGTATTTACTATGGCGCAAGGACAAGAGTCATTCTAGTATCTACAGGAATAAGATGATTACAAGAGATTAGTAATACATATTAAGGAATAATTAATATTTAATGTCCCTTATCTTTTGGAAACCTTTAGTAGAAAAGCTTAACAATTTATGATTAAATGTTTAAGAACACACACTAGGAAGATTAATGGAACAAACATTATACCAAATGATAATTAATTATCCCGATGACTATTAATTAGCGGCGCATTATGGAATAATAGCAAATGAACGGAATGTATAATAAATTAAGGAGTTTTAACTTATATTGCATGGCGAAATTGTTGCCATATTCCATGACTAAATTGATTTGCTTTGTTACGAATAAAGGTTTTATTCTGACGCAAAACGTCTTTCTCATTTTTTCGGAAACTAGCATACAGTGCAATTACAATTATACTATCCTGTTTAACAAGTTGCTTTTACGACGGGAGAGTATAAATCACGTGTCAATTTAATATTCTTATGTAATTATGAATCTATTCAAAGTTGCGTCCAAAAATCAGTTATAGGAAATTGTCATTAATAACTACTGATTTACTTAAAAAAAGAAAAAAAATGATTTATTACATGCAATTAAAGCCGTCTGTAACGATATTTCTCGCGGTCCTGCTGGATATAGAGTGTATAATCAGATGGAGGTACAGTATAAAATCAGGCGGAGGTAGCCGTATAATCAGGAGGAGGTAGAGTGTATAATCAGGTGGAGGTATAGTGTAAAATCAGGCGGAGGTAGCCGTATAATCAGGTGGAGGTAGACGTATAATCAGGTGAAAGAATAGTGTGTAATCAGGTGGAGGTAGAGTGTACAATGAGGTTAAATCTTGCCTATTAAGATGTAATTTCTCCGTTTTTAGAATATCGTTATGGATACATTTCACCGTATGTATATAATCCCGAAGAATTAACCACAATTCTTTTAAAATAAAGTTTTCACCAAAACCATAGATCGATCATAATCCACAATCAAATAGTTATAAATTAATAGAAAAATGCATCCACAATCTGTATTACGAGGAGTAAATTTACTCTTACTTTGAATTGTTTTGGGAAAAATCAAAGAACTACCTTCCGAATTCTAAATTTTATGTTGAGCTAAAAGAGAAGAAGACAAAACAAGGGAAACTTGAACATTCTTTAAAGAAACTCCGTCAATTATAATTTTGAATAGTTGAGAAGTTTCCTTTACGAGATTTCCCATTTAAGAAAGCAGAATTCCTATTCTTTACTTTGATGGCAGCGGAGTTAGGGAAAAACGCCACTTCGTATATTTCACCTTTCTTCAAACATTTATGTTCAGATTTTTGCATTTAAAACATTTTTTGACCAGAACGTACCATAAAAACATCATACTAAATAGATTAAGGATGGCTCCAAATAATTTTTTTTATTCTAAATAAAACGACGTTGTTCTGTAAAATTGTGAAGTTTTAATGAAAGAAATATTTTAAATCGGGAAAATGTGAACTCGCTTTTCAAAGTAAATTTTCTTCCACAATATTTTTATTCATTGAAATTATCTTTCTAAAGATTAATGAACCAAAAATTAGAATTCAGTGCGTAAATCTAAATTGCAGTAGTGGCAGAAATTGCATGATTTCTCCAAATAATCTTTTAATAACTTCCATCCTCTAATTAGGGAGTTTTCCGTTCTAAAATCAGAGATAATTTAAATTTATGCGACGCCTAGGGAAATCACAAAAAATTATCGCAAATAAAAATTTTAATGCGTTGATAGCTATTTCGGTGTTTATCTTCCGTCATCACCAAAACTTTATTTAATATTTATATACGATACCAGTCAACGTTGCTATCTCGACGATCACAAATTCGTTGGTTAGGAGATGGATGGAATCTGTGAGTTCGTGGCAGCGTCTCTTGTTAAAAAATGAAAATTTCTCCAAACGGGCGAAATAGCATGACTAACTTCCAGTCAATGTTAATGACAGTTGTTTGGAGGAATTTTCTTCAATCTACAAAATGAGACGTCGCCACAGACGCAGAGGTAACCTTCATCTCCTAGCCAACGAATTTGCGCTCGCCGAGATAGCACCGTCGATCCGCATCGTGTGCAAACAGCCAGCACGGTTTTGATGGTGGGGGCAGACGTTCGCCGAAACGGCCATATTAAGGCATTAAAACTTTTTTTTAACTGCCATAATTTGTTATGATTAATCTATTATAGATAATGCCGATACGAATAATGGTATTATGAATTATAATTTCAGGGATCGTGGTGTTGGAAATGTATTAAAACTATGAGAAGGGAAAAAGAGCTGATAATAGTAATGTTTGCATTTTTATGGCGCAAGGACAGCGAAGGTCATGCAATAATATTAATGGTACATTACCTTAATAAGTAAAAATCGGTAACGAATAGTGCTTGCAGACACTTTCTGAGGTCAAGCCACCTTTCATTATTGCACCAAAGTTTTGAATATTGTCGCACTACCGTCGGAGCTGTGTACAATGGGAGAAGGGGATTGGTGTTAAATACCTATTTGAATAATTTTATTGCCTTCAAGTCAAGTTCTTTATGTGAAAACTTAAGTTTTCTATCAAACTTCTTCTCTTCAATAAAAAGTTATTTTTAAACTCCTGTTCAAAGATCTAGTTACTATTATACTATGCGGATGCTTGGATTTCATTTCAGTCTTGAAATTTCATCTCCAGATTTCTCGACGGTGTGTAAAACCTTGGGTCTTTTGACGCTCTATACTCATAATAGTATTATAAATTAGTTTTTAGAGTAACGAAATACCAAAGTTCAAGAAAGCATCTCTTTTCTGCTTGACACCACTCATCCTCTTTCAAACTCCATCAACTGCTAATAACGGTTCATCGCTTTGCAATGAATCACATTTTTCACGCTAGCAATACTGTCAATCAAATAAATCAAATGGCGATAAACTGCGCGGAAGTAATACATAAAATATTAACACAAATTATCGTCCTCAAAATTTGATAACATTGACAGAAATTTCAATAGAACGTGGCTATTTTTCTCAGAATGATAACAACTATTCGGTTGTCCAACATTTCCAAACAAACGTTGCCATAATGCAGAACATAAATCTGTTGATAGCGAAAATTATAACTAGAATGCATGTTACTAGCGACACCTTTTATTGCAGCATCAGAAAAATAATTTCCATAAAAATGGTTAAAAAAACAATAATTTTCATAGTCATAGTTTGCATGGACGTACTTTCCTTATTTTTCTGATTCTGCAACAAGAGACGTTGCCAATAACTTACTTTCCAGTTCTAATTTTCACTATCAAAGGATTTAGGTTCTGCATTATGGCAAAATTTGGCTGGCAACGTTAGCTAAGGTATTAGTTGTTATCGTCTGACGGAAATAGCCATGTGCTATTGAAACAGCTGTTAATGTTATTGGATTTTAAATGTGATAATTTTTAATATTATTTTATTTATTAGTAATACCGTACCAGTCGAATTTACTGACAGTATGTTTTAAAACGCGTGGTCGTTGTAGTCTGTTTTTGCATCCATTAATGTACTTCCCCGCTGACGTTGAACTTCAAAATGTTTACATATGCGCTAAGATTGTAATCATTTGAAATGAACTTTCATTAATTGTTTTCTTCAACTATCCTATTCATTACAGCAGTGGTTCACAACTTGTGGCTAATATATAATTATTTTAATGTATTTTCTTTACTTTGTTAAAAATCTTTTACCTTTTCTTCTCATTTCACTACAAGATAATTTGCTGTGGAATTTGGAATAAATGCCCGAGTTTCTTTTAATAATCAAATAAAATACGGAGGCTACTGAAATGTATTTTGGAAATAATAGCAAAGTTTGAATATGGATTTACCCGAGAGTCCTCCCATAATTATACTAGATAAGCTTAGAGAAGTTCCTGCCCACTCTGTAAATTCGATATCAGGAAGCTGAGCAGAAGGCGGTAGGGCTATAATCTCAGTAAGGATACACATCCTATTGTGAGTGATTATTTGAGGAAAACGCCTGTTCTAATATCACTTCCGCAAATTTAATCAAACGGTTAATTCAAGATATTGCCCTCATGTTATGACCGGCATTAGAGTATCAATTACTATCATGTCTTGTTACAATATTTACCTCTCTGCATTATTTGCAATATATTTAATCTTTAGAATAATGTACATAACATTAATTACGGTTTCTTACGTACGCTGCCACTAAAACATATTTATACGTAAAATTAGGAAGATAAAATGTTTTATAACCCATTTTGCTTTGCAAAATTAATTCGTTATATTTAAAAATAATCAGCTATGGGTTTATGTTTATCAACTGTGTTTTCTATGTGGACCAAAAAGTTTAATTTTTGTGTTATAAGGATACGGTATGGGTAAAATTGGTAACTTGACATAAATAAAAAAATGTAACTCGCGTACACAGTGCGCAGAGGAAAAATATGTTGAAGTGTCTCTTAATTACTGCATACTTTTTATAAAAGTAGCTTTGCCTTATTAATCACGTTTTGCTAAATAAGGGTTTACTGATCTTGTAACCACGGCTTCTAAATTTTTAAATAGAGTTAATTGTAAATGATCGCTTTTAACTTAATCGAAATCGAAGGGTAAGAATAAAGGAGGTTAAAAAATTAAGAAGACTAAGATTTATGGAAAGCACAAATTAATTAATTTCTAGTTTATTTCTTTAAGTCCCAAATAAACATGCATACTTAGATAGAAAGACAAAATGGGCGTTGAGTTTAGAAAACTAACTTTAAGATAAAATGCATTAAAAACAAATATATTCTAGTTAAAAATTTGTTGATTACTCGTTTACTTTTACATTAAACACTGCTCTCAACATCAATCTTCTAAACGCGATGGCAAAATTTAATAAAAAAAAGAAAGAAATATAAATTGCTCTCCAACTTTCGTGCAGGAGGATATTTTTTCCCCTTTTATGGGGATTTTTAAGAAAATTCTCTACCTTGAATTTTTCTTGAACAAAACATCAAAGTTCATTTTTTGCTTGGGAGAAGGAAAATTTCTCTTTGCAAATTTTATGACTCGGAGTAGGTTGCTTGGTGTTTGAATTCGCTGATTCTTATAAAATAATCATTGTCGTATAATTCTGTTAATCTTTATCACAGTATTTCCAAATAAATAAAAGGCATAAACGACATTGCAAACAAGTTGCACATCTCCTTTTTAGAATCTTAAATAAAAGTTTCAGCACAAGATATTTGATTCGTTTCGGAATTTCAACCTTCCAATAATTAACAATCCTGTAGGGGCAGTTTACAACTTATTACGTAAATTTAAGGTATTTTAAGTGCGAAAAAATTAAATTCAATTTAAAGAAATTGAATTTTTTAGTTTCTTCCAAGTAAAACACGATTTTCTCGAGATCGGCGCTCAAAGGGTTAACAGTGGTGGAATCGAAAACGTGATATAGATTTTAAATCGCTGAATTTTTAAATGATTTAAATAATTCTTAATAAATTAAATTTTAATAAATTTAATTTTATTAAATTTTTATTTTAAAATTTTATTTTTACCTAAAAATTTTATTTTTATTCTAAAATTTTATTTTTATTCCTAAAAATTTCATTTTATTCTAAAATTTTATTTTTATTCTAAAATTTTATTTTATTCTAAAATTTTATTTCTTTTTATTCTTAAAAATTTTATTTTTATTCTAAAATTTTATTTTTATTCTAAAATTTTTATTTTTATTCTAAAATTTTTATTTTTATTCTAAAATTTTATTTTTATTCTAAAATTTTATTTTTATTCTAAAATTTTATTTTATTCTAAAATTTTATTTTTATTTTAAATTTTTATATTATATTATTAAATTTTATCAAATTAAATTTTAAATGATTAGTTGAAAGTATCAAAGTGACAGGAGAATAGCAGTACTATATATATGCAGTCTGCTCTAGCTACGCATTTTTAAAAATATCGTACAGTGGTAGGATAATTCAGGTACCTGAAATAATTATACAGTTTTTAAGACATAATCAATATTTATAATAGAAGGGAAATTTCCATATATTACATACAAGCACACATGTTGCAGCTCCCTTAAAATATCCTTTGACATTGATGTTAATTCAAAAAGCACAGGTAGCTATAAAGTCGTGTAGAAACTATGTTATCCGATATTGGAAATTTCAGTGCGATGAAATGAAAGAACATAGTTAAGACATTTTAGGAAGCATTACTTCAGGAAACAACATCATGTGATGCTTTGTAGAGATGTCTGCGGTCTGTTCCGTAACCAGGACGGCGCCTAAGGCCTTAGGAATGTCGGATTTTGCTGAAAGCCAAACGAATTGTTATCAGAAGGAACTTCATTTGTTAAAGCCCCTTGATGAACTGTGAGAGACAAGTCGTTGGGGTTCTAGCATCATTTGGAAATAACTCCTGAACTTCTCGTGGCATATCACTTACTTGCAGTTCTCTTGTTAAATTACGGGAGACGTTAAAGGTGAAATTGCGTAACTACCCTTGTGTAAATTTAATTCCTTTATAATTATTACTGAATTTGAGAGTTAGTTTTTCGAAATTTACCATGCACTCTCTGCTTTTCAACGCGTATCCAAGTGATATAAAATCATGATAAGTATGATAGTGATATAAAATAAGTGTAATAGTGATATTAGTGTAAGTATAATAGTGATATTA
>QLNU02014802.1:120682212-120698847 GCA_006491805.2 Dysdera silvatica | reverse complement strand
AAACGAAAACTATTTACCATAAAAAGGGTGAGAAACCCTTTCGCAATAACTTCTGCAACTGTGGAATTATCCAGTTTCTCCGAAAGTCAAATTTAATAATATCTATCAAATTTGCAACATAGAATCAAAATATTTCAATATATGCAATTCATGACGACGTGTGGTCCTGAGCTCGAGCCCGGGATTGCATGAGCCTTTTTTTTTTTCATTAAAACATTCGGTTTTATCGTGGTAAATGGTGTCACCTGCCAATAAAAAAGACAGTAGGACGAGAAATAAGTGAAAACGTCACAAATAAATTTGACACCCACGTATTATTAGCTCAATCTAGAGCTTTTTTTTTTTTGTTTTGGAGAAAAAGAGACGCTTTCCCCATCCTGGATTCGAACCAGGGTCCCTCCGTTTCCCGTCCTCATTCGTCTAGCGGTCCAAGACACTCCGGGCTAAACGGAGGGACCCTGGTTCGAATCCAGGATGGGGAAAGCGTCTCTTTTTCTCCAAAATTACACAAGCTCTAGTTTGAGCTGTAATTAATACGTGGGTGGCAAAAATTATAGTATAATAAATTCCCCCACGAAAACTCACAAAATTCTCGCCCCGGAGGCTTTCTTGTGTTGACCATATTTGGCAATTGTGTTATCCCTGCGGAGGGTAATAATACCTTAACAACTAACTTACACAGCCTCCCTTTAGAGTTTTTTCCAGTTATTTGTTTGTGCTCTTGCGATGTAGAAAGGGGTCACCTCTGCTGTCCCCACAATTTTTCCTTATTTCTGAGAAAAATTTAAAATATTTTGTTTGGGATTTTTTTTATTTCAAATAGTTATAGGCGGGCCCGATTAACATTGTGCGCTGGCCGAATTGTGGCCCACGGGCCGTATGTTGCACAACCCTGGTATAAAGGAAGGCTAGTAATATAACAACATTTACCTAAACTATTTAACAGTCCGAAACTAAAAATTTTCCAGGTGGGGGCCCCCGAAACCGACCCCCGTAATAACATCTTGGACCCGCCCTTGATATCGTCATATGGTTGTCTAAGCGAAAAATCCTCTACATCTAGTTACTGGGTACAAATAAAGGGTGCTTAACCTTTCCCCCTCCAGAAAAAATTTCGACACAAGCTAAAAAATGATCATTCGTGAATTAAAATGAAAATCCGTGAATTAACCCCTTAAGTGTCGCTTATTTTTCAATAAAACAATGCAAAAATTAACTATTTTTTTTATTTAAGAAATAAAAATGTTAAAAATTTGCAAATGAGATATAAGACGACAAAAAGGAAATAAATCAATACTTTCACACTATTTATTACATAGTTTCTAAAACGTTTCAGCCCGGCAATATCACGGGAGCGACAAATATGGATCGTTACCGCAGCCCGTCGTATTGACGGGAGCGAGATTTAAGTGGTTAAAATGACAATTCGTGAATTAAAATGACAATTCGTGAATTAAAATGGCAATTCGTGAATTAAAATGACAATTTTAAATACCAAATACTAAAAACGTATAATTAACTACAAAATGAACATAAGTAAAATTATAATATAATTAAATACATAGCATTGAATTGATCGCATTTAAAATAATTGATATTACATAGAGATATGACAAAGCGCCTTTGGACCAAACGGCTTTAGAACCTTTGGACTAATCGTCTTTGGACCAATCGACCATTTAGACCAGTCGTCCCTTTAGACGAATCAGTATTGGACGAATCGACTTTGGACGGATCGGTAATGGACCAATCGTCCCAAACACCCAATTTCGTATCAACACAATTCCTTATAAATGAAGTCCAATTTATTTTTTATATCATTCCATATTGCACTAAGTATAAAATTTGCTCTCACTAAATTTTTATCTGTTTGGATAATAGCATCAATAAACATAAGATAATAAATAATGATAAGACATAATAATAAGATATGAATAATAAGACATAATGATAAGTTCAGATCCGTTAATAAACATTAGCGACACGAATATATTATAAATAACCGTTAACATTTTGATAAAACTGGCAATGAAATAAAAATGTGCAAAACCGTTCGTTTCCACAAATGAAAATGCTTCGTTGATATTCGAATAACAGCCAAAAATTGTAACGAGTTCACCCTATTGAATTTCAAGCAGAGAATATTTAATAAACTTTTGACTAAATTTATTTTCCGCAAAATTTGGCAAATTTCGAAAACAAACCATCTTAAATTGTCAAAGTGGAACAATTTTCTTTCCCAACGTCTGAAATTATTTTTCGACCTCGTTGCATATTTTAATAAAATATTTAAGCGAACAGCTATCCCATTTTTTCTTTCTTGAAAGTAAAAAATTTCCAATTTACTTTTATTGAATTGAATTCTTTTCCGTCGTAGCCTTGGAATATTTAAATTAAAGTGTTATTTCAAAATAAAAATGAACAATTCTAAATCAACGCGATTGCTACAGAGCTTCCAATTTAAGAGAGGACTTAACCTAAAGGAAATGCAGTTTAAAAACGTTGGAAATATAATTGGTAAAGAAAATGGCTCTCCGCGCAAGAGTTTATTTAAATATTCAAACAGAATAAAATTCGTAAAATGCATAAACTAGGAGCATTGGAATTTTTGTTTGTCTCAGCTTGGTCTAACGTGGTGTAGAAACAAGCACTATTAGGAAACCAAACTATTTCTAAGTATGTTAGTTTTCGTTAACTAAGATTTTTAATATTGACTATTAAGTTTTTAACTATAGTTCTAATTAAAATAAATTGATGATTTCGATTTAATATTACACTAATATTAAGATTAACATTTCTCATATAAATCTCAAAAAAGATCAAAGAAGATCAGGATTATCAGAGATTGCGTGCGTGTGTGTGTGTGCGTGCGGAAATTTCTTTTAACTAGGTGGATAAAATAGGAAAATAAATTGAATTAATGTGTGAGCTAATTTTTGGACAGACATCTATGGAAATAGCTTATGGAAACCTGTGGAGTAGCCACTGAGAAACACACGTAAATGATTTACATTTTATTCATTATTCATTACACATAAATGATTCATTTATTTATTACAAGCAAATGGTTTATTTATTACATGTAAATGTTTACTTTATTGTATGTAAATGGCTTATTTGTTTCATTATATGGTTTATTTACTTATTATGTGTAAATGATTTATATATATTTTATTTTTATTGATTTCTTGCATGAATAATTTATTTGTATGATGTTTCAACATATGTATTATCATTTAAAGTTTTTATAGTAATATTATTTTTAAACAGAGGAATATTTATACAACAAAATAACTTTTTTCAAAATTAATAAACTTATTAAAGATCATAAAACTTATCTATATAACATCCTTATAATATATTTAGGTTTATATAAAATATATATACAACTGCAAGAAAAAAGTAACACAGAAGATGCAGAGGAAACGGATGTGAGGATTCATTCCCTAAACACGACACAAGGCTGGTATGGAGTGTAATGCAACCAGAAGCTTTAACTGAGGGGAAAAAAACAATAGTGCAAAATAGGGTTCTCATTCGTTCCGTTATTCTCGGGACATTCACGTTTTTTGATGAAATATCCTGGTGTCCCGTGTTTATTCCGAATGTCTTACTTTCTTAGGCCTTCTTTCTGAAAACCTGTTGATAATAGATTGTATTCCGTTTTTTTGTACAACCAACTCTCGGTAGCTAATCCATAAAATCTTGCTTACCAATTTTCGTTACAATCAAGGATCGATTGAGGGGAGGAGGGGGCGAAGCACTCATTTCTGAATAAAGAAATTTTTTCAATTATTATTATATACCTAAAATCAATAACAAATTTCACGAAATAGGTCCACATCGATTTTTATAATTTGTTTCCTTTCCGCGAAATTTTTTTTTTTTGAAATCAAATCAAATACATCGGTTGAAGGTATCTTTTCACTAATAAATGCGACGTGGACAGAAAAAAAACCAAACAGATATGACATTGAGACGGTGAAAAGCAGTAAAATTTTAATCATTGCAAAGTTCTATTTTAAAGATCGCTCTGTGTTTACTTTAGTTTTATGTCTAAATATTAGGAAAAAAAAGAGTTCTTGAATAGGTCCAAAAATGTTATCAGAGTTAATCGGATAAATTGAAAACGTAAATTTGACTACTATGTATTTTTTTAAAGAGCAATTTTTCTAATTAAATATATTGAAACATAACATACGATAAATTTATTTTTCATGCTCTTAATTTTTAACATGTCCCCTTTTTCTGCAAAAAGCCCAAGATTTTAAAGTAAGAATTTGAAAATACCCCAGTTTTAAAAAAAAGTATTTTGGAAACCCTAGTGTAAAGTGACCTATTGAATCTTTCATCAGTTTACTCTATTATCTTTTCAAATTTAAGTTTATGATTCGTCTTCATTTTCACAATTATGACTCTCTGAAAACAGTTTAAACACTTGTAGAAAGTTTGGAATATAGGGCGTCCATTTTTAAAATGTCGCAAGGTAAGATGCACAAAAGATACATCATACGATAACCAAGATATTCCCCCTTCGAAAGAGATTGTTCTCTTATTTATAACAGCCAGGAAAACGTGAAAACTTTCTATTATTGAGTAAACAGTGGAACTCATAGAGTATATATTTCGAATCCGAAAGGCGGCGCCTACGAGACTGAAAACGATTTGCTTTCAACAAGACAAACACAGGAAAGAGTAACAATAACCGCAGGCGACCTTATAAACATCACAAGAATACTCGAAAACACGCCATATTGAAATTCGTACATATTTGTCGAGCATATACATTATTGTCTCTATTTCTAATTCCTCTGAGCTCGACATACGGACGACATATTTTCGCAAATGTAGTAGAGTCCCTTTAATCTGTACTTGACGGGACCGGACCCGTCCGGATAAAACGGAATAAGCTTTAGCTAAATAATAGATAACGGAATAAGCTTTAGTTAAATAATAGATAAGAATAGATAATATCTCCGGATAAACGGAATAAGCTTTAGCTTAATGCTTGTAAAACAAGTTTTAGATGGGTAAAACTATTAAAATTGATGTTTTTTTTATAAAAAAAATGACTTTTTTAGTCACAATACTGAAACGTGGGTATACTTTTTTAACTTACGAATTGATTTAGGATAAAAAACAAAACACCTTATTGATTGAAATTCAATGTTTATTGTGTTTTTTCCGCCCGGATTAAACGGATGATCGGACTAGCGGAGTTCGGATTAGCGAGATTATGGTATAATTTGTTTAAGAAGCGCAGCAATTGGAAATTCATGTGGTGGCTCAAGTGGTTATTATGGAGGAACTCACGTGGCTTTAAAGAAGAATATGTGACACGGCCTTGGGGGAAAAATAATGCGTTTTGATATCCAGCGGGGGACTTGAGTCTCTGAGCTCTCTCTCTCTTTTTTCTACGTCGCTGTTTCTTTTGTTCAAGGAAAACTAAAATTTTAAACTAAATACAATTACTTGAACAAGCAATAAATGTAATATTTTATTATAGTTGAAAATGCTTTTAGTGAGTTTGAATATATGAATTTATTCGCATTTTTCCCCCTTAAAAATTCACGAGATCAGTGACGTTACGAGATAAGTTCAATACGAGTAAGTACACAAAATAAAATTTTCAACATATATATATATATATATATAAAATTTAATAGATAATCGAAATACTGCTATTTCTATGAAATCGAATTATTTCTTTTTCATTATTACCCCTGCCTATGTGTACGTTTCCGTACACTGACATGTAAAATTATTTTTTAGTTAATGTTAATACAATAAATGAACGAAGAAAATATCGAGAGCCGAATGTGAACATTCAGGCCGCTATACGTAGACTTATAAATGTACATGTTATATTGAAAAAGTGTGCCTTTCAGCAAAATGCAACAAAACCTTAATTCAAACAACAAAGTCAATTAATCAACGTTTATTGGCGTAGTGATACCAACGCCGATGTTATGGCGTGATTAGATGGTGAAACGTTCGAAAAAAAAAATATTTCTGCATTCGGTGGGACCTGAACTCACGACCTTCCTCTTGACGGGCGGAGGCTCTACCCACTGAGCTACGAAGGACAATATATAACGTTAGGACATATATACGTTCGTAAAGAGATTATATATTGTCCTTCGTAGCTCAGTGGGTAGAGCCTCCGCCCGGCAAGTGGAAGGTCGTGGGTTCAGGTCCCACCGAAGGCAGAAATATTTATTTTCTTTCGAACGTTTCACCATCTAATCACGCCATACCATCGGCGTTGGTATCACTACGCCAATAAACGTTGATTGATTGACATTGTTGTTTGATTTAATCTGCGTAGTGTTCGATTTATATAAAATAAAACCTTAATTATCAAAATTTCGCTTAACTGAAATCTACATTTAACGCAATATCCTATTCGCTTTTTTTCATACTTTTTAGTCGACACTTCTTGTTCAAAAGTTTCTGCAGCACTGCTCATATTTGTTTTTAGTGATTGTCGCCTTTAAGAGAGAAATCAGTAGAGATGGTCTATAAACGGTATTTCCTCATAAAGTACCTTTCAGAACCTGAGAATATCTAACAGTTCAGGCGTAAATGTCATTGAAATTGTCCATTATGTTCTTTACCTGGGAGAAATATTTTCACGTGAAAAGGTGACCAGTGAATCAAAGTGATTCCTACTATGTGTGTGTCTTTAATTTTTTTATTTTGTGCGATTATATAATGGTAGTGGAGAGAAAACGTATCGTCGACTAGATGTAGGTAAACTTCCTTTCTGATAAAGATTGAAGTTTCTTTATGCCTTTGTACTGAAAACTGAATTTCGAAAATATCTGAACTTTCGCTTACTCGAAATTGGATCTGCTTGCTCCCTTTGCTTTGAACAATTGGTATTCAATTGTATTTTATTTGTTTTCAAATATAAAGACAAGATGTCTTGGAAAAGGATTAAAGTCAACTGCCACAACTCATTGCCATCAGTTGTTACTTCTATATGTAAAATATGGATAAAAATATCAATATACCTAGGTCTAAAGGTTTTCTCGATCAACTACGTTTTCGGAGCAAGAATATTCCAGATCATGCTACGCCAAAACCTATAGTTTTCTGATAAGTACGAATCTCTTCGTACTTGGAAATATCTTAGAAATACAGCTCGGCCAAAAGAAAATGGCACACGTTCGTACTAGCAGGAATTAAACTAAGAAATTTTGCACCATAATCAAACTATATAATAATACTTTATTTATTCTTCTTGGAACAGTCGTTGTGACAATACATGACCACACAAAGAAAGGTCCTAAGTAAATATCTATGATGAATACAACAGGCTTGAGGACCTCAGACTGATTCAATATAACAATTCACCCAAACAATAAATTCGGCCATCAGGCTATTTCCACATATTTCAACACCCCTCACTCTTTACTAAAGATCACGCATATGTAATGCACTTCTTATGTGAGTTGTTTTTATAATTTGTCTTTAATTGATTTTTTTTTTAATTATCGATAAATTGTTAGACATTACTGAGTATCAAGTATCTTTTAAGCTTTTTTTTTAAATTTTACTATATTATTTAACCGCTTTAGTTTATCTGGTATTCCATTCTAATATTTAGGTCCTATGTAATTTATGTTGCATCTTCCCAATTCTGTTCTTATTTTGGGTAATATTAATTCGTTATAGTTTCGATATCTACTTCTTTTTCGTTTAATTGAATTTTTATAAGATCTGTATGTTTATTTTTTCTTATTCTTTTAAACATTTTAATTAGTATACAGTATTTATGAATCTATTCAATTTGCAATATATTAGAATTCATTAAAAAATTCTTTAAGTCTATTCTATTGTCTCTATTAATCAGTTTGATTGATTTATTTTGCAAATTTTTTATAATATCATTGTTAGCAATACCCAAATTACCCCAAAACTCAGTTATAATATACTAGATGGCAACTAATCAGAGAATTATAGAGTTCAATATTTATTTTTGGGGATAGACTTTTACTTATCCGTCTTAGAATTCCTATACCTTGACATATCTTTTTTGTTATTTTGTTTATGTCATTATTAATTATTTCATTAAATATCACCAACAGTGGTTTAACCAATACATTAGCACATTCCTTGATTATCCTAGGGTGTATGTCATCATACGCTACATCTGTTTTGTTATTAATCTTGCTTAATTCATTTAATAACTCTGAGTTACTTAATTCACATAAATTGATTTACCAATATTATGACACATATATTCATTATACTCATTGTTCATATTGACCTTTCTATCTACTGTATTCTCTTCAATTTCCACAAAAAATTGTTAAAACAATTTGCAATTTCATTATTGGAAGTTACTTTCATGTTATTGTTGATTATCAACTTAACATCATTTTTTTATTTTTGTTCACACTTCCTATCAATTTATTAACGAATTTCCATTTGTTTTTATTGTCAGTATTCAACAAATTTTTTCTATGAACCTTTTTTTATGGAGATCAATTTTCCTCACTATATCATTCCTTAATTTTTTAAATCTACACCAGTATATTAACCTTTCAGTTCTTATAAGCCTGTTGAAGATACAATTACTTTTCGTTATGAAAATTTTTAATTTATTATTTATCCGACCTTTTTTTGTTTATTTTGTCCTTTATGAGTTTCCATTTAAAATTCCTATCATATATTTCCTTGATTTTATTTATAAATACATCATATTTATTAAAATCGCTAAATTCTACATTCCAATCTATAGAACTCAATTTCTCTTTAAACTTTTCAAGATGTTTTGAACTGAAATCTCTGACTTTAATTTTATTGTTTATCATGAGTTTAGTTTCCTCTTGAACTTCGATGAGTATAGCTTTGTGATCTCTTATTTGGTAATCCAAAACATTTGAATGAATTCCCAATACGTTCGTAAAACATAAATCAATCGTTGTAGTCGAATTATCGGTTATTCTTGTATAGTCACTAATTATGTTTTTTAGTATCATCATTTTCATTGCATTTATCAAATAATTTTTATGACTAGATTCTTTACTTACATCAATATTTAGGCTACCTACTATAATTATATTTTTACTTTGTACTTCTTCAATTTTTAAGTATAGCCAATCTAGTAGCTTGTGAACATTTCTTCTTGGATCTCTATATACAATTTCTGTCCTAAGTTTACCTCTTTTTACGCCTATTATTTCCCAATCATCACATGTGTGATAATTCAGTCCATTTTTTCAAAATCCTCGTGAATATTCCTTATATATATATATATATATATATATATACCAATACCCGCCCGCCCCTTTTTTTGTTTCTCGTCAGATAATAACCATACTATCCATAGATTTCCATGTGATCGTTTTCTCTAGACCATGTTTCACTAATTCCAATTATGCCTATTTGATATTCATTATTTTCCATCAGCATTTCTGCTTCACCCATTTTGTTGTTTATGCTTTTCGCATTTATATGCATAATTTTTAATTTATTAAAATCACTATATTTTCCAGGTTCCCCTCTTTTCATAATTTTAGCTTTTTTTAATCTTTAACCTGTAATCAGACAATGATACAGATAACTAGTTAAAAAGAAACATTAGAATTAATTATAGTCAAAGTAAATTCACCGTCCATCTATCTTTAATTAAAATGAGTTTCGCGGTATTTTTGGGCGTATAGTTTCAAGATTTGCCAGGAGGTCCATACTCGGAATATGCGTACTTCAACTACTCTTGCAAAGATTCAACAAAAGTCTCTGGAGAGGAAGTTTCTACTAACCAAGATAGTGAATGAGGTGTAATTATTCAGCTCGTTACGCAGATGTCCTTTTGACAAAATACAACAGCTGTGGCAAATTAAGAACGTTAGCAAATCTTTGCCGTAGAAAGCCTTTCGTCGAAGCTTTGTAAGATGAGTAGCTGAATATTCCGGAATATCGATAGAAATGTAGAAATTACGCCTATAAAAGGTTTCTGTAATAATTGATGGACTGAAACTGCACCAATTTCGACTGGTTAGACCACCACTTCCTTTCGTCCTCGATATTTTCCTTTTGACTCCATTTTATCTACGCTGGCGCATGAATGACGTATGATGAGGCTCGTGACCAGGGGCGGACTGTATTTTCTCAAAGGGCGCATGCCTTGGATTTTCGGAGAGCGTGAGTCCTTGCCTATTCGGAGGCGCGAGTCCTATTGCCCATGAGGGCCTACTGTCCCGTGGGGCCGATAGGGCCGGCTTCCCAGTTCTCCCCTGCTCATGACTGACATACAAATAGTACACTAGGGGCACATTTAAGGCATAATGTTAGTGGTTTTCGCGTCACAAAACGAACAGCTGCTTTTATCTACGCTGGCAAATACGTATGGTTGACGCATGATATTGCGCATGAATGATGCATTATGTAGCGCATGGATGGCGCACAACAAGGTATAATTGCGTCATAAAATACTCACGCAGTCTACGTCATAAAATACTACGCAGTCTAGGTTAACGTTTGCATTAGGTAATATATATCGTTTAACCTGTGCGTGAATACGCATTTTTTTTTGAGAAGTTTTCTTAAACGAAACCGCTTTTTTAGTTTGGTTAAAGAAATTCATTGGTTTTGAAATTGTTTATCTCACAGACATCTTTCAATTACTGGATTCACTTCAGTTTTAATTTTTTTGACATATGGGATATTTTGTTCAGTTTCCCATTAACGAGTTTTGCATTGTTTTTATTGAAAGGAATTGGAAACGAACATCAATTTGTATGTTAGTTTTAAAACCAAATGGGAGTAAATATAATTTAATATATAATGATCTAGATTAATTATATGGATAGACATATATCTTAAGAACAAAAGATTTTATATTTTTATATTTATCTATATTTCGGAGTAATGAGGTACGAAGGGGAATGATTGTTCAATAATTAGACAGAAGTCCGTTCTTTACGTGAAGTAGTAATTAGAGATTTAACTTAACTAATTGGTGAGATTTAACTTTCCTAGCAGGGCTTTACAAACATTCTTCCAACGAATTTTCCCTTCCAAACTTCGGAAAACTATTCCCGGTATTACTCGGAACACAGCTTCAAAACTACGAACTAAAGCTATTTTTAACGAATCTGGTTTCTGTTTTCATCCAGTAAGCATTTGTAGCTCTAAAGGTCATTATTAATATTATTGTGTTTTGATACAATGTCCTTTAAAATATTTTACCTGAAGGTCCACTAAAGCGTTATCTATAGTTTTTAGCCATAAGGCCACAAATAATTTACTTTTAATTTGCAAAAAATATCAAACACGTAAAGAGTTTAAAATGGTACTTCAACAGAGAAGCTGTTTTCAAGTTTTAAGGCTCTAAAAGTTCGAAATGCATTTAATTTTAAACCTTATATAACAGTGCGTATGTTGAAAGTTTGCAAAGTTATAATCTATTTACATATACAAATCTGAATCAAATTCAATCAAAATTCAAATACGAAGATGAATCACTTATAACATGCTGTACCTCATTCTATTTTATCTACAAAATAAAAGAACAATTATTATACTTAAATAAATCGAACACTACGCAGATTAAATTAAACAACAATATAAATCAACGTTTATTGGCGTAGTGATACCAGCGCCGATGTTATGGCGTGATTAGATGGTGAAACGTTCGAAAGAAAATAAATATTTCTGCGTTCGGTGGGAGATTGTGGGTTCAGGTCCCACTGAACGCAGAAATATTTATTTTCTTTCGAACGTTTCACCATCTAATCACGCCATAACATCGGTGCTGGTATCACTACGCCAATAAACGTTGATTGATATTGTTGTTTAATTATTATACTACCTAGCGTAGCAGTCGCCCATCGGTGGTCCGCGAGAAAATTTTGGTGGTCTGCAGAAAAATCTGGACATTATTTTCATTTTTAATGTTTGATTAATAATAAAACAAAAATAATATTCTAAGAAATTCTCATATTCTGAATGACAATTTTTGCTTTTGTATTGCACTAAATTCACGAGATGCTGTGCGCGGTATTTAAAATTGGGTCATTTCATGGTAACATGCTATATTTTTTTCGAAATTAGATTTTCAAACATGGTGTAATAATAAATAGTGCACTTATTTTCTTTCCAAAAAGTTCATGCTGATTACAATTTATGTATTTTTGTACAAAAATCACAAAAACTCTTATGAATAATTAATTTTTTGAAGTATTAATTAAAATAACCTGGTAACTCTTGCTAAAAAAAAACAAAAACACATTGATTTATGAGCAGAAAATTCAGAGTTATATTACTGCTAAAATTGTACTTGTTAAGTGCTATATCTTTGTGAGTAGTTTGAATGTACCTCTCTTATCATAAAATATCATTCAGTTTTGTGTGGGATATTTTATAAAATTGGTTATAGGTTAAAATATACTAAGTGGACGGTAACTCATGCTACAGGACTTGGTAACCCATGCTACATCACAGATGAATGATTTTTAAAAATGTCTACAAAAGCAAAGTAAAATATAATTTTGATATTTATTTAGCATTTACAAGTATCTAGATTGGATTCTTTTACTCATAATGAAAAAAAAAACCAATGTCGTTCAAGCATATAGATTTTCTCATTGAATTCGTAGTACAGGCGGCTTCCACTATCTTTTGTCGTTGCGTTTGGTAAAATCTGAATAATGCGGTCAAACGCGACATAGGATACATCATTTTCATCCGGTGTGAAAACAGGTTTTTCCCTGTTCTTCTTTCTTAAGAATGTAACCTTTATCTCGCCGTCATCTTCCATCCCGCTTTGTGAAATGACCGCATATCGGAAAACTTGTTCTTTTCCTAAGCATTTAAATAGAAGAAAAGTTCCAACTTTAATATTTTCTGGAAGTACTTCTCCTGGTTGAGCTTGGGAATTGCTTTGAGGCTCATACTCTTCTAAGTTTGAATTTTTTTAATTTGACTTTATTAGTCAAAAGTGCACCTTCAACAATTTTACAGTGCACATACATGCAATGCATTTTGGAATGCTTTCGAGCGGCACTGCTTCCTCAAATATTGAATACATGTCTAATTCTTTATTCCTCTTCTCGATTTCATCACGTTTCATTTCAATTACTTGAACATGTGTACTCGTTGCCTTAGCTGCAGTTTTACAGTCTGCGGCCTTAAAAACGGTGCCTTTGTGTGCCTTAACAAAATTTGGTACTTGGCGTTTTATGGTCCCACCTATACCGTCGGCAGGACCTTTCCCATGCGACGTGGCAAAGAAATTCCAAGTGATTTTTATTTTAAATTTATTTTGAAATATAGGGATTGAAGCCCCAATAAAACGATTTTTAAATTGTGATGGAGGCCCATCCGACCTTATGTTGACAAGACTAATCCCTACTGGAAAATCTTCAAGGATCTTGTCGAAATATGGAATTGTGCTCCTCTTTGTACGATCCAAATCATCGGATACAATAACGGCTGGGTGCTGTTGTCCATTATACAAAGCAGATATTGTGAATAGACTCACTTGTGGTTACATCCAATGAAAAGTTTGTACTTCATCTTGGGCAACGCAAGTGTAATTCTCTGCGAAATCAATTTGCAGCAAGGCAATGGTGAAATCAGAGCTTTTGGAACTTGTTTGTTCTTTCTGTAACTGGCATGCTGCAGCTTGCTCTCTTTTTATGAAACAACGAGAAAAAAAACCTTTTTCATTGAAACTGTGTATTTTCGCAGATCTTCGATGCTTCCTTCTTCTTCTACAGCCATTTTTAATTTACCATCACAGTCTTTCCACTTATTCTATTCAATGATATTTGAGGTAGATGTAGCAACACAAGATTATATTGTATTTCCAAGAAAATTTACACATTTCTCACAAGTAGTTTTCCAGCAGTTTTCAGTTGCATTCTCGGAAAGGATTTTAAAAATGCATAGGAATAAGTTGGGAATTCCAAGCAACTTTTCTTGAAGCTTTCAATAACAGAAATAAAATTTTCATGTACTTTGCATAGGCATATATTATGCGACATTTTGTTGTTTAAAAAGACATGTTTTGGACGTAACGCAGTAAACTTACTCTTCTTAATATTAACATCAGGAGGGTCATTACAAAATACAGAGAATGTCCCCAAAACAGAGTTATACAAGTGCCTAATTTATTCTTTATGTTTGCTGTCGCTGTTCCTAATTGTTTTTGCATTTTTCATTCCTGGAGCTTGCCGACTGATGTCATCTTTTACAAAAAAGTTTTGAATTATCTGAATAGTTTCATTGCTTATAGATTTTTTTCCGCTATACTTCTGTACTACGATATTACGTTTATGGCTTGGGACAAAGTTTTGAATAAAGTGCTTTAGAATTGCTTGCTTTTTATGTGGTGACTTTGGTAATGAACGCTTGGCACGGGCAACTGCTTTTCCCAATGAACATCGGGACTTACATGGAGATCGTTGGGACTGAATTTTCTGCCCTTTTTCTTCAAACGAGATTTAGCAACACTCTCTCTCGGGACCTGTCTTTGCTGGCTTCTCACATTTTCTCTTTCAATTGGGGTCATGTAACAAATTTCTTTTCCCTTCTTTGCACGACTTCTTTTGCTGTCTCTCAGTGCTTCTCCTTGTATTCTTCATACCTCCCTTCATCTTCAAGTTTTTGCCTTCGCCTTCTCATTTTTTCTGCAGCTGTTACAGCCATTCTGTAAGAAAGGGCAATACTAAAATTAATATTAATTATAATATATATTCTAAGACACTATTGATACAAATATCTATATAATTTTTGCATTTATGGATATTATTCTGCTTATTAGTTCCCTGTTTATTTTGTAAAAGAGTAAACTCGACTTCCAGGAGAGTAAGTCCGGAGAGTAAAAAGTAGCTAAACAATAGATCACCAAGTAAGACTACCATAAAAATTAACCTATATTTTTATGTTAACTTAGTAACTTAATCCGTATGATACATTGCAGTCACCACTCATTCTAAATGTAGCATGAGTTACCATATAAACTATACTACAATAGTTTTCATAAAATAATAAAACAAAACTGTTCGTTTTTTAAATTTTGTTTTCATTAAAACAGCTTACAACTGGAAGAAAATATTCAATTTTAAAGCTAAATAGTTTATTACATTTGCTAGGATAACATAACAATGTTTTTGGTAACTCATGCTGCATGTGCTAGATGCTAAAATTATTCATGAATATATATATAAAATTACTGATTTCAAACATTTATTTTATTATTTTTGTGAAGTTTTGAGTGTATTTATCAGAAACAATTCAGAAAATATAAATTTAATGTTTACAAAATTACAGAAATACACCTTCAATTTGCTGAAAAATATAGCTGTAGAACAAAATATTTTAATGGCTGATTTTCAAGTGTTGCCATTCTGATGAAAAGAAACTTTCACAAAACATAAACTGTTGCCACCACAGCTACAAGAGTTCAGAATAATTATTCCCACAATTTATTACAAAATAAAAATATTTTTTTATAGATGGTTATGTCCCTGTTCTCATGGAATGACCCAATTATGAATTTGGTGGTCCGTGAGGTCCGAAAGGTTGGCGACCGCTGGTCTAGTGAGTCATGGTCTAATTTAATAACTACTTAATTTAATTTAGTCTAATTTAGTTTAATAACTTTAACATTCATTTTTGAAGGTAACGTAGTAAGACGAAAAGGAATTTCATGTTTTCTGACCACTTTGTATAGACATCTTGGTTTACCTGCACATTAGTAAAGAATAATTTGGCCTCGACTAACATCATCTACATGATTCCTCATAGCTGATTTAGTTTATATAGACTATTATTTTTCTACTGACGATAATTAAATGCCCTGATTGAGGGTATATATTTTTTTCTCTCTATAATGGTATATTTCACTATATGGCACGTTTTATTTCCATATTTTTGTTCAGCTGAGAATCCATTCTTTTGGATTCTGTTCTAAAACTAAAAAAGTCGTTTATGCAGAAAATTTATCTTTTTTAACGTTTTTCTTTCGGCAAACATGCTTTTTAAAGGTCAGAAATTAAAAAACTTACACAAACATTACATTTACGATAATAAAATTACGTGATAAGATCTAACATTGAAATTTAATATTAGCTTTTCGGCACATCCATAACAAAAGGCGCACTATTCAAAATAGGTTTGTGCATATGAACCTGGTGGCGCGAACACCCTCCGAGGAACTTTTAACATACCACAAATGCACGAACTATTTCCTGAATTCACTTCGAAAAGGATAATTTAGTAATGCAATTTTATTATTTTCGCATAATCCGAACTGCTTTTAATGCGAAGAAATATTTCTTTCATCATGAGTGTTCGCATTAACGAGATTCGACGACACACAACATTTAATCCTTCATATAAAAACAGTTGCATTCCGGTAAGACAATACGGTGAAACCTATCTAATAATCTCTATCCGTTGGGACAGGGAAAATATCGTCATAGATAAATTATCGTTATAGGCAGCTTTCAGTGTATTCCAAAATTGTCGTTTTTTCTTTTCAAAAACATACTCGTATCTTCTTCTTCTTTCGCCTTGCCATTTCTCATGTTATACGGGGTCGGCGTTATGGTCCTTTAATCTTCATTTTCACAATCTTCTATCCAGTGCCTCTTCTCTGCTCTATCCATACTCTTC
>QLNU02014802.1:120656309-120682112 GCA_006491805.2 Dysdera silvatica | reverse complement strand
GTCATCAAGGAATATACATTTGGTGTCCGAAGCAAGCAAGAAGCATTTGATAAAACCTGCATGAAAAGTTCAGTGAAAACTGCTGACTTTTTTCATGGTGTTAGCTTGTATGACTACCACAGAGGGACAAGGTAGGCTATATGTTGGGCACAAAAGAATCAGTTCCGAAGTATATACCAAGAAATTTTCATAAGCACTTGGCTACCATCACTGGGAGATTTCTGTAATAGAGATATCCTTTCTTTAGGCAAATTTTAACTGCTTCTCTAATTTCTTAAACCACTATTAGATAGCTCAAAGAAAAGCAAATCAAATTCCTATTCAGAAAACCCATCCGATTTAAAATCCTTTCGAAATTTTAGGAGAATGTGAAGAAACGTCTTTAAAACGTCTCTTGATGAACGAAAATGGACTTGTTTCTAGTCTGAAAACCCTTTGGACATGTTTTGATAAGCAAGACTATTACCCGCTAACAAATAGTATGCCAAACCGGTTAAGAGCTGTCGAAAAAGCTAAAGCGGATTCAACAAAGTATCGATTATTATGTCATTTTCCATTAATTTAAGTTCTGGTTCTGTGCATTTAATTTCTTTTTATTCTAATATTTTGAATGAAGATAAAAATTTCAATTTTGTGAATTTTTGAGCTTATGTGTTTTTTTGTCTTTAATTAAATAAAGTTGGGTTGCAAATCATCTGAGGCATTGCCTCTCTCTCTCTCTCTCTCTCTCTCTTGATTATTGTAAGTGTTTGAATTGAAGTGGTAAATATGCTTAACGGAGAGTTCAAGCATTACGTAAGCAATATTTTGGTTATGCCCCCGGTAAGCAAAAATTAACATTGGCTAACATAGGAAAATAAGCACAATGGTCACCCCATCCCTCGAAGGTGCTTACATAATAATTGAACTCTCCCTAATAGGGTAATATTGTACTCCAACGTAGAGAAAAATATACCAACCTAGCTATCAAGGGTATTTATAGGGACCTCAATGCGTTTGCAAATTGGTGAAGCCGAAGGATGTAATAAGTACTTTACCAAAAAAATGAAAATGGTTTATTAATGACTTTCCATTAATAAGTCACTTTAAATCATTTTTCATCTTCACATCATTATTTAAATACTCACTTCAGCGATGGTTATACTGCGCCTACTCACAGTCGGAACTCGTTAACGCTAATCACTTTTAAAAACGAACTGTTGCCTGAATTCCCATCAAATTGTAAGGATACAGTGATATGATTTCATCTTTTCTAGATAATCTGAACTACCCTTAACACGGACCTGAGCTATCTTTAGCACGAACCTGAACTTCCTTTAACACGAACCTGAGCTATCTTTAGCACGAACCTGAGCTATCTTTAGCACGAACCTGAACTACCTTTAGTTTAGAACCAACTTGAACTACTTTTGGTTTAGCATGAACCTGAACTTCACCTTTAGTTTAGAACCAACTCGAACTACTTTTAATTTAACATGAACCTGGACTGATTTAGTTTAGCACGAACCTGAACTATCTTTAGCATGAATCTGAACTACCTTTAGCACGAACCTGAACTACCTTTAGCATGAACCTGAACAACCTTTAGTTTGGAACCAACTTGAACTACCTTTATCTTGAACCTGAACAACTTTTAGATCAGAACCAACTTGAACTACTTTTAGTTTAGCATGAACCTGAACTATCTTCAGTTTAGAACCAACTCGAACTACTTTTAGTTTAGCATGAACCTGGACTACGTTTAGTTTAGCACGAACCTGAACTACCTTTAGTTTGGAACCAACTTGAACTACTTTTAGTTTAGCATGAGCCATGACTACCTTTAGTTTAGCACGAGTGTGAACTACCTTTAGTTTAGCACGAGCGTAAACTACCTTTTGCCCTGCGGTGGCGCAGTGTGGTAACGCGTTCTCCTATTGCGCGGCTAATCCGGGTTCGACTCCCAGCAGTGCAAAAAGAACGCTTACTCAGAGATCTCATAAAGATCGCACTGCTCACTGTAGTCCGGGGTTTGGTTCCCTAGGCCTTAAGAGGTTCGGATTCCTCGGAAAACAGTAGGTCCCGGCGCAGCATGACCACTGTAGTCTTTGAGCCGTAAAACCAAAAAGAAAAGAAAGAAAGAAAAGAACTACCTTTAGTTTAGCACAAACCTAAACTACCTTTAGAATGAACCTGAAGAACCTTTAGTTTAAAACCAACTTGAACTACTTTTAGTTTACCATGAACCTGAACTATCTTTAGTTTAGAACCAATTCGACCTACTTTTAATTTAGTATGAACCTGAACTACCTTTAGTTTAGCACGAACCTAAATTACCTTTAGCTTCGCACGAACCTGAACTACCTTTAGTTTTGCACGAACTTGAACTACCTTTAGCACTGATCTGAAATACCTTTAGCACGAACCTGAACTACTTTAAACACGAACAAATTTTCTGTTACCGCTAGACGTTTTACTGTATACCGATTACTAGTATAGTGGCTATGCACAGTACTTCATATTCCGACAACTAGATTTATGCCCTCATACTCTTTAATATCGACTATCTCCCAAAGAAGTGAAATATTTTTAAAGGTATTTCATAAATATGTTGGTTGTATTAGTTTTTTTTTTTTATAATTGCAGTAACCGCATTTGGCGAGCTCTTGTGATTTTTTCTAATAAGCTTGTTCAAGAAAAATGCAGTACGTGTGTTAATACATACAAAAGAGATTTTTGGCGAAGTGATATATAGTTCGCATTTTTACCACTAAGGAAATTAACGTAAGCCTTATGGAGAAATGACATTGCACTTTTTCAATATATGGGCATGTTATGTATGCTATATATGTTATATATGCCGGATACATAACACAGGGTGATCAATAGTCGCACAGAGATTGCTCCTATCTCTTATGAAATTCTATTTTTATATGCTTGCCGTATTCGATGTGATATTATAGTGTTATTTTCGTTATGCATATAGTAGTATAGTTTGGTAGGATAGTTCATAGAACTAAACACACATTAAACTAGCTTCTTAGCTAGGAGTTTTCTGCTACAGTTTATATCATCGACAGGCCTGAAAACTGTGCATATATCTACTTAAAATGAACGCAATGTCCTGTAAAGAAGTATCTTAAATATAAGTAAAAGTTCTAACTGATGTAATTTTTTCACGAATTACTTTAAGTTATATGTTATGACTCCCTGCGCACCGATCACTGTTTGGATACATTGGGATTATAGGTTTAGAATTTTTTTATTGGAATTAAACATTTTTTCCAGCGTCTTCTTCTTTCGCTTTGCCATTTCCCATGTTATATGGGGTCGGCGTTATGGTCCTTTAATCTTCTCTTCCACAATCTTCTATCCAATGCCTCTTCTCTACTCCATCCATACTCTTCCAGATCTTCCGTCACTTTATCCTTCCATCTCAGCCGTGGTCTTCCCCCTCTTCCTCTCACCAATTACCACCCGTCTATCCAATACCTTTCCCACATATTCCTCATTTCTCCGCTCCATATGCCCAAGCCATCTTAACCTATGTTCTTGCATTTTTTTCCCTATGGGTCCAACCTTGACCGTACCTCTAATTAGGTTATTCCTTATTTTATCCCTAAATATATAATTACGTTTTAATTTGATAGTAAAAAGAGTTCGAGTATTACGTAAGCAATATTTTGGCCATTTCACCCCCACCTCAGAAAGCAAAATTTAACATTGGCTAACATAGGAAAATAAGACCAACGGCAACGGCCCCAGATGCTTACGCAATACTTCAACGGTACATTTGAAGTGGTATGTAAAACATAATATACAATGATAATGAAGAGCAATATTGTATTTATAAAAACGTCATTTAAATACATCAAATCATTTTTTTTTATCATTCAATGATTTTAATTTGCAAGAACGTCCTTACGGATACCAATACTTGTCTTCAATTATGTGTTTATATTAATAAGAAAGCCGAAGAGACGGTGAATAACATTTTATGGAGGAGTTAAAGCAATGGTACATGCCTCTGCAGAATAGTACTCTGGTAAAGATTCAATTATAGAGATCATTAAATTGTAGAGATCATTATAGAGATTATTATAGAGATCATTATAGAGATTATTATAGAGATCATTATAGAGATTATTATAGAGTAAAGCATAAAGGTCTTAAATCTTAAATACATTTTTTTAATATTATAATATTCATATACGAGTGTAATATTAGTTTTGGAAGCACAAAGCGAATTATTGAATAAAATATTTAAATCCAAAATTGATTTTTTTTGAGTGACAAATTTTAAAATGTACATTTTTAAAAACCGAAGGTGTGGTTGCCTAAAGCAATATTATTATTTGTGCATAGCTTGCATTTTAGATACAAATATAGTCATATTTGCCAACTTAAATAAAGTAAAGCAAACCAAACAGATCCAAATATAAAAATTCCAAAAGTGGAAATGGTGAATTACACTGGAAGATTTTTGGATTTTTTTCAATTGTAACAAAAACCACAGGAGATATAAAATCAAAATTACAATTTCGAGGTTCGATGAATCCATAAAAAATTATGCATCTTACGTGTATTCTCTAAAGAATGGGGATATTGTCTGTAATACTTAGAAATCGAGGATTTTAGTTTGCTTAAATAAAAAATTGGAATGCTGTTGAAACGATTTTGTAAATTTATTGTTTGAGGATTTGGAATGTTTTCGAGGTTTATTGCAATGTCGATGTTTATACTTTCACATCGTTCTTTTATAAGAATTTTTTCCACATCGCCGGGATTTTCGAAGATTGAAAATCAAAGGGTGAGCTTAGAAAAGATTCGCAGGATATTGAGAAACACAAAAGAAAACAATATATTGTTACCATTTTCGGGAGCTCCTTATCCATAGTTACGTTTCTTCTTGCTGTTATAATTTCCTAGAAAACGTTTTGGAATCTAAGCATATTAATTAATTTTTTCTCTTTCAAAATTTATATTTAAACATATACCATAAGGTATCAGAGAACATATGGGGATATATTTAAAGAATTGTTTTATTTCAAAATAAAATTCCCTTCTTTAGTAAATATTAGATGAAGCTGCACCTAAAATATATTTTTTCTCGATAATCTTCGTGCCTCCTAAACCAGTGACAATCAAACATCCCAAAATACATTGTTTTCAATGCATTTGTTCTTCAAGTTGCGCATTCATTACATTCGTGAAAAGGCGCGCGGGTTTTTATAAAATCTCAGTTTGGATTAACTTTGCAAATTAAATAAAAAAATAAAGGGATGAAATAGATTTCAGTTAGAAACAATTATTTTATCCTTAACCATAGATTATGGAAATTATGTTAAAATGACTCTCAGAAAAGGATAATTTTCGGAAACCTGGTGGGGTACGATCCCAAATCTCTTTTTTACCAGAAAAGTGCTCCAACTACTGAGCTATGAGAGACCTGTCATTTCTCTTCCTGTGAGCATGTACACTCGTATCCAAAATAAAAGTTACAAACACAAAATATGTGATATCTCCAACAAGAACAGATTTATTCTGACGAAACTTTGTATACCGATGCCCTGATACTGTGAGACAGCCAATAGTAACATAACAAAAGAATCAGGAGAAAAATGTTATGCAATATGAAAATGAAATCAAAAATGGACAAAACATGGTACCTCGTGTTTCCAGAATGGCCCTTTTAATAAGAAGTATGGCCCTCCCGCACAGCTGTGCAAGTCTCACAACGTGCTTTCATGCTATAAATGAGATTGTTAATCATACCTTGTGGCAATAAATCCCATTCTTCTAAAAATTAGGATTTTAAGGCTTGAGGGGTCCTGAGAGAGTGTTGACGTAGTGTAGTGGTACTTCCGGGAGTATCCCAAACATGCTTCAGAGGATTTAGGTCTGGTTTTGCTGTCTGGTGAGGCGCACACATACCGCTGGTCGCCTGGCATAAAAGGCCTTCTCTACTAAGCGTCTGTATACAGTTTGCATGGAAATTGTTGTTCCAGACGCAGCAGCTAGGTCCTGAGAGAGCTGTGTAGCCGCTATCTCCCTATAGCGTCGTGCACTTAATGTTACGCATCGATCATATGCAGGTGTCGTGGCTCTTCGAGAGCACTGGCCTAGCCTCTTGGTGATGTTACTCCTGGTTTGGAATTGGTGCTAGGACTTTGATACCACCATTTGAGACACTCGTAACTATCGACCGATCTCCGCTTTGGATTACCCACTTTAAAGCCTACCTATGGTTCTTCATCTCAATCCATGGTCTAAACGATTTCGTGAACTTGTTTTTACTGAATTCAGACTGCCTTGTGGTTTTCTTCACAAACAGCACAATTCTATAAACGAAATTGATAGTTTTGGCAAATAATCTCTTTCGCATTTTCTAACGAAACGTATCCTTTTCACTGTTTAACAAACACTGAATGCTTACACTATATTACACTGTTGGCTGTATTATAGAATACAACATTTGTGTACAAATTTTGATTACAATAAACTAAATAGTTTTGGAGATATCATGTGTTTTGTATTTGTAACTTTAACTTTGGACACCAGTGTATAAAGCTTTTTCACTATAAAATAAAAAAGCTCTTTTTATGCTCTCAGGAAGAGGAATGACAACTCACCTGTAGCTTAGTGGTTAAAGAACTTCTCCGGAAAGGAAGAGATGTGGCTTTGAACCGCACTAGATTTCCTAAAATTCCCCTTTTCTGGGATTGTTTTACTGAAATTTCCATAATCCGTGGCTAAGGATGAAATAAAAAAAATAGTTTCTATTACCTCGTACGTTAAGCTTCTGACTGTCGTTTTTTAAAAACTGGTCTCGGTTGATCTTTAAATAACAGTCAACGGACTGTCCATTTTCTGAGAATAATCGGTTCATACTAAGAAAGCTTTTAATATACTTGCCGGAAGAGAAATAAGACGTCACCTGTAGCTTAGTGGTTAGAGAACATCTCCAGTAAAGAAGAGACGCGAGATCGTACATCATTAAGCTTCCAAAAATTGTCTCTTTTCTGCGAATTATAATACCAGACTTTAATCACTCTTAAAAGTAATTGATTCCGTCTTGTTTTGCCGTATGTTCCAGACAAGTATGTACACAAGATTTTATTTAAATAAGGGGGAGTTTTTGATGGAAAATGGAGGATTTGGATGGAAACAATTTCTGTGGAACATAAAAAAAATCGTATTTTTTCCACCCAATTTGAGTTTTTGCCCCCCTCAGTTTACGCCACATTTAACTCTCAAGCAACGTCTATGAGTAATATTATCTATAAACACACTTTTAAAAATTGTTTATGAAAACTGCGAAAGCAGAAATAATCAAGCAAGTAAATGAATACGTATTTGCATCGGGTTCAGCCAGGGGTTATCCAAGCTACATCATAAGACGACTTAGTTCTGCCCATTCCGGTGCCATGTCAGCTCGTTTTAGATCAAAGAAATGAACTCTCCTCGTTATGGACTGGAATATGGAAAAAGCTGCTTCTGTGTCATTAAATTAAGTTCAGGCAATGGCTAAGCAGGTAAATCAGCCAAGTGAATGCCATGGATATTCTGTTTCGAGGAGCTATGTCTGGTCATAGGTCTGATACAGGCACTAATTTTCATTAGAAGTTTTTTTGCATAAAAACTTCTTTAGAAGACAGATTAAAATAATTCCTGTAACTTTATTAGAGTATTCAAATTATTAACGGCGGTTTAAATTATATTTAATAAGTAATTTCACAGGTTGCAGTTCCACTAGATGATTAGCTTATTGCAAAGATGAACTCTTCCTAGCAAGTTGGTCTGCTTTATCATTTTTAAACCTTCTGAAATGACTAGATTTCTACTGATGCTGTTTATCGAAATTATACCCATTCTTTAGTTTGTTTGTTACATACTGGTACATTACATCAGTTCGATTGATCAATTTGTCATTTAAAATACCTGTGGTATGTCGATATACTTATGACAAAAAAAAAATGTCAAATGAGATCATTCCTGATGTTAACTTTTTAGAAGTTATACATATAAACATTGATGCATAAGAAATGTGCCTTTCTAATCCATTCATACGCGTAACTTTCAATATACATTCATAAGTAAACGTGAACTCTTTTTTAAAAAGTAAGGAAAGTAAATTTTTCTTGCAAACAATTTTCTGGTTCAGAACTGTGCGACGATACTATTATGGAATTTCCAACGTTTAAAAATTTGACGTTTTATTTCATCTTTGGAAACCTTATTTAGAAGAGTGTTCAATCAGTGATGTTAGTCGACTGGCGTCACTATATTTTTTTTCTGTTAAAATGCTTTGAAAATTGCCGAAGGAAATTTAAATGAAAATATATTGAGTAATTCTAATCTCGTAGTTCCTTCCTCCAACTAAATTAATTTCATGACCGTTAAAAAAAATCTCAAAATGATTAGATGTTTTCGAAACCAACGAAGCAAATTAACTGAAATAAACAAGTGGAAATCAGATGAAGAAAACATGAAAATCGGTCGTAACGACATCAAGAAGATATTCAAAAAAAACAACAACTAAATACATGAAGGGTCTGCAATACTGCTATTCAGCAGGGACTCTTGGTAATGGAACGTAATGAGTATGTTAGAAGAAACAGAAAACATGTTTTTGCGGTAGAAAGAAAGGCAAGGAAAAAAATGGAGCGAGATATCGTAAAAGAAACTCCTATTTTTTTTCAGAATAAAATTTAATTTTTTTTTTGTTTTACGGCTCAAAGACTACAATGGTCATGCTGCGCCGGATAAAATTTAATACTTTTAAACGTTTACATGTTAAATATAAACAATTGTTTATATGAAAAGACAAGTGAAAAAACATAGGTCAATAAAGAAATTAAACAATGGTAACATTTTTTTGTGTAAGTTGTATGGCCAAGGACAACAAGGGTCATTCTGCGACTGAATCTGTATGATTTCCGAGGAATCCGAACCTCTTAAGGCGTAAGCATTCAACCCCCGGAATACGGCAAGCAGTCAGATGGTAAGCGTTTTTTTTTTCCGGCATAATTTGGAGTCGAATCCTGGATAACCTCACAATAGGTGAACGGGTCACCACTGCAGGAGCAATATCATGTACGAATTAACTTATATTGCAAGCCTGCGGCATCTATGGCCACGATTAGATATTGACATGTCATCCATGCTGAAATTTACATTTGGCAGAGCAGTTACGTATCGGCCCGGACCAGCACCTCTCTTTTCAACGCATGCGTTAATCTCCTATAAAAGCATCGAACTGCAGCCGAAATTTCTCCCTCCTGCTTATCAGTTTATAGTAGTTCGGCTACTAACTTTCGCTTCGCCTGTTGTGAGCTTGGAGCCATGTAGTTCTGCTAGACATGTTATGCGACTACTTGTTAATTATTGTGATATGTTATGACAAGTTCAACTATTTTAATTTATTAAGTTTAAACCATGAATTTTCAATGCGTTATACAGGAACTTTCGTTGATGAATATTCTATCACATTACCAGACCAGGAATGACAGCCATTGGGATCGGGAGCACAGGTGATATTTTCGGGCTACCCATAAGCGTATTTTTGCTACATATACATGAATAACGGAGTATTTATATATTTAATGTGTCTTATTATATTATAAACTTAAAAATAGGTTGCGAAGTATTTTACTTTTAAATCAAATGTTAATAATTATTACAGAGAGAATATAGTGTAGGGATACGAGTGTAAATTTCACGTAATAGAGAGAGAGAGAGGGAAAAGAAGTCAAACAATATCACATAGCAAGGGAAGACCTAGAAAGTATCATGGGGTGCACACCTTGGATATTAATATAGGGACCATAATAAGTGTAAATTTGTTATAATCGGAGGCGGGGAGCCCGTCTCCTGAGCGCCCCTTGATAAACTTCCTTTGTTATAGAGAAGATTGTCCAACATAGGGCTCGCGAGCCACAATCCGTTCAAAATAAAAAAAAAAAACCTCCAAAATATTTTCTTTGGTTTTCAGAAATAAGGAAAAACCGCGAGAACAGCATAGGTGATTCATTTTCATATTGCAAATGAACAAATACAGGGTGCGTCATAAATTCGTGAAAACTTCAAAAATTCATAATAAAAGAAGTAATGCTCGGAAAAAATTTCGGTTTGGCCGAATATGATCAGAGGGACATTGGATTATTTTTCCATGTATAAAAAATGATTTCAAAAGTAACTGAAAGAGGGCGCTCACACGTCATACTGAGACGTTTGAGATGTTATACGCAAATCAGGTTAGGAGGTTGGCCTGGTTGGAAGTGGATTCGTCATTCGATGCCGGCAGCATTCTATTGTTACCAGATCGAGCGTTGGTGGTTAAACTTTTCTACAAGAATGGTGAATCCACAACTATTGCATTGCGAAAGTTTCGCACGGAGAACAGACTGAAGGCGCAAAAAAGCCCTATTTCATTGAATGGGATACTGAATTTAGTACGACGTTTTGAGGAAATGGGGAGTTTGAAGGATCATCCACAAAGTGGCAGACCATCCTTGAGCGTGGACCGCATCCATGTTGTACAAAGTGTCATGGAAGAATTGGGAGCCAAGACATCAACGGGGAGTAGCAGTGCTCGTGAAGCTGGGAGAACAACGGAGATTCCGAAATCGTCGATTTGACATATCCTGCACGGAATCTTGAATCTGTATCCGTACAAAATACAGGCACTTCACCAATTATTACCGGCAGAAACAGATGAAAGACAAAAATTTGCTACATGGGCGCTGGCACAAATGGAACGTGACCCACAATGGTTGTTGAATGTCATGTGGACGGATGAAGCCCACTTTTCACTGCATGGTGACGTCAGTTCGCAAAATATCGCAGTCGTATCTGGGTGAAGTCGTGAGTACCTCACTAAGCCACTGCATTCTCCTCATGTGACGGTTTGGTGTGGTTTTCCCGCGGCGTTCATGCTGGGCCCTTTCTTTTTTGAAGTGCATTGTCCTATATCCGGTTGGAAAACATGTACAGTCACTGCAAAACCGTATGTTACGCCTTTGAGTGACCAGGTTGTGCCTGTATTGCAGGAAAGACATGCATTACCTGTCATCACCTTCATGCAGGATGGTGCCCGGCCCCACTTTGCACGTGCAGTCAAGACAGTCCTCTTGGAAACTTTGACGGAAGGCCGAGTGATAAGTCAAGGTTGTAAGTTTAAGTGGCCCTCACGATCACCAGACTTGACCCCGGAAGATTTTTGGTTGTGGGGATACTTGAAATCTTGTGTGTACCGGGGCTCCCCTGCCACTTTGATGAAACTGAAAGATGCCATTCAACGGACCGTCAGTGGAATCGATGCCGACATGCTACACTCAGCTGCAATAGGCGTAGTGACACGCCTCACTTGCCTAATACCTTGTGGTGGTGGTCATGTTGAACATCTTTTACTTTAAAATAGTAAATGCACAGTGTCATGTTATTGTGATCTGTTTCATTGTCTGTCTGTCTGTGGTCGCCTGATGTGCATAAAACATCTCAGCATGACGTGCGAGCGCCCTCTTTCAGTTACTTTTGGAATTTTTTTTTATACATGGAAAAAAATCCAATGTCCCTCTGATCATATTCGCGTAAAACGAAATTTTTTCCGCGCATTACTTCTTTTATTATGAATTTTTGAAGTTTGAACGAATTTATGATGCACCCTGTAAATAACAGCAAAAACTCTGAAGATGGGTTTTTAATAAGTGTTTATTTTTTTTAAACTGCTTGCCTTTGAGATCCGTGAAAAATTTTAAGTGTCCCGCTGTCCAAAAAGGTTGGACAATCTTGTTATAGAGGGTAGTAATTTTCAATATTTCGGTCTTCACGCCTTTATTAATTTTTAAGTGAAACTTCCGTGGCTTTCTTGTATAAAAATAATCAGTTTTAGAATAAAACATATTTCACCGAAAAAATATAAAAAGTGTTTCTACATATAGATTTATTAAGTAAAAATTTGGGTTAAGTTTGGCTAAAATTATGATTAAAATGATACTTATTTCGTAAACGCAATATAGTCTTAGAAAATTTCCATTTCATGGCTCACTGAAAATCATGAAACTATGCACAGTTTGGAAACCTCTGACATGGTGTCATGTCACTATGTTTGTGACAATTATAGTTATAGAGAAATCTTTAATAATAATTAAGAATCTTTTCTGAAAAATTCTAACATATTTTCTACAAAATAACTTACTAATTAGAAAATTGAAAATCCTTTAGTTATGCTACTTAAATTGCAGGGGTGCATACAGGATGGGGGAAAAATAACTGATGGATTTAAAAATCAAGTGACTTTTGTATTTGTCAATTTTTATTAAGCACTTTTCTTTTGTTTTACAGATAAAACTTGGGAGATTAAATTATGAAAAATATATGATTCTGATCGCCCAATTTCTAAAAACGTCAATTTGATGTGGCAACCCTGATCACCCGATCTAACCGCGCAAGATTTTTTTTCTGTGGAGTTACTTAAAGAAAAGAATATTTGCTGATAAAAGCCTCAAATTTTAAGGGTCCTCAAAAACAATATCAGAGTAGAAATTGCATCACTAACACTTGAAACTCTTCAAAAAGCTATGAAAAGAGCACACTATTGTTTTCAAAATCATGGGGAACATTTGCCAGACATAATTTTCAAAATTTAATGTAAAAACTAGCAAGAAATAAATTTTAACTTATAATTTCAAGTTTTATCACATTTCTTTTGAAAGATATGGCAAGAACAAATCCATCAGTTACTTTTGCCCCACCCTGTATATACATATATTAGAGGGGCATGAAAATATACATTTATTTGGATGTTATGTTGTCTTCGATCGACAGTGGCGGAGGACTATATTCTTCGTAGGTAAAAGTGCAAAAAAATACATGGTAAGTATATAAAGAGTAAGTATTAAAGAGCAAACAATATATCCCTCTCATTGAAGTAACATTGAAAATTCCTTTAATTTTGAACATGAATGTATTCGGGTGAATAGGACTGAAGTATTATGAAAGGTAGTCCCAGCTAGAAATCATAAGAATTTAGCTTGGGTACGTTGGAAATGCAAGAGTAAATGGGAAAGCCATCTAAACAAGGTCAAACAGGAAACGGAACTGGAAACCTGATACCACTATTGACGTTTTGGTTAAAAGGAAAGAAATATCTTAGTTATTATTAAGCAAGATTAAATGAATCCACATGGAGCTGTGGTATGGTGTACTGTACGATAAAATATTGGGTAATGCCAATTTCATCAGCGACCTTAACTGTGAAACGAGAGCGAAAAACGACACTCGAAAATGACCTCATAACGTGAATTAGAGGCAAATTAATTTTGTATTTTTGATAAAAGTTTTCAAAATCGAAATTACAGACTCTTCAGAAAAATAATAGACATTTTAATGAATACAGCATTTTTCCCAATCAGTATTAAAAATATACGAGACTATATGCCTAGCTTTATAATATATAACAAGGAATAAATCTAAGTTCTCATTCCAAATTGCAAAATCGATTACGTTCAGAGTCGTTCCAGAAACCTCGCTCTCAACGGAAAAGGAGAAAAACCTTTTGCAATTGATAAAACTGCATTACAGGAATGTTTTTCAAAGAAATTTCCTGTTTTTCTTTGATATCAATGGAAAAGCGCACAGATAAACATCTGCGAAATTCATATTTAAGTTTTCGTAGAACGGGCAAGTATACGAATTTTATACACATACGAATAAGTGTGCGTGTGCATCTATATATGTATAAACTCCTTCTCTCTTCTCAGAGCAAGTAATGGGCCCCGTAAAGCTGCTTAATAACTTCAATGTGAGATAGATACATTAAGTGATGAAATACAGTTCACCATGTTTAATATTTATTTAATGGGCATAGAGTAGTCAATACTGTGGTGAATTTATCAGTAAGTTCTTTTAGGTTTATGTTTTTTGTTGGTGAATTTTATAAGAATTAAAGGCATAAGAGTTGATTCTGAGAACATGAATAACGAAACAAAACAATTGGTAAGTGAAAAGAAGTCTTGTAGCATTGAAATATGAAGATGATAATATTCAGGCGGGTGAAGCAGATGGAAAATCTGATTGTGGGTAGATAGTGAGAGAATTTCTTTGTTGGTATGTTGTGCATGTAAGCCATATGCATTGGGGCGTAAAACTATAGGTAGCTGAAATATTTTGAAAATATTTATAGGTAAGTAATATAGCATACCGAATCAAGTTACATTCTAAACATACAGCTTGTTTACGTTTAATATATACTGAAAACAGAGGGGTAGAGTGGGTTGCCAGAGCCGGGACAAGTATGTATTTCGCCTTCTAAAACCTGTTAGCACTTCCTTCCACCAGTCCAATATTGAAATTTTGTGCCTCTAAGACTCTTGTGCCCGGGGTTTTCGCCACGGTGGCCCCTTTCGCTCTATGCCACTGACTGAAAAGAATAAATGAAATGTTACAGAAATGAAATTAATCTATATCAATTTATATGAACACTAGCTTACTAGTAATAAATAGAGCTGACGAAAGGCAATTGCCTATATTAGAGTAACAACAAGGGGTATTATAAAGTAACATTTTTATAAAATAATAAACAGAGTTCACTTTCAGGAAATTATAGCATTACGTAAGTAAGTAAGTATATACGAGAAATATATCTGACTTAAATAAATTTTCCAGTTTGCATCTATTTCGTAATATAGTAGATATTAACAACTGTTTAATGAATTACATTGATGCATCAGGTTAATTTCATTTATGAATAATTTCGCAGAAAGTTTAGTTAAAATGTCTCTTTTATAAAACTAATGACGCCTTATGTTTAATGCGTCCTCCACATATGTTATGCGAAATATGAAGCGGTTCCACTATTTGTCATGAATATTTATTCACCGTTTTCAACCTTTGGACCTTGAGACTTAAAATTACGTTTATAGTAACTATAATTCTTTAATAGTGCGCAAACCCAATTCCATACTTTATAATATGATCTATATATCAAAATGCCCAATAGTTTTCGCATTTGCATCAAAAGAGCATCATCTTGGTTACGAATGTGAAATCAAACCTTTGCATATTACGGTAGAATTTCTCTCTAGGCCCCACTTGTATTTGAATTACAATATGATCAGAAGCGAACCGAGTGAATGTGGAAACCCTAACATTGACATCTTAAGCGAAGATGAATTCATAGAATTTGAGCGTTTTTTAAATTTTATTTATAACTCTGGTAAATATTCAAAATATATTTTTTTAATTTTATGTTCCAAGGAGGTTATATGATTACAGTTTAATTCAGATTGACCATTCAATATCAGAACATATTAAAGTATGCTTTCATTTATTTATTTATTTATTTGATTATTACATACCTTAGTTTCAGGTTTCATAATGGTAAGAGCATATTTGAAAAGAGATCGATGTCTTTCAAACTAAGTATCTATGTAATCTATGAATCAACAAATGGTATTAAATATCAAGATGTATCCACGTGTATTTGAAGTTCATTGGATTAAGCATTTCGTGAAGCATGCCCGACTATTTTTCTCTTTGATTGCGTAATTTTTACTAATTTAAGCTTGATAAATGTTATAACTATTATACCTAAAATCTATTTTTTTGTACTAAAAACACAGAAAAACCTGTTTTTTTAAAACCCAAACGAACTCTCGAATTTTTGTTACGCACTAAATTTGGGAGTAAAGTTTATTTCATTTATCTGCAAATGGCTATCTCCAAGAAATAGTAAAAGTGACCTTTTTTTAGTTAATTTAGGAGATATAGGCGGAAATGGCTGAAAGCTAGGTGTTTAAAAATTAGTAAATTGTGCCAAACCTGCAAAGGCCAATAATAACATATAAAAACTAGTTTTAACGTGCCAAATGAATCATTCGCAAAAAAAAAAGAACAAAAAAAGAACGTAGAACACGTATTAAATAAGAAACACTTGAGAATTACTACACAAGATTCGGTTCTATAATTGAAATTGAAATAATGCCTAAATTTGAATAATACCAATTCCCTTCAAGGCCACAAATTCGTGGAGCCCTGAGCCTACGCCTCTTTGCCCTACACTTAAATTCGGCACTGCCAACTGAGAACATGAATCGAATGGAAGATGAAAATCAGAGAAATACGGATCTTCCAATGACTGTATGAAGCTGAACGAAGAGCTCTGTGAATATAATTCTGAGCTCCATCTTTATTAGTTTCATCAGCTGTGATTGGAATGCAGATTCTAGATGCATGAGGTATTTGTTCGACATGCTCCTAATATTAAGCGAGAATCAGTGAGGGGCAGATTTGAGTTCGAAACCGAATATAATCAGTCCTCCGTAAATCAGCTATTAATTGCACTAATCATGTTACTTACGGCAAAGGCAAATGGAGATAGTCTGTCTACGTATCACTACTGCATCGACGATTGTTGATGAGAATAGTCGTTGAACTTTAATATATCGGCATTGAAGTTGGATTTTGAACTGCGAGCGAGTTTACAAAATTAACACGAGTGACGAAAACAAATTCCCTAAAGGTAGTTACTCCAAGACGGAAACCTTTCACTTAGTATAGACAGGGTGCGAATTAACGGAGGGGATTGGGGATTTCCCCGGCAAAAGATTTTAATTAACTTCCCTGCCAGGGATGATTATTTTCCCCCCCCAAAATGAATGTCTGTGCCCGCCTCTGGACGACATGGTACTGTGGGTACACTGCCTCTTTATAGCGTCTTCTATCTTTAAAACACCACTAGTTCAGAGTTAGTGGTGGAAAATACAACATCGTAATTCGTATTTCATAACAATTTCACGATGGATCTATATTTGAAAATAAACGATAACGTAGAATTAAAAAACAATATGACGAGTTAGTTTCCGATTGTTTGTTTGATAATAGGGATCAATTTTTTAAAGTCAGTGTTTTTTACTATGTTCTAGGCAAAATTATAATGCAAATTAAAAGTCGTTTTGAAAGCATGAAATTAGTAAAAAAATATTTTAAAATATTAGAACCAAAAGGTATTAAATATGTCAAATGCTAAATTGCTGAGTGTTAAAATTTCATAAAAAAATTATTCATCTGTATTCTCTCCGCAGCAACAAAAATTCAATACTGTAATTTAATCACGCTTATCAAACAGGATTTATCGCCAGACATGTCTATTAGATAATTTTTTTGTTTGCTAATTACAAAATATAGTGTTCTAAAAAGTGACTTTTCGTAAATTTTTACTTCGTTAATTTTTACCCTACCCGTGACAGCTACATATGCCGAAAAATCATATAGTAAATTACGAATAATAAAAGTTTACAAAAGAAATACTATTGGTCAAAGTAGAATGTGCAATATTGGCTACTGAGCCTAAACATGCCAGTAAAATGGTCTTGAAAGAAATTACCAATAATTTCGCAAATATAAAAGCGTGAACTGTAATTATTTTACATTTATTCGTTTTAAAGTTTCGTTGTATTTACATTTAGTTGTAATATTGTAATTTTATTTTTGTCAAATTGGATGTAATAAATAGTAGTATGCTCTAATATTGATTTTCATGATTTTAATGTTTGTGAAGTCAGAAATCGTAAATGTATATACAGGTTCATACAGTTGCTCGGCCAGTTATTTATTTTTTATATTTTTTTTTGTGGGGGTGTCTTAGGCAAGTCTCTAGTCTTAATTTAAATTTCAAATTTGTTGTTTTATTGCAAAAAAAAAAAAAAAAATTCTGGGGGCAATCTAATCTTCTTTAAAGCCACTCGAGCCCCCACCCCCCCTGCGACCATAATTTTTGAATTTCTATGTTACTGAACGTTGATATGCCTAACTGGTTTTGCTTTTGCTGCACTTCAATTCAACAGAAGCCATGCATATTTTTGTATCGTGTTAAAACTTCTTAAAATCATTTAATCCTGGTTAGGTTTTATTGTAGCCAATTATTGTAGGGCAGTGGCGGATCCAGGGGGAAGGAGCGGTTGCCCCCCTTGATCAGGGGTTTTATCATGGAAAATGAAATTAAAAGTACCGGACACTGTAAAAATTGGAACAGGAAGCAAATCGGCCCCCTTGAAAGACTTTTAGATCTACCCTTGTTGCAGGGCTCCTAGAGTGTCCGTTTTTTAGGAAAAGTCCATCCTAGTAGGGTTCTTTTATCATTTGGTCCTCTTTTTATTCATGTTGAACTGACGCTGAATCGGAAATTGAGTGGTTAAACGTAAATGATCGGTAATATTCAGATGTTTACAAAAGTATTTCTGGAAGCAATGAATCGCAGTGCCGATAGGAAACGTTGAAGAATATATATATATTTTTTTTTAGATCTATTTGATGATAATTTAAAAGGAGTTAATGCAGAATACGCGTCGGTCTCCAATTTTTTCGACATCGCCAAAATGGACTCCAATGGTCATCTACTGTGGTAGAACGTTTTCCAGACCTCTTTGTGACCCAGTAGTTTTCCTGAATCTGTAAATGCCTTGTGTGTGTGTGTGTGGGGGCACTCCCCATACTAAAAATATGCAGATAATCCTTCCACTGCAAGCTCCTGAATCCTTAAACCTTACAATAGTAAAAATAAAAAAAAGATCACCTATTTGGTGTCAGCTGTGTTGGTCAGACGATATAACATCAGAAGTCGTATAATATAACGTTAAAAGAGAAACGAAATTACCTTCGGTGAGGTTCGTAGAGACCCCCCTTACCTACAGCTTTCCTATACGCATGACTTGTTTGTGTGTTTTGAAGTTTTACGTCCTAAAGCTATACCGTAGGCTATCTAAGACGGGACCTCCGAATCACGATACGCATACAAACACAACCATGGTTTACATGAGGATTCAAATTCCTGCCCAATGTAAGCAGTAAGTTGCCAAACTGACGCCTTTGCCAACTATGCCATTAGCCTAGTGAAAGTAATTAGAATTTTTAGCAGGTTTCAATAGATATTGAACCCGCTATTGCTTTTGGTTTTTCTGTCTGCAATGAAAAGGACAAGGTAAAGGTCTTCCGTAAATGCAATAATGATGGCTATTGTTAACGTTGAAAACCTACCGAGTTACTTGAGAATTAGAGAGTTGTGAGTTAATGTTAATTGAAACCCGTTAAATTTAAATATCGACCTTAGGCAATTTTCTTTCACATGCTTGTTTTATCCCCGCTTTGTAAAAAAGTTTGATTCGCACCCTGAGTATAGAGAGTATAAAACAGCTTTACAAATACAGGGATTAGTACAATGTTAACTACACTGAAGTGGCAGAAAAACTGGTGTATCTATTAATATCGTGTAGCCTCCTCGTCCACGCACGCAGAAGTGCCGCAACACGACGTGGCATGGACTCGACTAATGTCTGAAGGTATCATGAAGGGCAGTCCACAAATCTATAGGAGGGCGAGGTGGTGGAGATCTCTTCTGAACAGCACGTTGCAAGGCATCCCAGATATGCTCGATAATGTTCATGTCTGGCGATTTAGGTGGCCAATGGAAGTGTCTAAAGTCAGAAGAGTGTTCCTGGAGCCACTCGGTAGCAACTCTCGATGTGTGGGGTGTCGCATTATCATGCTGAAATTGTCCAAGTCCGTCGGAATGCACAATGGACATGAATGGGTGTAGGTGATCGGACATGATGCTTACGTACCTGTCACCTGTCAGAGTTGTCTCTAGACGTATCAGGGGTCCCATATCACGCCAACTGCACACGCCCCATACCATCACAGAAGCTCCACCAGCTTGAACAGTCCCCTGTTGACATGTAGGGTCCATGGATTCATGAGGTTGTCTCCATACCCGTACACGTCCATCCGCCTGATGCAATTGGAAACGAGACTCGTCAGACCAGGCAACGTGTTTCCAGTCATCAACAGTCCAATGGCGGTGTTGGTGGGGCCCAGACGAGGCGTAAAGCTTTGTGCCGTGCAGTCAACAATGGTACACGAGTGGGCCTTCGGCTCCGAAAGCCCATATCAATGATGGTTCGTTGAACAGTTCGCACGCTGACACTTGTTGATGCCCCAGCATTGAAATCCGCGGCAATTTGAGGAAGTGTTGCACGTCTATCTCGTTTAACGATTCTCGTCAGTCGTCGAAGGTCCCGTTCTTTTAAGGTCTTTTTCCGGCCGCACCGCTGTCGAAGATTTGATGTTTTACCGGATTCCTGATATTCACGGTATATCCGTGAAATGGTCGTACGCGAAAATCCAAATTTTGTCGCTATCTCGGAGATGCTATGTCCCATCTCTCTTGTGCCGACTATAACGCCACGTTCAAAATCACTTAAATCTTGATAACCTGCCATTGTAGCGGCAAGAACCGATCTAACAGCTTTGCCAGACATCTCTTGTCTTATATAGGCGCTGCCGACCGCATCGCGTTACGCTGATTGGTTGCAAAGCTCCGTTATTTGCATACGCACGCCTGTACCAGTTTTTCTGGCACTTCAGTGTAAATGTAGAAGGCTACATTTATACTGAATTTGAAGCAAAATATTTACAACAAATAGTCTAAGATTAAAAATCTTTGACCAATTCCACCGAGTAATTTAAACAAATTTGCCAAAAATTTGCATCAAATGAGAGCTACCATAACTTAAATGAACGGAAATATAAAATCGGAGAATATTCTTAAATATTACTCGAAACGATGCATGTACAAGAATTTGGTATCATGGATTCAAATTACTATCCGAAGTCCAAAAGAAGTAAGATTTGGCCTAAGTGTGGAATTTTTAAGGATTTAGTATAGTCTAGTAATAAATTTTTGTAGTAAAAATTTAGTGAATGAAATGGTTTAAAAAATTAGTCTACAACTTAACGAAAAATATACCTTTATGGAATTTAAGTAGCAACATATGCACTAACGATTAATTGTAATAACTATATTACTGGCTTCAATTTCCTTGAATTACTAATTTAATATTGTTCTTATCTACCATAAGACTAAATGAAAAAGATTTCGCTTTTTAGTAACATTTGCAGATTGTATTTTTAAAATTTAGTATTTTACGCAGGTATGAAAATACATACCTTAACTTAAAGAACAGTTAAAACGTTATCACAAAGCAAATGAAGAAGTTTGAATGACTCGAACATCAGCAGTATTATACAGTATTTTATATATGCCATCGCAGGGTTTTCATCGGAACATGAGATTGCGGTTAAATTAAAGGATCTGATTTATTTGCGAGTGTTCATTTTTTTCATCTTTTCTTCATCTTTGTTTTGCTCATAAGAAAAATTCATAAGAAATGACGGAACGTAAATTACTTCGGGGTATGACTTAATGTCACAAATGGTTTTTAAATAATTCTTTTGTATGGGCTTATAAGATAGCGTCATAACAATAACATACAGGGACTTTATAATTAAAGTTCCACTTTGAAATGGCCATAAAATGAAAACTACTGGACCAAATGTTATCAAACTTGGTAATAGCTTACAAGTGGTCATGGGATTTTATTTTCCGCAAAAAAAAATAAAAATAGAAGTTCAAAAATCACCACCACCGGGAATGGCACTGTAATCAATATTGTTAAACGAAATAAAAAAAATGAAGACATTGGTTTAAAACGTTTTTAATCGTTTCTAAAACGAAACTCTTTGTGGGGTTATGCAAATTGTTTATGGTGATAACATAAACAATTTGGCGGAATTGAAAGATGCGATACACCGACATGTCCGCAACATTCCTCCTGATATGCTAAGAGCTGCTGTTGAGAACGCAGTAATGCGATTTAACTTGCTTTCAGAAAATGGTGGACGCCACATTCAACATGCTTTGTAACACGTTTTAGAAACGATTAAAAACGTTTTAAAACGATGTCTTCATGTCTTATTTCGTTTAACAATATTGCATACAGTGCCATTTCCGCTGGTGGTGATTTTTTAACTTTTATTTCTATTTTTATTTTATTTATTTATGTTTTTGCGGAACGTAAAATCCCATGACCTCCTGTAAGCTATTACCAAGTTTGATAACATTTGGTCCAGTAGTTTTCATTTTATGGCCATTTCAAAGTGGAACTTTAATTATAAAGACCCTGTACATTACCTGATTCCATAAATTGTTGGAGAAACAAAGTTCTGACAGTTCGATGGAGGAAAGCTAATTCTGACACCCGCGCTTGCATCAGGATGTGGTTGTCAGAACTTGATTTCCTTAATGAACTCCCACGTAGACCTTTGTGCCAAGGGGCACGATTTTAATAACTGTTGATGGAATTAGTCGATACTAACTCGTTGATGATAACACCCATTGTTTAATAGCTAGTATAATAACGCTCTTATATTATAATTTGAAATTGGATTTCTGACAGATTCATCAGATAAAATTGTCTATACACATAATTTTATGCGCATCTAGATAAGAATGAAATGTGGATGGATATATATACACCTTGCCTACTCGTTGGCATTATGAGGAGTAAGGTGGTCTTGTGACCATTTGTACACTATAGAGGATACCTTTTTTTTCATATTATGACATACGTATTAACACCGTACTAGTGTAGGTTGATGGGAAAGTACAAGGGGATGTTATACGTATGGAATAGTTTGTTTCATTGTTGAAGGGAGGGAGAAGCAAGAAGGGTAAGTGCAATTTTGGCACTCCGTATCTTCAATCTTTAGGCAAAATAAACCATTCGCCTTATATTCAGATTCAGACGCTGTAACGCCAGACTATTTATGCAAGTCATTCATTGTCGCTAGTGGAAGAATGAAATTTGTATGATTTAGTTTAAAACATCCACGATTTATAGCAGAAAAAAAAAGGTTCGTTTTCTCTTCGAAATTAATTGATAAAGAAAACTACCAAGTCTTCGGCTGGACTTAAACGCTCAGTCATGGGATAAATTCTTTATACCAATTAAAATCCCTTCCGTTTCAAACTCCATATTTAATGAGGAAGAGCTCCTTTCGATAGCGTAAGGTTATGTTTGGTTAACCCCAATAGTTTAGTGATTAAATGTCAATAGGGAAAGCCGAAGTTCATTAGTTCAACTGCACCGTGAGACTTGCTTATGTTTTCTTCCATTTATTTTTGGGTGTCAGAAAAGCGTTTGAGCTATGTATCGTCTTTTTTGTTCTACGACATAATGTCAGCAAAAATCACGTTGCGCAATGACCCAAAGATTTTCGGAGAATCTTAATCTCTTCAGACCTAGTTGTGAAACAAACCCCGGACCACAGTGAGCTGTTTGTCGGTAAGCGGTCTGTCTGAACACCGTTGGGTGTCAAACCGGGGATCACGACCAACGACACGTTAGGCAAACGTGTTACCACTGCACCACCAGATGGCGCTATATATATATCATGGGTTTTAATGTACGGGAAAGTGGAACCAAGCAAAATTGGTATTGAACGAAATTTAATTTTATTTATTTATGAGATTCTAAAGAACAAAACAAAGAAAATAAATACACTGAGAGATATGAGACGTTAATTAAACAAATTAAACAAGTATTTCTTATGCGTTTGAAAATTCAGTAGATTTAATGAGTATGAAACGGCATTGTAAATATTATTAACCTATTCAGTACGTTACTGCTCCAAATCCCTTCGTATTCAAAATTATTTTATTATATACCAGTAATACCAAAGTATTTGAGTATTCGTAAGTTTTTCAAAGGCAGATATGTGCTCATACATAACTAATTTGGTGTTTTGAAATTTTAGATTTTAATATTTTAAACTAACCAGAGAGAGAAATATGAATTTCAGAATAAATATTGACGTTATTCCCATCAGTCGAGAGATGTTCATTTATATACTAAAATTAAATTTTTCAACCTTCTTATGCATTCGAGTAATGAAATCCAATTTAATACATTTGCATCATTAAATAAGAATAATTTTAGAAATTAAATTGAATTAATTAAACAGATGAGAATTCAAAGCACCTATTTAGTAAGCATATTTCCACCGTAATTTTAGGATAAACAAAGAATTAGTGGAGTAAAGAAAAACCGTAATGGGGAAAGGATGAAATGGGAGCCATTTCTCTTGAAGTTCTCTGCTTTCTAAAGAAGCGCTGGAGGAAAAGATGAATGCGAGCAACAAAAGCAGACAAAACTAGCTCAGGTTTTTCCATAATTAATTGAGGTCCGTCACCACTTAAGAGTAAAAATAAATGAAAAGAAGGCAAAACCTAAACAACTTTCTGAGACGGTGGCCATTTATTTTCCACTCTAATGAATTAAATCTTCAAAACCTTCCATGATTTCAAATAAAGTGACAACAATAAAGTAAATAGCGAAAACACTGGAATGAACAGTGCCAACAATAAAACAGAATGGAAACAGAACAAAGTGATAACAAAAGAACAAACTGATAAGTATAACAAATGGGGATAACAGAAAGAATAGAGACAAAAGAACGAATAATGATAATAGGACAAATATTTTTTGTGCTGAAAAAATTAAAATAAATCTGGGAAAATAAATAGACATACATGAATTGCCACGCACAAAAATCTCATCATCAATAAAAATTAGGCGAGTACAATCAGTATATGTAGGACTGCAATTATATATACTACTTTTTACATTAATAATAATACAACATGCTAATAAATAGTACAGAGCCCAGTACGTTCAATATTCTAATAAATAATAAAAGTAGTATATAAATGGTCAAATACGGTACTGATGATACTGGATGACATTCTTTCTCTCTTTACAATATTTATTTCCTATAGTTTCGTGAATTTTGTATCTGAGACTAGATATAGATTGTAACTGATGACATTCCAAGGTAAAGCAATAGACCACTGATTATATATTGTTCTCAATAGACGTAGAATTGCATATTGTAAGCAAATTTCCAATAAAATACAAATATTACTACCAAGTATATTTTATAAGTAGGATGATATAATGATTATGAATAATTATGGTATTATATTTTATAAATGTGATGATATAATGATTATAAATAATTATGATAGTATATTTTATAAATATTTTGTTGTAATAATGATGATATAATTATGGTGATATAATAATGATGATATAATAATGATGAATGACGAATCCTGCGTTTATTACAATAATAAAATTATATTTTGTACAATACACATTCACTATAATTCCATTCAAAAAATTTACTTATCATAGTATCATAATAAAACTGCTTAAAGTTTTTTTGTTGATGACTAATTGCATAAAAATTGGATTTAAGAGAGAACACATTATTATTACACTTCAGTATAATTCAAAACTAGCAAATTAAAATCTCTAATGGATTTCACTGCCATGTTTTCAGCAAAAACGATTGAAAAGCGATAAGCACCTCAAGTAAAAAAAAAAGTATATTGCTTTAATTATTTCTTTAATAAATGCTAATTTCTTTCGATTGAATACACAGACCTGCGAAATAATACTTTTTAATTTTTGTTTCTGTCCCGTTTTAGGTTTTTCTAATGTTTTTCGGTAAGCTGAGTTCAGAAATGCCGATCTTTTCCCTCTATCATGTAAGGTTTTTCCATAAAGTGAGGATGAAGGCCCAGGAAAATCACAAAAGATCTAGTAGTGTTAAAAAACTTTATTTACGAAGAAACTTAAAAATAAGATTTATTGTACATTTTATTACTTTGTTACGCAGTCGACTATCCATTTAACGAACATTTTTTTAACGAACTGACTCTATAAAACTAACAACAATAAATTATCGGCCGTTAGCCCAATAAGACCTATGTTATTTCTCTGTCCTTATACCGAACAGGAATGATCAAGATGTTCTATAAAACGAACAAAATATACTTCAAATAAAAGAAAAGAAATCAAGAAATACAGGAAGAGACCACTTTTGCAATTTTTGTTTTCCAAATGCTTTTGCACATGCAAAGCC
>QLNU02014802.1:120626928-120656209 GCA_006491805.2 Dysdera silvatica | reverse complement strand
TGCATTATAATCTATTTTTATTTCAACGTATTCCCTTAGGGATTTACTAAAAAATCTTGGTCCTAATGTAATATTTTTTTAAAAATGGCGGCAGACAGAGCTGTAACATAAAGGAAAATATGTCGCCATGTATACCTAAAACCACTCTACCATCTCCAAGTAATGCTAAGGTTCAAGCTCTATCCGAAAATTTGTCAACATTCCGCAAATGATGGTCCAGCGATCTTAATACTTTAAAAGATTTGTTAAATAATAAGATTGATGAAAAGTTGTAATGTGGATCATCTGTGAGACAATTTGACAAGGTAATCGTTGATAAACGCAAAACGGAAATTGTTAACGAATTCTATCTACAAATTCAATTACTTGAGAAAACCTGGAGCGGTAGACTGAACCAATTTGAAGTGAAAATAAATGAAATTAATAATACACTAGTACATAAATGGTCCTTATTTTGACCTACAGGATGATTTTGAGCAGAGTGAACAATATTCCAGACGTTTATGCTCTACGGGCTCCCAGAGCAAGAAAACGAAAATCCTGTCTCAGCAGCAATTGATTTTTTAAATAAAAAACTGAATTCCAGCCTAATTATTACTGATATTGTTATAGCTTACAGAATTGGCTTTAAAAGGGATTCATTTCCTACTGGCAGAGTTAGATCTAGGCCCCTAATCGTTAAATTCATCGGAATGACGCCAATAGATTCTATTTACGCTGATAAACCAAAGTTCAAGGGGTCTAGTATGATGATCAGCAAAATCCTGAAAAAACCGAGGAAAGAATTTTTTAATAGACTTCGAATCCTGGACTGACTTGTTTGACCATGCACCGTAACATCTACTTTTTTTACAGGGCTAATAAAAAAACCATCCTTAAATGTTTTTGGACTTGCCTAAGGGAATGGAAAACATGTTACATTATTATTATTTATCTAGTATTATTATTTCCTATGCCTTTTATGGTCTTACTGTAGCAATTATTCTTTATTGTTTTTGGTGGTACATTATTTGTATATCCAAATCAACATATTCATGTCATGTTCTGTTCTTCGATCTCACTTTGTTTGGCGCAGAATAATTCTTGCTGTCTTTGCGCCATATGGATATAGCCAGCAAACTAACCTATTCTTCGAGTTGTTAAACTTTACTTTTGACCTATTCGTCCTCAAAATTACTTGTTCAAATTTACTAATATATGAAATATTGCTTATTTGGGATTGCGATTTAACCTAAATGTTGCGTTTCAACAAGTTATTCTCATTCCCTTTTATGACTTAACCTAATTGTTATGTTTGAATAGATTATTCTCATTTACTTATGTTGGCATCTTGTTTCTATGCCTGATTAATTTAATCTTACAATAATTAGTAATTTATTTGAAAATCTCATACTTTACGCCTTTTATTACATTATATTGCTTGTATTATATTTCAATACTTTTGATAAGATAATTTATTCCTCCACTAATATTCATTTTGAGTTTTGTGTACTTTCTTCTACTTTTTACAGATTTATTTATACCTTTTGCTATCTATTTCTTACACTATTAAACATCTATTTCATTTTATACCCTGTATAATGTACCCATACACATGCACTGACTAATTCTTTATTTATCGTTGTGTTACCTTTTGGTTCCTGATTAATTTTTATTTATACGTTTTTATTTTATTTATTTACTTTATTTTATTTATTTTTGACAAGGTTTTGTTTTTCTAATTGATATACTGTAGTTATTCTAAAACATTTTAACTATTATGAAACGTTCCACACTTGTAAATAGCACCAGCAACCTATGTGGTCAATATTTCCGACGTTCAAAAGTAATTTTTACTCAATCCTCCCAAAATAACTTATTCTCACTACATATAAATACCTGCAGCCTTTTGAATAAAATTCATTTTCTTAATGATTTATTGAATGAACTAAAAAATATTACTCATTTTATCTATATTACTGAAACGTGGTTTCAACCTAACTATTCTTTGCATATAGCTCAATACAGTCTAGTTCCTGAATGCCGCCAGAATGGGCGCGGAGGTGAAGTGGCAATTTATATGCATTAATCAATCTCATATTCAAATTATAATCATTGGAGTGGAATATTTCTATACATTGAAATCATAGTCATAAAATCTTTTTAGAATCCTTATTTCTACAATATATAGACCACCGAATGATGACATTGCGGAATTTTTAACTTTCTTAAAGACCTTAATGGATTTTGTTAAGACTGAAAAATTAAAATTAATTATACTTGATGATCTAAATATTGACATGAGTTCAAACCAAAACGTTAATGCTAAAAATTTAGAAGATATAGTTCATACTAGCGGTTTTCATTTTACAATCAATGTCCCTACTAGAATAACATCTCACTCCCAAACTATGATTGACCTCTGTATAACTAATACTTATCCACACCTTTCAGGAGTACTCACATACCATATAAGTGATCGCCTACCTATTTTTATAACTAATAACGTTCAAGATTTTCATCGTAACAAATTTGGAAGCTGTTTTTCGATAAAGGATCTTTCGGAAAGTAACATAATCTTATTTAAATCAGAATTAACAAAAATCAATTGGACCACTTTACTTAATTCGAAAGATGCTCAGCGAGCATATAACCTATTTATTCAAACTTTCGCCAATATATACAACAAATATTTCATTTTTAAAAATATTGCAAGAAGTAAGCGGATCAGAAAACCATGGATCAATAATTTTCTTCTAAAAGAAATAAAAAAATAGACTTTTCTCAAGCTTCGTACAGTACAACACAAATCATCTGATCACCTAACTGCATTTTGTAAATTTCGAAATAACTTCAAAAACTAAAACTGGCAAAACGAAACTATCTCCAAAAATTCTTTAAAGGCTCCGTTCAAAAAAAATTTGGTTGGGATTAAATAAACTTCTTGGCAGAACTAAAGCATCTAAAAACCCAATTAGTAGCCTTGTTATTGGGAATCAAACCATTATCAACCAAAATCAAATACTTACAGCCTTCAATAACTACTTTATCGATTTTCCATTTGGATTAGCATAGGTCCATAATACAATGTCCCATTTGAATAGTGGATGCTACAACTATGGCATGAAAGTTTCACTATTTCTTTCACCAGTTACACCCACTGAAATTGCTAAACTAATGAAAGAAATTAACCCTAATAAGGGCCCTGGACATGATCAGATTCACCCGGCTGCTATTAAATATGTTTCAGATATTATACTGCAGCCTCTCACCCACATTTATAATCTATTTCCACAAGTGTTATTCTACAAGATCTTAAAATTTCAGCAGTTACACCTGTATTTAAAAAAGAAAATAGATATGAGATTGCCAATTACAGACCAATATCAATATTGACAGTTTTTGCCAAGATTTTTGAAAAGATACTCTATAAAAGATTATATAGCTTTTTCTCATTAAACCAAATCATTCATCTAAATCAATTTGGATTTATGGAAGGTAAATCAGTAGAACAAACTTTAATTGCAGTTACAGATTTTATTTACTCTTCTCTGGATTCTAAACAAGCAGCAGTTGGTGTGTTTTTTGATCTGTCGAAGGCCTTTGATACAATTAACCATGAACGTTTACTATATAAGCTTAGTCTAGCTGGTATCCGTGGCCCTTGCAATACCCTTTTCAAAAACTACTTAACTAATAGACAACAATATGTTCACATGAGTGGCTGCCGCTCTACACTCCGCGATTCATTATGTGGTGTGCCCCAAGGATCTATTCTTGGACCATTATTATTTAACTTTTATGCCAATGACATTTTTTATCTACCAACATCCTTCGAACCAATTTGCTTCGCTGATGACACAAGTATCTTCTCTAAACATACTGATATTAACAACCTAATCACAATAGTTAATGAAGATATTAAACACATTATTAACTTCTTTAACATTAACTACTTAACCCTTAACAGAACAAAGACTAAGAGCTTTTTATTCACAAATAAAAGAAATATTAATCTAAATAATTTTCATCTTAATATTAATAATGAATCAATTTCATTCTCAACAGAAATTAATTTTCTTGTTATAACATTTTAATCTAATTTAAAACGGGACACCCATATTCACACCATATGTACGAAAATTAGTAGAAATTTGGGAATAATAAGAAATATTGCATATTATTTACCCACTCCAATTCTTATAAACCTTTACTTTTCTTTGATTTTCTCTAGCATATATTATTGCTCACTGATTTGGGGCTGTACCACAAAATACAATCTCTCACGGATTACTGCTCTTCAGAAACGTTTTATTTCACTTTTGTCTTATAACAGTTATGTGTCTCACTCTTTTTATTCATCTTCCAATAATACTCAAATATTACTAATTGAAAAATTACTAATTTACAAGATCTTTATTTTTATGTTTAATGCCATATGAATCGTTTTATATCTTAATCTTATGTCCTTAATCCCACCTGGACATAATCACTTCACAAGAAATCTAAATAATCTAATACCAGAATTCTCCAAAACAAATCTTGGATTGGTATGCACGGGTTGTATGGGCCCTAGGGTTTTAAAAAGTACCTACATAAATATCTTTTGGAAAACAAATTTTTTGTATAACTTCATTGATTTCTTCCTGTTGTTATAATTATTTTAATTTATTTAGTTATTTTGCCTCGGGCAGCTGGGACTCTGTCAGACCTTATAATCTCTACCCATAGCTGCCCGAGCAGATCGATTATTTGTATGCTTTTTTTACACTGTAATCTGTAATTATATCTGCCCGAAAATAAATTTGAATTGTATTGAATTAAACTGAAAGGCCAACCGGTATGGAGGCACATCTGTTGAAGTTATAAAGAAGGACAGCTTTCAAACTTCTTTGTGATGAGTCAATGAAGAGTCTCCAATCTTTTGCCTTAAGTTTTGTATATGTTTTTCTATCCATTATAGATTGAAATGCTCCAAATTACTTGGAATTTATTACGTTGAATTATTCTTTTAAACGTTCTTTGATTTGTAATATCACTTATATTTTGACATTTTGATAACATTTTTCTACTTTATATGTTTAAATTTATCGATCATGACGTAAAATACCTCTTTCTAAGCAAAAATGTTACTTTGACACATTTTTATAGTAGCGCACCTAGAAGGTAGGAAACTAGACAGAAATTCTTGATTTGTCTCCAAACTGTACGTGATAGAATTTTTTTAAGTATTTTTCCTGAAATCAGCATCCAAAAATACATAAGGAACACAACCGTTACTTTGAAAAAAAAATTTCATGGCAGATCTGTGATATTAATAAGTCTAGATTAAAAGCAATAATTGAAAACATAAAAAGAGACGGATGAACCCCATGAATAAATTTTGTGACTGATTGAGATAGGGTAATAAAATAAACCTTACTTGAAATTAATCTAATTAAGGTCAGGAAATTCAAAAAGCAGACACCCGAATATTTGGAATCTAATTTTAAGTTCAAATTAATTTCGAATGGGGCTAAGGCTGTGAAAATTCATCTTCTGCTACAGGACACTTTGCTGTAAAGAATATAATTAATCGTCTCAAACTTTTAAAATTGGGCTATTCATACACGAAATTCGCTTTGACACTTTAAGAGCTTTGGTACTTTACGCAAATTTCAATTATTAAGGCATAATATCTAAATTTAAAATATTAATTGTCCTGCTTATTACATGTAGCGTAAAATAAGAGAGGTTTATACGTAGTATATAATTATACGCATAGAATGTGATGTGCAATTGAACAGTTTTGGGATTATATTTATGCGTTAGGCTAGTGTAAATTAAGTATTTTTTTGTGTAGGCTACGTCGGAGAAAGTAGCCAAATATTACATATATGCACATGAAATAATTTAAAAAAGAAACATAAATTTAAACGGAAGGCTGAAAGGTAAAAAATTGAAGGGGTCCTTTTTTGTTCAAGCCCTTCCTAGTATATATATACCTTCGCCAAATTTATAGAACAATTATTTTTAATTGAAACAATAATTAAGTAACTCATTTTGGAGGCCTACAATTATGATGATGTAACGTCATGGACATAATGTAATAGGAATTATAAAAATATTATAAGATATGTAATGATGAATTTTAATTCAGTGGCAATTTGCTTTTACGTTAGAATAAGAATGAAAATTATAGGGACCGTAATTACTGAACAAATTGCAGCAAAATATTTACTGATCTTATAAGATCGAAGTGATTGGGATCATACATTCTTGAATATGAGGAGGAATAGAAAAAAATAGAAATTTGGTATTGAATCCGTTACCTTATTAAAGGATGCAGTTCCAATACCTTCATAATATAACTGCCCCACTTTTGTTTAGTTGCAGTGTATATTTTAGTTGCAGAGCATATTAAGGTTTCTTCAATACATTTTTCCAAAATATGAATTTTATAGGGATTATTTGTATATGAGATAAATAGGTATAGTCACATTGCGTAAATTGTTTTTTAATATTTTCATCGACATTAATTTACATGAATATATCTTTCTGTAGTTCGATATTCAGTAAATGGTATATTGACGGACTAAAATGTAAACAGATAGCAGTTATTTTAGCAGCTAAAATTAAGTAATGATGATAGAGGTTAATACTTTTGTACATAGCTTGTAAATTTTATCATACTCTTAAATCTCGGCATCTGTAGCTCTTCAAAGCCAATAATAAGTGTTTTAATGATTAATGTAGAATTATCCGAAACTCTTAGTTTCTTTAACCATAACAGCACACGGCTATATATGCAGGACAAGGCAAAGTGCTTTTTTAATCCAAATCTAAGTATAAAATCTGATTAAATCCGTAGCATTCTTGTATTTAAACAAACTTAATTATCAGGAGGTTGTTGACAGCATTTATTTACTAAATTTCTTTGACTGTTGTATTAAAGAGTTAATTATTTATCATCGATCAACAGTTGCTAGCGGTGTGTGTATCAGAATCATTGAAATTCAAAATTAATGAGCGTGAATAGTAATGACTTTAAATTTGTTCGATTAGAGGAGAGAGAGAGAGTGGGAGAAAGCCACATTTTAATGATTTGTCCAATTCATCTCTTAAAACGTCATAAATAATCTGACCATCATTAACAAAATCTGAAACTTTTCGGTTCCATGAGGTTAGTGGAAAGCCGTGAAAAAGTATTGTGACTGAATTCAGGATTTCGCAATTAATAGACGCAGTTCATTCGCATGAAGACATACCAAAAACGAACTAGATGTACGTACTGAAATTAATCATTGAGAAATGCTAGAAATTAAATACTAAAAATAAAAGCTACCATCAGCTAATTCCTGAACGATTTAGTAAAAAGCATATATAAAAGCGCCCAAAGAAATAAATATATTTTTGGAGAGAACTACATATGCATTCCCACAAAATTTACATTCTTAGTAAAACTAAAATTGAGGACAAAGCTAAAATAAGAATGCATAGACGGCTTTCAAGTGAATTCAAAGTTAAGAGGGAGTTAAGGCCAGAAGATGCCTGTTCAAGAGCATTATTCAATTTATCCTTGGACGACACCAGAAACACGTCTCTCAGATATTGTTGGGACAGGACGAGAAGCGTAATAATATTAACAAGAGTGAGATGACGAAGGAAAAGATTAATTTATATGTTTAAGAGACTAACGCAGAAAGTATTAAATTTTCATATATAAAAAAAAGGCAGAACATTTTTGCATTAATGCTAGCATTAAAAAGCCTCTTTGAAAAAATCTTATGGCTAAAGTAGACATTTGTAAAGCTTTTTTTTTATCGAAATCCGAACCTGGCTCTTGAAATAGCTATTTATAAAGAAAAATTGATGATCTTGGAAAAAGATTAAATTGGAAACGGTAACTTTTAGGGGAAAAACATTAGCAGGAGAAAAAGAAAACAAAATATGAAAATGTGTGTCAGAGAAAATATTGCTTACGGAAGTGTTAGGGAGAAATAGGGATATGCTAACATGTTCTAGGTTAAAAATATTCTTAAAATTTTCTCCAAGAGAGACAAGACAAGAAAAAGTTATCGGTTATCGATCTCCTTCTTTTACTGGAGTCCATATCTTTCTTTCTCGTATAATTTCATCTTCGTTTAAATTTCAGTTTCCGACGTCTGTGAACAAAAGGAAAGTAACTCAATTTCAAAATGATAAATAGTGATTATTTTTGGTCTACTCTTATTATAAATTTTGAATAAAATAACTGATAAATTAAATCACACGTTCATATTATAAAATCAACAACATTTATATCCCTTTTTTATTACTTATTATTTTATGAATTATATATAAGAACATTTACTATTCTTAACAGAACATTATCTGTTGTTTTATATTTCACTATCAGTATGTATTGCAGCAATCAATGCACTTCTTAAATTTTAACATATTGCTGCCCGTTTTATAGTTCTCCACAACTTGATGTAAACGCCTTTCACATTTGGATATTACCAACTACAGATAATTCAATTATTATCATTGGACTATCAACATTGTACTATCAACCCCCCATGACTTTTCCCCTTTTCGCTATATCATTACACGAAACGCATTTTTTAAAACGATGTATCGAATAAAAGCATAAGATTACATATTGATATAGTTACAGAAAGGTATATTTGAAATAAGTGGTGCTCACATAAATTATGAATAGATTAAAGTATGTCCTTAACGATAGTTTAGGAATCAGAAAAATATATTGTTATACACAATTTATCCCTACAGTCAAGTTTGCACCCGATACACACTATATCGGGATCGCGGAAAATATTATTGTAGACAGATTAATCCTTATTCGCAGATTTCACTTCATCACATCTTATTAAGAACATTATTTGTATTTATTGTAATGTTAGAAAAATGAGTGGTTATACAAATTTACTGCTTATTAAGCTTAAAAATTGATGAGAAAGATTTGCGGTTGTTGAGAAAAGGGAAGGCTCGATGTTGAGTTTAAATCCGGGCGGTTTGGCACGGATTGCTTTTTTTGGCGCCGCCCTACCTCCGGCGAAAACAGGAGATTTTCACAGATGCACAGTGAGCCATATAGCCTATAAAAGTGGCCAAAAGTCTCTGAAAGAATTTCTCTAAAGATGTCTCTAAAAATTTCTCTAAACTTGTCTCTTTTTAGTTTTTCTACTGTTAGGTCAATTAAAAAATTTTCGAATTTGACTTCAGTTTGGCGCCTTCATCAAAACGGGGCCCCGGGGCGACTTCCCGAGTCGCCTCGCCTTAAGTGTCCCCTTGTTGAGAATTTCATGAACTGTTTTTGTATAATCGTTAGGGTACCGCATGCAGTCTTTCTAATTTTAAATTATTCAAAAATCATGAAGGGGTTTATACAAGTTTCCACTCCAAATATAAATATAATAATATTCAAATATAGTAATAATAATACCATATAATTAGATAATCAACTACATCATAATTAGAAAAAGTCAGTTTAACTAAGCGGTTTGGAATATTTTAGAATAGCGATCTAAATTTAGGATCAGTTAAATCGAATCAACTTGTTTTAAAGGGCATAAAAGGCAGAGAGAATTGGCTTTAATTTTATATTTTTTACAACTATTGTTTTTAAAACTTTTATTGAATAGAATTTTTCAAAAACCGATCTGATTCTCATAATGTGGGTGAAATTTTCACTCATTTAGGTTCGTTGATATTCATGTCGATACAAGTCGTTTTTAAGTAGAAAGAGTTTGTGTATAGTTAACAACTAATTTTGTTTTTTGGATTTTTCAACGTTTTCGTAATTTTCAGTTTTTAACTTAATTTTGGGCAAACAGGTTTGGGCACCTCTAAATTAATGTCAGTTTTAGTAATTGTTTTTTTTATATAAAAAGCCTTATATAAATTCCAGAAATGTGATACAAACCACAAACGTTAACTACATTTTTCACCTAGCATCTATCAGTTTACAGGAAAGTATGAAACTTTATCTGTAAACGATAAAAAGGGGCATAATTCTTTATATAACAAGATTGGATTTGAATAAATAATGCAACAAAGAGATGTGCTTTCTTTTGTAAATTTCGTCGGTGTGACATGTGGAATTTTTAACGTCCCTGTGAACCTTTGCAAACCGTCACGTGCTCGCTTTTGAGGCCTTGTGGGGGGGAGGACTTCGTTTGAAATTCAAATTTCTATGCAATGTATGTGAACAAATTTTCTCTTGTTGTCATCCAAACATATTATCGGGAAAAGAAGTGTTGTCTTTGGGGAAATTTTAAAATCCGATGCGACTCAATTTTTTGCGCGAAAATCTTATTTACCAGTAAGGTTGAAGGAATATAATCGAGTGTTCAAACTTAAATAAAGCCCGTGGAAATAATCCATAAATTTTACAGGTTATTTTAGTGTTTGGATATTTACCTTTATACCTTTATATAACATAGGCACGACTGAAAGTTATTGTATATATATTATATACTATACATATATATTTGCTTCTTCTTGTAGGACAAACGAAGTTGTTTAGAGTTATGAATAACTTGAGCTAAACTATTATTTTAATCTAAACGAAGTTAGAATGCCAGAAATATTAAGGATACCACTTAAGGGGAGATTTTAATTTTTTTTTAATTTTATTTTATAGTCCTCATAATCCCCAGTTTTGTTTAAGAAGAAATGCCTAGAAAAATCGAACGCCCAAATTTAAGTTCTCTTTTCGTCCCTTCAAATAAAGTTTATTTTTTCTTATATATATTGAGGATTATATATTTTTGCATATATGTTCTGAGTTCAGTGTTCTTCAGTTATAATATACAGGGTCTTCGTAAATTATTTTGACAAAATAAGAGGGGTGATAGTACTCATCAAGCGGAAGAATATTTACTGTGGAACGTAAGGAAGCATTCCACTCTGAAAATAGTAAGTTTGGAAAAGGTTTAGCATGCACAAATCTTTACAATCAGTGCAGGAGAAACGTAAGGTGTGGTGTCCCAATCATCTTCACGCCTGATCAGCGTACCTAATTTGCATCTTGAGCTTCTCATGCAGTGGTTGTAAATATTTGTGCATGCTGGATGTTTTGTGCATTTTTTTTTGACAATCCGAATGGACTCTAGGTTCCATAGTAAATATTGTTTGTCCTGATGGTGAGTGACTATCAACCACTTTATTTTGACAACGCATTTTACGAACACCCTGTATTATCGTTTTCCATTATATTTATTTGCGCGTACTAATCGAACGATTATAAAACTGTCGCTAACAAGAAAATGTGAAGAAATATAAATATTGAATCATGGCGTCTTGAATTAAAGATAATTAAAATGAAATAAATTTTTGTAAAAAAAACTTATTCCTTTAATTCCTTTACTTGGTCATATACATATTGCAAATTTTTTCAGAAATGATCTCTAAATTTTGTGTGCCAGAACTAATCATAGAATATAGAAATAAAACATAGGATTTTCAATATGATAAATAGAAAAAAAACCTTCAAAATTTATGTTATATATCATATAATGTGGAATGAACCATTTCTAAGACCGTGTGCTTTACGCTTCAAGTACGTATAAAACAATGAGAAATTAATACACAACTAACCTGTAGTGGCAATAGTACCTAATGTCCTACGGTTACTTCAGTCGGAGATAAAACTGACAGAATATACTTATAGGTGAGCGTGCGAATATTGGGTATATAATTTTGGGAACATTTATAACGCAATGATACCATATTTGACATTTTTATACCTCAGCTTCGACTCTTGTACCATCCTCGAATCTGCAGTGCATTAGGGGCATGAACTCAAACTTGCCGACAGAGAGTAATTAGTTGCTATTAATCAATTTAAATTTGAAACAAAGTTCATTTATTTTTACTTACGTGATTAAAATTACTTCCAATAACAGATGTTAGCCCCGGAAAAATAGAGAATCATCAGTGATAATCATCAGCTTTTGACTAATGAGCTTCGTGGAATTATCAGCTGTTTTCTGGGCGTACCTTTGCTATGTTTTTTAAATTTTGCGCCAGAAATTTAATCACACGTCATTAGTTAATGGCTGACGAGTGCGCCAGAGTATACGTCACCAGTAATCGATATACGAGAATTGTAATAAGCGTAAATTTCTTCGATTGAAGAGCCACGCATTATCGATTTATGGAATTCTTTCCTTTAAACGCTATCAATCATTTATTCGACGTCAGCACAATCTCAAGTTTTCCGTTTTCATGAGAATATTGGAAAAAAAGTACAAAAAAAAAAGACCAAATGTGCGTACGATGAAATTCTGTTCGTCGCAATTAATGGATGTTATTCACTCATTTGCGAAAGAGACGGGAGAGGTTAAATTTATTTGCGTAAAAGAAGTAAAGTCCTTTTTTCTCAGTTCCAAATAAATTATATTATCACGTTTTCTTTGATACTATAAAAGTCCTCCGGAAAAGCAGAAAAACTCTTTACTAGGGTAGATATTCAAAAAGTCTTTTATTTTGTATTCTAGAGATTAAAATAGAAATTTGGGCTAGAGATTTTCCAAGAAAAAATTAATGTCTTTCCTCAGAAAGATTAAATTGGAAGCCGTAAAACTGGTGCAGAAAAAACTAGAATAGAAAAAAAAGAAATGGATGTGAGATAGAAAAGACTGTTAACAACAGTGCTAGTGGGAAATAACAAAATGTTAATATATTTCGAGTTGAAAAAACATTGCGGAACTTTTTTTTCCCCGAAACCAAGAAAAGACATTTACTTCTCGCATCTCTTCATTTCGTCGTTGTGTTCTTGTGCCAAGGGAAAAAAATAAGTTTTGTTTTATACGCTATCGTCCTCTTCCCATATCTCAATATATAAATTATATATTATAATTATATGTTTATACTTACCTGTTGATATTGAAAAAGTCAGACGAAGAACACCATCTTCAAAGCAGGCATTTATAAATATTGGTTTTTCTGTTCTTCCTTGAAGACTGACCTTCAACCATGGAGTGCAGAATTATAAGGAGAACTAATGACTTTGCATAAAGAATAAATTGGCATTGACAACCACTATGTAAAAAAGCACGCTATCAGCATAAGAGAAAATTAAATAGAATAAGAAGGGAACTGGGCAGAAGAGATTGCTAACAAAGACGTAAGAAAAAATGACATACCAATGTACTAAAAATATTTTTGAAGATTTTTCCAACAAAAAAAAGTTTTGAAGGTAATTTTCCTGTTATAGCTCCTTTTTTAATGTACCTCCATGTTATTCTTTCACGTGCTATTTCGTTTTCATTAAACTTCCCGAGTTTGATCTCCCAGAATTTAAATCATTTTTGAAACTACGGATTATCACTAAATTTCAAAGTATTTTTCAGGCAATATACGTAACATATTTTCTCTATGTCTATGCGGTTTTTTTTTTTTGAAAAAGTAAAAATATGATAGTTTACGCTATCAAAATAAAACCCGCGGATTCCAAAAATAAAGATTGTAAAGAAAGTGGGAGGATTACAGACATATTGGGAGTTGTTGTGAATCTGATTTATACTTTGTAGGGTTGATACATCTCCATTCAAAAATCCTTTTAATTTTATCTCACTGAAAAATTCTCGACAACCCGCAGATAATTTCACTCCAGATGCATCAATATTTCAAAATAACATGATAAAATAAGGGAATTTTGCTTAATAGATCAATAGAGTAGTTCATAAATGTGTATAAGAAATGCAACTAATTTTTTACGATAACTAGCGTATCGAATTTACGAATCATATAGGGGGCATTGCTGCACGCATGTATCCAGAAAGGATATCTTAGGGACAGTTGCCCCCCCGAAACTGAATTTATAATTTGACTCGGCTACAGAGTAGCTTGCTGCGATTGTGTTGGTATATCCTGTAAAAATTTTTGAACCGCCCCCGAAATTAAATCATGTCTACGGCTTTGCACTGGCGAAATTAACCCTTCGTTTATATAGTCGGAGGCCTATAGCTCCCTATCTAATGCTTGGCACATAGCATTATATTGCAAATTTTGTATTTTACACCAATAGCTGAGCATCCCCCTACCTCCAGTTTCACCTCAGTTACGCTAACGTGAAGAGGAAGGAGAGTCGTTTTTTTAATTTTATATTTTTTTTGCTACAATTGTTTATAAAATTCTTGTTAAATGCTTTTACAAAAACTGATTTATTAGTCATAAAATGTGCGTGAAGGGCAAGCCAGTTTCCAGTTTTGTTCATAACTGAATTGATGTCTATTTCCATGCAAATTACTTTTATGTAAAAATAATATTTTCCCGTTAACAGACAAATAATGAAAATATAAGAAAGCGAATGCAAAAAAATTGGAGTTACTTTCTCACATTTTCATCGTTTGTCGTTTTTAAATAGTTCTAACATTTTTATGCCTTAATTAAAGGTTTTTGAAAACAGTGGTTTGCGAAAAACGGAAGTGATATTGGCAATTCATTACTAACTGTAAATTGAAAAAATTAGGGATCTATGTACATTCCAGAAATGTAAAATAAACTGCAAAAAATATATTTTATACTTCATTTTCCCCTTTCAGTGGTCAGGAGGAAGAAAACGCCTTAAGATCTTTACACACGGCAGATCAAGGAATTTTTATATAACATAACAGGATATGATTTGAGTAAATAATGCAACAACCCACGTGGATTTTCCTTCTTTTACAACTTTCCCCAGTAAAAATATTTTGAATTCTTAGCGTCTCTGTGAATCTATGTCAACCGTTACTTTACGTTAGCCTTCGAGATATTGTAAACGTGTGAACTTCATTTGAAATTTAAATTTGGATGCAATGCACATCAACGAATTTGCAAGTGTTTCCACTCAAGAGTATTATCGGGAAAAATTTTGTGTTAGGAGAAATTTTGGAACCCACTGCGGCTCAATAATTTATGCGATGATCCTATTTACCATTAATGTTTAAAAAATTCTAGCATTCAAAATAAAAGCTGCTGCAAAAGCTATACGTTTTCCAGCATATTTTAATATTTATGAGTAGTTTTATGTATATAGCACAGTAAAACATTTTCATTATAGGAACATAAATATTTTATTATAAAAATTTTTCAAATTATGTGCTACAGAATTAATTATAAATCCAAAATACGTCATTTTCAATATACGAAATAAGACAAAGACTCTGTTTGTTTGTTTGTTTGGCTTTTTTATGGCGCAAGAGCATCTGGGCTATACTGCGCCACAAAGACTCTGAAAATATATTTTTTTTATACACTGTCATACAAATAATAACTTCAACAACGTTTTCGGCGTTTCAAGGATACTCATGTGCACTCAAAATAGTGAAAATAATGAGTCAGCGCACAAATCAAATTCTACTTCAACAGTAAACATCTGGTGGGATATATATAAAATAATAAAAATCTGGCAAATAACTCATTTTGATGAGTCTTAAAACGCAGCGAGCAGTGTTGTTGATATATACATGTACTTACGTTTTGATTCTTATTTTTTCCTTATACCTTTGTATTTATATTTTATCAAAAGAATAAATTCGTAAACTCAAAGTCATTAATAGATAGTAATTAGATGCTGTTGATTTAATTCTCATCGGGAACAACAAACGTTCAGTTTTACATCACTTCATAAAACCATTATACTTTCAGCGCCAGAAGTAATTCCTGGACTAATAGAAAATAATTAAAGATTCGGTTGTAAGCATAAAGTTTTGGCGAATTAGATACGTAATTATCACTTGTTTTCGAGGTGTTCATTCTCTGTGTTTTATAATTGATTGATTTATAATGATTGCCAGTTTTAAAATGTCGGACACGACATTTTATAACCGGCCATCAGTATGACAGTACATGTCACTCGCAACTGATATTCGAGAATTGTAATGATTGTAGATTTTTTTTTGATTGGAAAACCACGTTTCATTGCTTTATCGATTTTCTTCCTTCAAACGACATCAATCATTTGCTTGACGCCGGCATAATCTCAATTTTTCCGTTGCAGTGAGATTATTGGAAAAGAGTAAAAGAAGCCAGATGCGAGATGGAATTCTCTCCATTGCAAATTTATTGATGCCATTCCCACGTTTATGAGAGCGATCGCGGTAGAAGAGGTTAAATTTATTTGTATAAGAAAAATAGCAGAGCTTTTTCTCAGTTTTAAGTAAATTATATTATCGCGTTTTTTGACATTTCGAAAAGGTCCCTCGGCAAAAAAACAAAACAAAAAAAAAAACCTTATTCCTAGAGTAGGCACTCATAAAGCCTTTTTTGTTATACTCTTGAAGATTAAACTAGAAATTTGGACCGGCGATTTTCCAGGAAAAAAAGTAATGCCTTCCTGTCGAAAGATTAAATTGAAAACGGTAACATTGGGGCAGGAAAAACTACATCAGAAACAAAAAAATTGAAGTCAGGCATAAGAGATTACTAACAATACTGTTAGGGAAAAATAGAAAAGTGGTAATATATTTTCAGTCGGAAAAACTTGCGCAACTTTTTTCCTAAAAAATTCGAGAAAATATTTTAATTCATCGTGTTTTTTATTTCTATCCTTAAGTTATGGTGTTAAGAGAGGAGAATTTTTTTGTTATACCCTCCTTATCGTATTCTCACTCCATTTCATACCTTGTGGCGCTTAGTCAAGTTGATAATTTACTAACGCCGATAAAGAAATATATTTCATACGTTTGAATGGAAAATTTTTGTGCGTATTTTTCTTAAATAAGATGAAACGGTTGATACTTCTTTGTGGTTAAAAACTGTAGAAGATATTAGGAAGAATATAGGTATTAGAATGTGCTACATTACCGAGTGTTTGCCCTTTTCAAAAATTCAATTATTTGATGATGATTGCGAAAAATTTTCGCACAATATAATTTTAAATACTGTTTTTACACCATATTTTATCTTTCTATTCAATTTCTTAACATTTATTACTCATCTTACGAGATATTCATATTTTTTTTCTGCAAAATACATTTCCCCGTGAGATACGTTAAATTGAAAGAAAAGCATGCGTTAGCCAATAGATACGTAGCATTTAGATATTTATTTTAATAATAAATAATTACAATGAAAGTGTTTTGTAATGACCTGAAATATTAGAAGAAATAACACAAAATTTTTGTTGCAGTTAATTAATAAAAAAGTTGCTAACAGCTGTTTCAATAGCACGTGACTATTTCCATCAGAATATGAAGACTTCGGTTTTTTTCTGTGATGTTGGGCGGTGGCGCGATGCATCGGATAGAAACTTATTTGCGTTGGCCAGAAATTCAATGAATAGGTAATGTCTCTGGCCGTGAGGCAAAAGGTATCCAATGAGCCGTACGCATTAAACGAAGACTTTAACATTGAATGTACATATACCTAAGACAGGTAAACAAATAGTCCGCACTAAAGAGGTCAGTCTTAGCCGCATTAAAGAGATTTCACTGGATTGTTTTCTATTATATTCTACTTACATTCTCTCTGATTTTATTTGACAACTATTTTTTCCCACCTTTTGTTTCTTTACATTTTTATAAATTTTCCTTTTCCTTCTTTTCCTTACTTTTACCATACGTACGAGGTGTGATCAAAAAGTAACAGGACTGGTGCTCAACGCTTAAGGAAAATGCACGCAAAGTGAAGATGCTAGGCAGATATTGACCTTGAACCCTCCCACGCATGCACCGAAAGTCACAACGTCATAGCTCCCACCACTTCTTTACAGTAGAGTTTTGAACAAACGTCGTACTGTGTTGTCGTCGCATTCATTATGCAGCTTCTCTGTTCAACTTTTTCTGCTATAATGAATGCGACAACAACACAGTACGGCAACACAAACCTCGTACTGTGTTGTCGTCGCATTCATTATGGCAGATAAAGTTGAACAGAGAATCTGCATCAAATTTTGCCAAAAGCTTGACGATGCCTATGCTGAGACCAATGCAAATTTGAAGAAAGTTTATGGGAAAAGAGTATGAGCCGCACAAGGGTATATGAGTGGTAAGATATTATTACCCTTCACAGGGATAACACAATTGCCAAATATTGGTCAACACACAAAGCCACCGGGGCGAGATTTTTGTGAGTTTTTCGTGGGGGATTTTTTTATTACAAATAAATTTGACACCCACGTATTAGTAGCTCAAACTAGAGCTATTTTTGTTTTAGGAGAAAAAGAGACGTTGTCCTCATCCCGGATTCGAACCAGGGTCCCCGCGTTGAGCCCGCGGTGTCTTGACCTACTAGACGAACGAGGACAAGAAAAAACGCTTTTTTCTCCGTATATTCTGTGGCTTTGTGTGTTGACCATTATTTGGCAATTGTGTTATCCCTGTGAAGGGTAATAATATCTTACATCCTCATATACGGAGAAAAAAGCGTTTGTTCTTGTTCTCATTCGTCTAGTAGGTCAAGACACCGCGGGGACCCTGGTTCGAATCTGGGATGAGGACGGCGTCTCTTTTTCTCCTAAACAAAAATAGCTCTAGTTTGAGCTACTAATACGTGGGTGTCAAATTTATTTGTAATAAGTATATGAGTGGTTCAAACATTTCCAAGATGGCTGTGAAATTGTCGAAAGTGATGAATGTCTGGGGAGGCCCTCAACCAACAAAACTGATCAAAACATCCAACATGTGCATTCAGCTGTGCGGGAAAATCGTCGAATCATTATTCGTGAGTTATCTGAAGAGCACAACATTAAAAGTTCAATCTATTCTGACTCAAGATTTGAGTATGAGACGTGTGTTTGCCAAGTTTGTGCCAAAACTGCTTTTTGCAGACCAAAACGAAGACTGTCCTTCAGCTAAGTTCGATCTCATTGAATGACTAAGCATTAAATTCCCCAGGTCCCGCATCCACCGTATTCTCCAGATATGGCACCCTGTGACTTTTTGCTCTTTCCAAAAATTAAATCCCACTTGAAAGGAAGATGATATCAGGGTGTCGAGGAAATCTAACAGAATGCGACGGGGTTTAGGGGAGCTGCTCTCTATCCCAGAAAATGGGTTCCAGTCTTACTTCCAAAAAAACAAAACAAAAACAAAACAAAAAAAAACCGCAGGATGAAGTGTGGGACTTTAGACGGGGACTACTTCGAAGGAGATTAAATGCTAAAGTTGCAAGTTTTATAGTTTTTTTTTAGCCACAGTGATGATACCTTTTGATCACACCTCGTATTTTCATTTTTTTCTCGTACTGTTTTTATATTTCCTTATATTGTCTTTTCTTTTAGAAGCCTTGATTTTTCCTTCTATCGCAGCCAAACCAGTAACAAAAATTTTACTAATTAAACTCTTGAAAGGACTTAAGGGCTTAGATAAATGTGATCATAATAGGCCAAGTTAAGGGGAAAAGTGGAAAGGTTTAGATATGGAATTTCAAGTAACGATGAGCGTTAATTCCGCAAGAATTCATCTCTTTGTATTTCTCTACCCAAAAGCTTCCAAATTCTAAATTTCATCTAGAAAGATGCATTAGGTAACGAGAGAAAGCAAAATGGCATCCGTATGCTTTAATGCTTAACTGTATGAATAGGATTTCTACGTACATAAAACAATTTAACGAAGTCTGCATGTATTATAATAAAAAAAAAAACCATTTGTATAATACACCCCCCACTATAATTCTATTTAAAAATTTACTTATCATAGTATGATAATAAGACTACTTAAATTATTTTGTTTATGACGAATTGCATAAAAATCGGATTTAGAAATGAACATATTATTATTACACTTAATTACAATTTAAAACGAGCAAATTCAAGTTTCTAAGGAATTTCACCACCAGTTTTTCTGCGAAAATGTTTGAACAGCACTAAGCACTTCAAGTGCAAATAAATTTATTTCTTTAACAAATGCAAATTTCTTTCGATTGAATATTAATAGGTCTAGATTAAAAGCAATAATTGAACACATGAAAAGGGAAAGATGCATTCCATGAATAAAATTTGTGACTGATTGAAATGGGGTAATAAAATAAGCCTTACCTGAAATTAATATAATTAACGTCAGGAAATCGAAAATGAAGACACCGGAATATTTGCAATTTAATTTTAATATCAAATCAATTTCTAATAAGGCTAAGGATGTAAAAATTAATCTTTTGCTACACGATACTCTGCTTTAAAGAATATAATTAATTGTTTCAAACTGAGAGAGAGAGAGAGACACACATTTTAACGATTTGTCGGAATTTTTCTCTTAAAATGTCATAAATAATCGAATCCTACTCAACAAAACATGAAATTATTCGGTTTCACGAGGCTATTGGAAAGGCATGAAAATTATTGTGGTTGAATTCAGGTTTTCGCAAATAGTAGACACGATTTGTTCGCATGGAGATATACCAAAAATGAGCCAGATATGCGTACTGGAATGAATCCTTGAGAAGTGCTAGGAATGTAGTATTAAAAACACAAGCTACCATCAGCTAATTCCTGAACGATTTCGTCAAAATCATATAAAGGCGCCTAAAGCAATAAACGTCAGTTTTGTGGGAAGATCTGCCCATGCATTCCCTTAAAATTCACATTCTTAGTAAAACTAAAATTAAGGACAAGGCTAAAGTAAAAATGCCGAGACCGCTTTCAAATGAATTAAAGTTAAGAGGGATTTAAGGTCAAAAGTTTCCTTTTTAAGAATATTTAATTAATTATTTAATTAAGTTATTTAATTTATTCTTGGATGATACCAAGCCCAAATTGTAAAAGGTTCATTTAACAACGTTTTTTAGCACAATACAACTTAAAAAATACAAAAATCGACGATTGTTTCGAAAGATCAATAGTCGTCTTCCTCTTGGATTGTAAAATGTCGAATAGCAGCAAGGGCGTGTTGCCGATTTCGGGCTTGTTAAGTTGCCACAAAAATTAACAAAAATAGAAACGATTAATCGTAAAGTGTTAAAGAGAACTGTGTGAAGGCCAACTTTTCTTTCTGGTAAGAGAGCAAGGTTGAAAGATATTATAGCATCGTTGAAGAGGAATTTGTGGCTGAATTCATGGCAATGCACCGCGATGGAATACTTTTTAAACTCTGCGCGTTCAACGTAACATGTTATTTTCCACGAAAAAATTAACGTCTTCCTTCAGAAAGACTAAATTGGCAACAGTAATACTGGCGCAGAAAAAATAAAATCACAGAAACAAAAAATATGGAAGTGAGGCAGAAGAGATTGTTAACAATAGTGTTAGTGGAAAATAAAAAAAATGCTAATATATTTCGAGCCGAAAAAACATTAAGGAACTTTTTTTTTCTAAACTAAGAAAGACTTTCACCTCTCGTAACCTTTCATTTCGTTGTTGTGTTCTTGTGGTAAGGGGAAAAAATAAGTTTTATTATTATGCACGCGCATTTTCCCATTCTCGTTCCACATCTCAATATATAAATTGTAACTTTAATTACACTTGCCTGTTGATATTAAAAAAGTCAGAGGATGAACATTATCCCCAAAATAGGCATTTATAAATATTTGTTTTTCTGTTACTCCTTGAAGACTGACTTTCAATCTTGGAGTATAGAATTATCAGGGGGAACTAATGACTTTGTATATAGATCAAATTGACAACCCTTAGGTAAAAACCAAGCCATCAGCAAAAGAGAAAAAAGAGCAGAATGAGAAAAGAAGTGGGCAGAAGTTTCTAACGAAAACGCAAGGAAAAATGACATGATATTGTACTAAAAACATTTTTGAAGCTTTTTCCAAGCACAGAAAAGTTTTGACGGAAATTTTCCTGTTATAGTTTCCCTTTTGATGTACCTCCGTATTTTTCTTCTACGTGTTATTTCGTCTTCATTAAAATTCCCAAGTTTGATCCCCAGAATAGAACTTATTTTTGAAAATATAAAAGACACTAATTTTCAAAACATTTTTCCATCAATATGCGTAACAGATGTTTCCTATGTTCCTGCGCTTTCCTTGAAAAAGTAAAATTCTTTACCAGAAAACAATAAATAAATATAATTAACTGGATATGATAGTTTACGCTATTAAAATAAAACCAGCCAATTCCAAAAATTAAGATTGGAAACAAAGGGGGCGGGGCGGGAGGATTACAGACAGATTAGAGGTTGTTGTGAATCTGATTCATACTTTGTAAGGTTGACACATCCCAGTTAAAAGATCATTTTAATTTTATCTTATTCAAAGATGTTTGATGATTCAGAGAGAAATTCACCCCAGATGTATCAATAAATATTAAAAAATAACACGACAAAATAAGGGATAGCATTCCAAATAGAATACTGCTTCTGGAAGAGCCATATATTTTCCAGCATATTTTAACGTTCGTGAGTAGCTTCCTGTATGCAGCATAGGAGTAATATTTATATTATAGGAACATAAATATTTTCTCATAAAACATGATTTCAAATTATGTGTTACAGAACTAATCATAAATATAAAATATGTGATTCGTAATATACGAGATAAAACAAAGACTGAAAATATATTTTTTATATAATGTTACAGAACTGATAACTTCAACAACGTTTTCGGCATTTCAAGGATACACATGTGCATTCAAAACAATGAAAATGATGAGGCAACCCACAAATCAAACGCTATTTCAGTAGTTAAACATCTGGTCGGATATACAGGGTGATCCAAATTAAACAGGTGTTCAGACCTCTCTGTTGGGAAAACTACTTGGCCAATTTCACCCAAATTTCGTACACATGCTCTCCTGGGTATGCGGTTTTGATTTCTGAAAGAAAACATTGAGTTCATATTTCGGCCGCTAGGGAAGGAAATGGCGCTGCGGAGCAGGCAATTTATTAATATTAACAACGAAAAAGTGTTTTAACATGCAATAACCTTTATTGCAATCACATGAAATTAACTACAAATTACAGTATACCGTAGGACAGTAGGTATGACTAAAAAAAGATTTGTGCAATAACTTTATTGCTATCACATGTGGAACCACACTATCATCACAGATACGGCTCGATATGTCCTCCGTCTCTTTGCTCTAGAAATTGCATTCGATGCACAACACATTCCACGGCAGAACGTAACTCATTCGCTTGGAGGTGGGATACATGTTGCGAAATTCTGTCTTTTAAGACTGCTAAGTTCGGAACATTGCCTTTATAAACGCAGCTCTTTAAATATCCCCACAGCCAAAAGTCACAAGGGTTAAGATCGGGTGACCGAGGCGGCCAAGATGTTGAAAATGACCTGCTAATCACTCTGTCATCCGAAAAGTTTTGCCGTAATAATGTTTGAACAGGCAACGCGATGTGCGGGGGTGCACCATCTTGCATGAAAATTGTAGTGTCAAGACAATTTCTCTGTTGAAGCGAAGGAATGACAAAGTTCCAGAGCATAAATGCATACCTAGAGCCAGTAACAGAACATGTCATTGGCCCCGAGGCCGTATTTTCTTCAAAGAAGTAAGGACCAATGACGAAAGATGAGGTGAAGCTACACCACACTGTCACTTTTGGAGCATGCAACGGAATTTGTTGATGAACGTGGGGATTTGTGTCAGACCAAATACGTCAGTTACGTGCGCTTACGCCAGAAAGCAATTGCTGAGTGTGGGCTATCTTATATGGATAAAACTTCAGGACATTTCTCATAACTCTCCACACTGTCGTATATGGCATGTCCAATTCCCGTGATATCGCACGTGCACTACTGCTACCATGTGCACTTGCTGCTCCCTGCTCCACTACTGCAGTTGCAACTTCTTCAAATTGCTGCACTCGAGTTGGTTTGCGGCCTCGTCCTGGTTTAACGGTGAATGTTCCGCTCTTTTCAAAATACAAGACCATTTTTCGAAGATTTGTAATTGTGAGAGTGCGTCTGCGTAAACCTTTTACCTGCCGAAATGCTTTAAGTGCCGCAGAAGCATTGCTATTTCGTTGATAAAAGAGCTTAACAAGTAACGCGCGATCTGGTAAAGTAAGTTTCATGACGGAGTCCTCGTATGGTGGAAAAATGCTTCACGACTCCTTATATAGGCAGAGGATGTTGCGCATGTTAAGTAATATGTAAATTGCCTGCTCCGCAGCGCCATTTCCTCCTCTAGCGGCCGAAATATGAACTCAATTTTTTCTTTCAGAAATCGAAACCGCATACTCAGGGGAGCATGTGTATGAAATTTGGGTGAAATTGACAGAGTAGTTTTCTCTACAGAGAGGTCTAAACACCTCCTGTTTAATTTGGATCACCCGGTATATAAAATAAAAGATGTCTGGCAAACGACTAACTTTGGGGATTGAAATGCAATGAGTATTTTTGTTGCTACCTACATTGTATATATTATACGTAGGTTAGTCTAAAAGTAAGATTCACTCTTCAAAAGAAAAAAACTGTGTCGGGAAATACGGAACGATTTCTTGATTACATCAATGTACCATTCAAAACTACTTTTAGATCTAATCCCATTCTTTATTTAAACATTTGTCGAGGCGCGGTAGTTGCTTTTCTATGCCGTGTACGAAAAATCTCCGTCAAACTTAGGATAGCCATTGTTGCTTTGCAGCTTTCACCTCCTGATCGAAATGATAACTTCTCTTTACAAATTCTTGTTTCATGGTACCAGAGACTTAGAAATCACATGACACGAAGCCCGGGCTATAAAGTGGGTAGTCCCATACTCCCCACTTAAATTTCTTCAGACAAAATATCCTTCGTTACGGTCATCGAATGCAGGTTCGCATTGTCACTCAGGAGTATAATGGCCATGGAAAATTTAGGCATGGCCTTCGGTCTTTAAGTGATTTTCGTAATCGCTTCAGGGTTTCACAATAAGACGCTGCAGTAATTGTGGCCCCTTTCAGTATGTATTGCAGCTTCTCCTCTGTCGTCAGCGTTGTCATTGACTTACCCGCAGATGGAACTGTTCGGCACTTTTCACCAGTTGGGGAAGCGGAATGTTCCCACTTCATTTGTACGGTCATTCTGGAATATGCGGATCCATTTTTCGATAACTAGACGAAGTGTTGCCTTATCACCGTATACTTCGTGTAGCTGCAGAAAATTTTCAGTGCAATTTGTAACCTTTTGTCCACAAAAAACGAAAAATTGTACGCACTTAAAATTTAGACGCCACTCCAGCTGCCAATCGGGCAGGTTTATGGCGGATTAGCAATCGAACTAATGCTAATATGTCAACGCCGCTACTGCATGTGCCACAGACAAATATCTTTATTATTGCCAAAAAATTTTAACGAAATATAACTTTTACTCCGATTTTACGGAGGAGTGAAACTAACTTCTTGACTGGTCCTCGTATATGTACGAGTATATTGCTATACACATTGTTGTACTGTAGACATGTAATTATCACCTATTTTCGGGAGTGGTGGGGTTCATTCTCTGTGGTTTATAATCCTCGTACCCGACATTTCATAACTGGCCATCAGTACGAGAGTGCATGTCACTCATAATCGATATTCGAGAATTGTAATGATTGCAGATTTTTTTTGATTGGAAAACCGCGTTTCATTTCTTTATCGATTTTTTCCTTTGAACGACATCAATCATTTGCTCGACGCCGCATAATCTCAATTTTTCCGTTGCAGTGAGATTATTGGAAAAGTGTGAAAGAAGCCAGATGCGAGATGGAATTCTCCCCGTCGCAATTTATTGATGCCATTCCCTCGTTTGTGAGAGCTACGGGGGGGGGCAGAAGAGGTTAAATTTATTTGTATAAGAAAAACAGCAGAGCTTTTTCTCAGTTTTAAAAAAATTATATTATCGCGTTTTCTGACGTTTCGAAAAGGTCCCTCGGCAAAAAAACAAAAACCCTTTATTCCTAGAGTAGGCATTCATAAAGCCTTTTTTGTTATACTCTTGAAAATTAAACTAGAACTTTGAACCGGCGATTTCCTAGGAAAAAAGTAATGCCTTCCTGCCGAAAGACTCAATTGAAAACGGTAACTTTGGGGCAGAAAAAACTACGTCAGAAAAAAAGAAATTTATGTGAGATACAAGAGATTGCTAACAATAGTGTTAGGGGAAAAATAGCAAAGTGCTGATATATTTTGAGTCCAAAAATTTGCCCAACTTTTTTCTTCGAAAATTCGGGGATATGTTTCAATTCGTCGTGCTTTTTATTTCTATAGTTTAGTTATGGCGTTAAAAGAGATGATTTTTTGTTATGATCTCCTTATCGTATTCTCCCTTCATTTCATACCTTCTGGTACTTAGTCATGTGGATAATTTATACGCCGATAAAGAAGTACATTTTGTACGTTTGAGTGGAAAACTTTTGCGCGCATATTTCTTAAATAAGATGAAACGGTTGATACTTATGTATGCTTAAAAACGGTCAAAGATGTTTTAATGTGTGTTTTAGAAAGTGTTATATTGCATTATCCATGCTTAAACTTTTCAAACAATAATTTGATGATAATTGTGAAAAATTTTCGACCAATATAATTTTAAATGTTGTTTATACGATATACACTATATGCCCAAAAGTATCCGGACACTTTGGATTTTTTAATTTTTTTCGAATTTCTAAAAACTACTCTGCCAATTATTCTTTGACTTTGAAGATATATAGAACATGCTCGATTACATACTTTACAATAAAGGTTCGGTGGCTTGTGCATTTAGGGGACCACCCACATATTGACAAAGTGAAAAAATATATTTGATCACCATGTACATCTCCTCCTGATCACCTCTGTCAGACCTTATAGTCTCTGCCCATAGCTGCCCGAACAGATCGATTATTTGTATGCTTTTTTTACACTGTAATCTGTAATTATATCTGCCCGAAAATAAATTTGAATTGTATTGAATTAAACTGAAAGGCCAACCGGTATGGAGGCATATCTGTTGCAGTTGTAAAGAAGGACAGCTTTCAAACTTCTTTGTGATGAGCCAATGAAGAGTCTCCAATCTTTTACCTTAAGTTTTGTATATGTTTTTCTATCCATTATAGATTGAAATGCTCCAAATTACTTGGAATTTATTACGTTGAATTATTCTTTTAAACGTTCTTTGATTTATAATGTCATTTATGCGTTTGACTTTTTGATAACATTTTTCTACTTTCTATGTTTTAATTTATTATTGGTGAGATAAAATACCTCCTTCTAAGCAAAAATATTGCTTTGACACATTTTTATAGTAGCACACCTAGTAGGTAGGCAACCAGACAGAAATTCTCGATTTGTGTCAAAACTGTACGTGATAGAATTTTTTAAGTATTTTTTCTAAATTCAGCATCCAAAAATACATAAGAAACACAACCGTTACTTTGAAAAAAAAATTTCATGGCAGATCTGTGATATTAATAAGTCTAGATTAAAAGCAATAATTGAAAACATAAAAAGAGACGGATGAACCCCATGAATAAATTTTGTGACTGATTGAGATAGGGTAATAAAATAAACCTTACTTGAAATTAATCTAATTAAGGTCAGGAAATTCAAAAAGCAGACACCCGAATATTTGGAATCTAATTTTAAGTTCAAATTAATTTCGAATGGGGCTAAGGCTGTGAAAATTCATCTTCTGCTACAGGACACTTTGCTGTAAAGAATATAATTAATCGTCTCAAACTTTTAAAATTGGGCTATTCATACACGAAATTCGCTTTGACACTTTAAGAGCTTTGGTACTTTACGCAAATTTCAATTATTAAGGCATAATATCTAAATTTAAAATATTAATTGTCCTGCTTATTACATGTAGCGTAAAATAAGAGAGGTTTATACGTAGTATATAATTATACGCATAGAATGTGATGTGCAATTGAACAGTTTTGGGATTATATTTATGCGTTAGGCTAGTGTAAATTAAGTATTTTTTTGTGTAGGCTACGTCGGAGAAAGTAGCCAAATATTACATATATGCACATGAAATAATTTAAAAAAGAAACATAAATTTAAACGGAAGGCTGAAAGGTAAAAAATTGAAGGGGTCCTTTTTTGTTCAAGCCCTTCCTAGTATATATATACCTTCGCCAAATTTATAGAACAATTATTTTTAATTGAAACAATAATTAAGTAACTCATTTTGGAGGCCTACAATTATGATGATGTAACGTCATGGACATAATGTAATAGGAATTATAAAAATATTATAAGATATGTAATGATGAATTTTAATTCAGTGGCAATTTGCTTTTACGTTAGAATAAGAATGAAAATTATAGGGACCGTAATTACTGAACAAATTGCAGCAAAATATTTACTGATCTTATAAGATCGAAGTGATTGGGATCATACATTCTTGAATATGAGGAGGAATAGAAAAAAATAGAAATTTGGTATTGAATCCGTTACCTTATTAAAGGATGCAGTTCCAATACCTTCATAATATAACTGCCCCACTTTTGTTTAGTTGCAGTGTATATTTTAGTTGCAGAGCATATTAAGGTTTCTTCAATACATTTTTCCAAAATATGAATTTTATAGGGATTATTTGTATATGAGATAAATAGGTATAGTCACATTGCGTAAATTGTTTTTTAATATTTTCATCGACATTAATTTACATGAATATATCTTTCTGTAGTTCGATATTCAGTAAATGGTATATTGACGGACTAAAATGTAAACAGATAGCAGTTATTTTAGCAGCTAAAATTAAGTAATGATGATAGAGGTTAATACTTTTGTACATAGCTTGTAAATTTTATCATACTCTTAAATCTCGGCATCTGTAGCTCTTCAAAGCCAATAATAAGTGTTTTAATGATTAATGTAGAATTATCCGAAACTCTTAGTTTCTTTAACCATAACAGCACACGGCTATATATGCAGGACAAGGCAAAGTGCTTTTTTAATCCAAATCTAAGTATAAAATCTGATTAAATCCGTAGCATTCTTGTATTTAAACAAACTTAATTATCAGGAGGTTGTTGACAGCATTTATTTACTAAATTTCTTTGACTGTTGTATTAAAGAGTTAATTATTTATCATCGATCAACAGTTGCTAGCGGTGTGTGTATCAGAATCATTGAAATTCAAAATTAATGAGCGTGAATAGTAATGACTTTAAATTTGTTCGATTAGAGGAGAGAGAGAGAGTGGGAGAAAGCCACATTTTAATGATTTGTCCAATTCATCTCTTAAAACGTCATAAATAATCTGACCATCATTAACAAAATCTGAAACTTTTCGGTTCCATGAGGTTAGTGGAAAGCCGTGAAAAAGTATTGTGACTGAATTCAGGATTTCGCAATTAATAGACGCAGTTCATTCGCATGAAGACATACCAAAAACGAACTAGATGTACGTACTGAAATTAATCATTGAGAAATGCTAGAAATTAAATACTAAAAATAAAAGCTACCATCAGCTAATTCCTGAACGATTTAGTAAAAAGCATATATAAAAGCGCCCAAAGAAATAAATATATTTTTGGAGA
>QLNU02014802.1:120584011-120626828 GCA_006491805.2 Dysdera silvatica | reverse complement strand
GTCACTAACAGAATCCACCACGTAGAGGGGTGTCCAGATACTTTTGATCCTTATTTGCATAAATCTGGAATATTTCATTTTCAGAACAGGGGTGTTTGGTAATTTGGAATATGACAATTTGTGGAAAAAACCCTTATCATCTAGCTACTTTCAGAGAATTAGAGAAATACGGCTCACTATATCGTCGATAACTTTCTGAATTTTCAAGATATCCCACTGGTATTTTTTTTAAGTTGCCCTATACTATTGACTACAAAATTATGAAAGAAAGTTATTCATATCTTTCGCGCATGCGCAGTAAAAAATTATTTTCTTTAAATGCTCATATCTCATCGTGTATTCAATATATTAATTTCTAATTTAAGTATAATATTTTTCTTGTACGTTGACAAATGTTTTGTAAGTTTCGTGAAATTTGACTGAAAATTGTGGATATTATAAGCAAAAAATATGTGACAAAATTTGGGTTTTCTTAAAGAAACGTTTCTATCTTCATGAATATACATGTTTATTTTACAAAAATGCACACAGGCATTAAGCATAGCTGGTTAAATATTTTCTGAAAGTTACAAATAATTTCCAGCTTTTTATGATACAGGGTGATCAAATATATTTTTTCACTTTGTCAATATGTGGGTGGTCCCCTAAATGCACAAGTCACCGAAACTTTATTGAAAAGTGGGCGTTCAAGCATGTTCTATATATTGGCCGTGTAGTTTTGTGGAAATTTGAAAAAAAATAAAAAATCCAAATTGTCCGGATACTTTTGGGCATATAGTGCATTTTACCATTCTATTCCCTTTTTTAATATTTATTATTCATTTTACTAGATATCCATATTTTCGTTTTCGTTTATAAAATGTATTTGCTCGCTGAGGTACCTTAAATTGATACTGAAATATGCGTTATCCAATAGCTATGCAGCATTTAGATGTTTATTTTAATAATAAATAATTACAAAGAAAGCGTTTTGTAATGACCTCAAATATTAGAAGAAATAACACAAAATTTTTGTTGAAGTTAATTAATAAAAAAGTTGTCAACAGCTGTTTCAATAGCACGTGACTGTTATCATCAGAATATGAAGACTCCGGTCTTTGTCTTTGATGTTGGTCTGTGTTGCCATATACCGGTTAGAAATTTATTTGATTTGGCTAGAAATTTAATGTATGTTTGGTGTCTTTGGCCGTGAGGCAAAAATTATCCAATTAGACGTACGCATTAAACGAAGCCTCTCACATTGAATGTAATTTACCTAAGTACTAAATTGTTGTTTGATTTAATCTGCGTAGTGTTCGATTTATATAAAAATAAATACTAATATGTTAGCATTCCAACCATTTGTTTTACGTTTCATATTTGGTAGGAATGTATATTGCATGCATTGGGTCAACGTAATTATATTACTCGAATTATGGTTTTCTTTTTTTAGCTGCTGTTGTACAGCAAAAGAAAATTTAAGTATTTCAGTCAGTCATCTAATTTCCAGAACATGACTTCGATGCTTCCAATTCTCTATTGTTAACTTTTCATCTCAAAATTTAATTTATGCTGCTTTTTCCATAGAAGGGTATGTGATGATAATCAGAAAATATGCTGATTTTAAGATGGTATTACTTTAATTTCTTGAAAACAAGTTTTCTGTTCTTTCAAGTCTTGTTAAAATAAAAATTGATTTGCACATATTTTTAGAGGAAATTACGTAACTAAATTTGAGAAAATATATATCACCTTTTTGAGAGAGAGAGAGAGATAAATCAATAAAATAACAGAAATATAAAAATACGAAAAATTAACCCAACACTAACGTCAGATTATAGTTTGCCAGTGCTCGGTCACCACCGTGAAGGTTATTTTTTCTTGTTTCCAATGGATTCATTAGTTTTCACATCATACGGTGGATGCCTGCACGGAGATCTCTGTACGGGCCAGAGAGATCGACGAGAAAGGATGCGAACTTAAAGAAAATTGATGGACTCTGTTCTCTTAATAGCTGTAAAGGATCTAGGTCCCATGATAAGGCATCCTCTTAAATCACATTGTAAATAAACGACCTTACAAAGATGTTCAATAATTATTATTGAGAAAGTGCTGGTCTTAGTTTTCTGGACTTGACCACTAATGATATTCGTATATACTATTCTTTCAAAATTACTGAATTTCTGTAAAAAGTAAGCTACTACACAGAAATTAATCTTATACAGGGTTTCTGAAAATGGTGAAAAGAAGAATGAAAATGAATATTTAGAACTAGGAGTAAAATCTCTGCAAAATAAGATATTCAAATTCTCTAATAAATAAAATATATTCTTTGAACAAATTGATGATATACGGAATAGATTATCAATTACAGGTGCAAGTTTTTTTTAAAAAGTTGGCCATAATTGTTCAAATAGTGCTTCATATTTTGGTGCAAACTTAGTACTTTTCTTTTGAGGACATAACATATATTTATATAAACTAACCTTTAATAACACGTGAAAATATTCCATTCCATAACATAAAATTTAACTATAAATAAAAAGTAAGGTGAAATAAAGACATCTACCAATTTATTATTGTCTAATTAATATAGTCCGCTATATGCATTTATGACAGTTTAGTAACTACTATATAAGAAACATATAGGAAAAGAATAAAACTATAATTCAATTGACAAAAATACTAATTTAATAGCATCACATATTTCATACGTTCTTTGTTATTGGTTCATTTGAAAATAAAGAAATAAAAATGCTGGAAGCGTAATTCTTAAATTAGGATAAAGTAAGGGCATTATTACAAGAAGTGTAAATAAAAAAAAAATCGATAATTCAATCGTCATCGAATATGCTATAATCAGTGGCGTACAGAGGACTTCAAGTATAGATGTGCTGAGCAAAATAAAAGAAGTAATATGCAGAACTCAATTAAGTATTGATAATCACCATTTTTTTCTAATTTCATCTCTTTAAATGTATCGGTATAACAAAAGTGCAAATAACAGATTTTTAATTTTTAAAAAACGAATATATAAATTTATCAAAAAACGATCATTGTAAAAAGCATTTCATATTTACATTATTTATAAATTAGTTTAATTCGTCTCTTCTGTGATAAAAACTGATTTAACACATGATAAAAAATGAGTGGTTTTTCTTCGACTGCAGTAATAAATCTTTTTCTATAGCAAGCAAACTAAGGCTACACAATATTTCTTGAGTTTAAGTACCTCGGTAACAAGCCCTTATCCTTTTGAATTTAGAAAATAAAATAAAAGCAATTATTTTTTAAAGAAACATTTGATTTCTACGTTAAATTGACTTTAAAATTGTAGAACGATGAAAGCAAGGGTGATAAAGAAAGTTAAAAATTCACATACCACCACTAAAAAAAGAGGAAGAGAGAAAATAAGACTCAGCAAGAAAGGCCTGTGCTTTAGTTTCACAGCACTCCTATCCAGCTATACGAAAATACTAAGGAGACAGTTTTCTCGTACGCGGGTATCAGAAGACAACATCGTTTTGGCGAGTGGCGGCTGTATGGAGCGTGGAGTAACATCTTGCCATTGTTGTTACCGTATTCGAGAAAAAATTGTTTGAAACATTGTGCAACAAATATAATGTGAAACGAAGGGCTGGATAACAGAATTTCCAGCCTCTTTCACAAATACAATGGACGAACTTAGGTTAGAAATCTTTGTCATTTGTGTTTCGTATTTGCATATTTAGTGTCTCAAGATTGGGTCGTGAGATTTATGGACGGAACCGACATCTTAACATCTAAATCGCGATACATTTATACATACTCAGCTCACTGATGGTCGTACTCAGCTTAGCGAGCCCAAGAAAACCGTAGTCATAATCACGCGCATTTTCATCATAAAAATGATATTATTTAACACACGCTTAGAAAAAGATTTTACTTGAAAATTTGTTGCTCGTATTTCACGTCTGAAGACATCATGATTCTAGCTATCCGTACGCAATAAAATAAAGAAAAAAAAAATCTTTAATTGATTTAGAACACTCTTTCATTTTCATGTTAATTTGTCAGCGTAGGCTGCAGAGACTTTTAGGTCAGAATACCGTTTCTTTAACTTTGGGTTCTCTCCTTCTCTGGTTTTCCTTAAACTTGCCATTGCTTATCGTGAACAACGAGGAAAGGGAAGGTGGTTGTCTGTCACTTTACACAGGAGAAAATTGAAAAATGTAGTGTCTCCAGCTAAGACTGTCAGCCCTGGTTAACGATTAGTCCTTAACGATCGCTACCATTTGCGATATAAATAACCTTTCTCTATGTGTAATTATTAAAATACTAAAGGCATCCAGTATTAGGTTTTTACACCACAATATAAAGGACGATGCCAGATGTCTATGGGATTTTGCCTACGGCGTTCCACAACAAATCAGACGCCATTCGACGCGTCTCACTGAGTAGATAAAATGTGTCAATGCAATGGGCGCAAAGCTGTCAGATCATGAAGTAACGAGTTATAGGTCATAGAAAGCCATCCTGTGAGGAGGATTTCCAATGTTATTAGGATTTTGTCTATCAGCGTTCTACAACAAATTAGATGCCATTCAACGCGTCTCACTGAGTAGATAAAAAATGTCAATAGACACAAAGCTGTCAGATCATGCGGTCACGAGTTAGAGGTCATAGAAGGTCACCCTATGAGGAGGATCTCCAGTTAGGTAGAGGCCGGCTATCGCCAAGTTGGCCCTCTTCCTTATTGGCCTGTAACTCGTGACTGCATGATCTGACAGCGTCGTGCCCATTGATATTTTCTATCTACTTAGTGAGACGCGTCGAATGACATTTGATTTGTTGTGGAACGCCGATAGAAAAAATCCTAACAACATTGGAGATTCTCCTCACAGAATGACCTTTTATGACCTCTAACTCGTGACTGCATGATCTGACAGCTTTGCGCCCATTGACATATTTCATTTACTCTGTGGGACGCGTCGAATGGCATTTGATTTGTTGTGGAACGCCCATGGGCCATTTTTGGCATCCTCCTTTCTAAATTGTTTGAGCAATTTTGAGGGTGTCACTTCATTATTTCATTGCTTCTTCTGGTATTTCTTTAAGGTCTTACAAACCACTTGGTACGCAATCATGGACCGCACTTTGAGAAACACTTCGGTCGAGTGAAGAGTTATTTTTCCGTTTCGTAATTTTGTGGTTGATTGGAATGTCCCTGTAAGCTCAGGCCCCAGTCTTCGCTGCCCTGACAAATTTACGACGTAACTTAAAAGTTGTAACGTCATCAGGTAAACGTACAATCACACTTATAAACATCCTATTTTATGGAAGTTAATGCTATTATTTCAGTAATTTTAATTTTTAAAAAATCATTTTCTGGCGCAAGAGCATTTAAGGTCATGCTGCACAGAGACATGCAGTTTTTCAAAGAATCAGAATCTCTGTTAGTTATGAAATAAAACCTGGGTGGCCTGAAAAAAAAACATGGATACCGACGGCACAAAAATATTGGGACAATATACTGTAGAAGGCATTTTGTTTGAAATTGGAGGACATGGAACCCTAATACCAACATTGGAAGGGACGTGACCCTCCCGATAACGGCGCCCGTGGAAAATAAAAAACACGTTCTAAAGTACCATTAGAATCAAAGCTGAATTAAAAGCGCGATGGACGTACACGTTACCTTTATACATGCCCGTATGCAAAGGGGGGAATTTATGGACCGGTTCCCCCTCCCGAAACAAAATCTGTAATAGGATTTCAAAAACACCTATATGTATTTGTCAAATTTGTAAAAGGGGAGGGAAAAAACTTTCAAACCTTGAATTATCAAAATTCTGACTAAAAGGACTCGTTTTGCAGGCTATTAATTTGAGAATACTTAAAAAAAAAAAAAATAGAAACCATTTTCTTCAAAAGAGGAGCATTCTGAGAAATTTTAATGGCGAAACTGCAAATAAAAATTTACAATAATGTCTGGAGGCAAATTTGTTATTTTCTTATTTATTTTTGCGTGATTTTTTCAGCAGCGTACCAATACGAAACTCATGGAGGTGCTCAATTGTCTTCAAAGAAAATTACGTGACGTGGTCTTAAAGAAAACCATATTTGGATATATAATGAGGGAGGACTGGACCCCCCCTTGAGCCTCTCTATTTCTGTCATCGTTTTATTTACATTTATCCTTTAGGATAATGGTGACACACCTTTATTCATTATTTTGAAAAATTATTTGAATCCCCCCCCGAAATTAAATCCTGGCTATTGCCTTGCTTCTATGCCATCGTAAGGCTTAAAGGAATACTGATGTTCAGGAGATATTGGGCGCAGTAAATTCTTTATTGTACATAACCTACCATGGAATGAGACCCACCATCGTCTCAATGACGCCCTTCAAGACAACATGAGTAGATCACTATATGGCGCAGTATAGCCCAGATGCTCTTGCGCCATAAAAAATCCAAACAAACAAATAAAACTATATGCTCGATTTATTTGCATTTTATAAGAATATGTTTTAAGGCGCAAGGGCAGATAATGTTATACCGTACTGGGCTCTATAGCCGCCTTAGGTATCCGGACCCCTGTTGCCTAGGTAACCAAACCCCGGACTATGGAAGGCAGAAAATGGCACGCGGTCTAGGGCACCATTGGAGTTGAATTAATGCCATGATAGACAAACGCTTTGTCACTACACCACCATAGGAATTGTTTGTTCTTTATGGCACAAGGAAACCAAGATGGTACTGCGTCAAGACTAGGGGCGCCCCCGGAATTGTATGCAGGGGGGTTGCATCCAGGAAAAATTAAAATTGTTGCAAATTTTTTTTTATTTCCTAAAGTTCTGTAACAAATGTTAATTAATATTTGTGCATGTTGGTTCTTCTTAGCTGAATGTATTATATTCTACATTAGACGACTTTTTTCTTGTGGATTCAGTACCTTTCCTCCTTTTTTCATAAGCCAAGGGGGGTGCAAGGGCACCCCTTGTATCCACCTCGGGGCGGCCATGGCCAGGACCTATGTTTTCCGAGAGACATGAATCATTTTGCCTAAGGAATAAAACCCTGGAGTACGGATCTGTAGGAAGAAACAAGCAAACGCTGGCTACCGACTGAAATCAAACCCGAAATAATCGAGCGATCGTCAAACACGTTACTACGACGCCACCACAGAGATCCATCTGCTCAATATTAAGAACTTAACTTTCGTTCAGGATAAGAATTGCGCACTTCTTTGCAGCAGCCATTTTTTCTGTTTGGAGAACAGGCCTTTATTATTGAAAGAGACCATGTGTGATAGTGAAACGCGAAGAAGCATCTTTAATCTTTGATTATATAAGGACAAAGGAAAAAATTTAACATTTTTAGAAAAGAGGAACAAGGAACGACGGAGAGGGAGGTGTGAATTCCCTCTCTTTGAAAATGGCACAGTATGCAATGAAATTGCAGTTGTTTCTATTGCATATTCGTGTAAAATATGCTTAAGGAAATAAATAATCGGTTGGTGGATTTTTTTATACTTATGGCGTAAGAAAAAGAAAGCTCATTTAATGCCGAGGACATTAAATTATATTTCTCCATTTTTTTTAAGTTTGGCTGAATTTGAAAACTCTTGCTTACGTTAAAGTACATAGCCAATGTTGTTAGTCATTTTTAATAGAGCATAAAGTTCAAAATTGTTTATATGTTTCTTTGTGTTTTATGGCGCAAGGACATTTAAGGTCGTGTTTTTCTATGACTAACCTTTTTCGAGAAATTCGAGAATTTTTTCGCTCGGGAGATATATATATTATGTTTTTGTATTTAATATTGTTCAAATTATATTTCTGTATATATATTATGCATATTTTGTTTCATTTGTGTATATATTATGCATATTTTGTTTCATTTGTGTATATATTATGCATATTTTATTTAATTTTTTGTATATATATATATGTGTGTGTGTCTGTTTATGCATATGCGCATATATATGTCTTTATTTTGATTGCACACTTCTGGGTCTATTATGAGTGCAAAGAAACAATTTGTTTATTTTGAATATATAAGTTTATTTAAACTTATATTTTTACTAGTTAATAATTAAGTGCTTATCTTGAGTGTGACATATTCATGTAAAACTTTTTGTTATAATTTTTTGGTATAATTAGTGAATTTTCTCACCCCATCATCTTTTCTATTCTTGTTAATTCAACTTTTACACTTTAATCCCTTTCCATAGCTCTACTTGTTGTAAGTTTGCTTTTGGGCCACTTACAACAATTGAGATTGTTCTCAGTATTAATAAAGAGACCCTTCTAAATTACTAAAATATTGTTAAACTAATTATATTCTGGGTTTATACTGTTTTTAGCTAATTTTTGGTCAATGCTGGTTTATTCAGTATTGATCACAAATCTCAATTATTGTAGTCAGAAAAAGCAAACCAATAACAGGGATTTTGTGCGGTCCCTGATGAAGAACAAAATTCTTGGTATTGTTTAATCTTTTACTCCTCTTCACCTTTTACTACTACAATTTCATTTTTTATTCTGAGATGTTTCTACTATTTTAATTTACTTGGTTTTACTACCTTGTGTTGGTACTACATGTCACAATCATACTACAATTTTGCTATATATATATATATATATCAGGGTTGGGTACACATGAGATCAATGAGTGCTGCATTCTAATTTATCATATATTATAAAGAGCCACACCATAATTACATAGTATATTATTAAAACCACAAATTTAATTAATATGGTTACATATTGTGTACGTAAGTCTTAAGTGCTATGTATAAAGTATACATATAAGAGAAAATGTAATTAAGAGAAAGTAAATAAACAATAATTATTTCAAAATTTAACAATAACTCCTAGAAGGACCTATCCACGAAACCGAAGATCTACTTTCAAAGCGATTACACACGACTTCTACTCTTCACATATTAACCAATTTACTTTCTTGGTTAGTCCATTTAACAAGATCCGTAATAAAAGTTCTTGGAAAAAAAAAAAAAAAAGATTTAAATTTTCCACAGGAGCGGCACTTAACTCAACCCCGAGAGCTGCATTTGCCAACCCCTGATATATATTATTGTCATTTCCGGCAGTATGTCATGACTTACTGGAGATTACAACCCATCAGGGTTTAAGCTGGCTCAAAACATGCTGTCGCAAAAATGCTAAAATGGGAAAAAAGTTGTAGCAAAATGCTAAAAAATATTAGTTGCTTTCGTTGTTCCAAGAACCCTATCCATGAAATTATTTATATCAACGATGCTTAACAGGTGCTGTTAAGAATTTTGAAGAGGAAACAAAAAGGAACAAGAAAAGATCGCTGAAGTGCAAAACGGATATTCTGGAATCGAGGAATCCTGTTTTCAGAGAATAAACTGTGGTTAAAAATGCCTGTCGCATTTTCGCGATGGGCAATAATTTTTTCTTCGCATTTTCGAGCAACTCGTCGCATTTTGCGAAAAATGCGACTGCAGCTTAAACCCTGCAGCCCATATATGTCTCTTCCACGGTCTATGTTACTGGTCAAAGAGCTACTAAAAAAAAAAAAACACCACAACGCGTTAAGAAAACAGTATGTTATGACGTAATTTTAGAAATTGTGAATGGAATATAACCTTTAGAATATGAAACTTGCCCAAATTATACAAATGAGAGCAGCAGGGGAGCAAAACAAAAGGCCCCCCATATAGAATTCCTGAAATAATACGACGTATGATAGCCCTTGGTACCTATGGGACTTTCGCGGTATTTCTCTTGATATTTACGAAACTTAACCAATTTGTGAGTTTTTTTAGGTAGGGTGCAAGGGGATCAAAGGTCATGTTGGGGACGGGACCTGCTATTTTCCGAGAAATCTTAACCTCCGTGACAAGGGAACCTCTCCCCGGACTACAGTGGGCAGAAAAACGGCACACGTTCTATGATACCATTGGGAGACAAACCCGGAGTAATGGCACAATAAACGAATGCAGTGCCGTTACGCCACGGTAGGGTAAGGCACCTACACTTTCCCGAGGAATCCGGAATTCTTAAACCCTAGGAAACCAACCCTGGGTGAACAGTAAGCAGTTAAACGATGTTTTTGGTTTTGTTTAGGGGCTCCACTGTGGCGCAGTGTGGTAACGCGTTCGCCTAGTGCGCCGTTAACTCGGGTTCGACTCCCAACGGTGCAAAGAACTCTTACTCAGAGATCTCATAAAGATCGCACTGCTCACGGGGTTTGGTTCCCTAGGCCTTAAGAGGTTCGGATTCCTCGGAAAACAGTAGGTCCCGGCGCAGCATGACCATTATAGTCCTTGAGCCGTAAAACCACAAACAAATAAATAAATTTGGTTCAATTTAGGGGAAGGGGAACAGTTGGAAATCAAAGCCCTACTAACAGCACGTTAAATGAAGGCCTTAGCACTCCGCAATCGCAAGACCATTTAACTCGCAAGCAGGCGCGCCGGTTAGAGGAACGCGAGAACGCGCGCGGGGTGCTTTGCACCCCATCTGATTATATAGCATTATTTCATTAAAAACGTCCAATTTTACAGGGAACAATAACTGGAATTTTCACTTTGTCACCCTACCCCAAAGATTGTGACTTTGAAGGCAACAGGAAAGAGTTTGGCCAGTTTCAGAAGCAAGGGTGGACGGTTATTTTCCCAAGTTATAAGTCGTGGGGTGTGAAACACCTCGTGCACCTGCTCGCAGGTTAATTAGTTCTTGTGAATGTTGAAACATTTACGTATTAACTGACTCTCATTACACTTCCTTTTTATATAGTCGTGTCACGTATGGCAATGCAACCTTTGCTCATATTTGCCTTTGTTTCTTAGAATTGGCAGAAGGGTGCGGCGGACTTTCAGGTTTTGTTTGCATTTGACTGCGCAATGATGGTTAAGGTATTGCTGTGACGGGGTATTGTTTTCCTGAGGAATTAAGATTTATGTTACTCAAGGAACTAAACTTTAGACGACGGTGAGCAGAAAAGAGGAACGCTCTATACGATGTTATCGGAATTAAACCTGCGTTACAAATGTGCCGTAGTAGGGCTGAAACCTAAGGCTGCTGTGTCCAAATAATGCTGTACTTACACTCAGAATGGCAGCCTATAGTCCCCCCCCTGCAATGGAACAAGCCGTCTGCTAACGGGAGTGGGCGCCCACTCACCGCGAACGAATTATACATCCTTAAAATTTTGAACGCTTTGTTTTTTTCAATCATTCATTCAAATTAAGAAGATATTTTATTACGTTCCCTGATACATTAAAATTATTTGTTTCTTGAAAATGTCTTGGTACACTTGGCGTACGATTTACAATAGTTTAATTATACATAGCTCAAACACCGTGATGCTCTTACTGTATCCATGCTCACAAATCAAAGGGATTTGAAATAATAAATACCTAACTTTAACTTGTTTGCAGTAGGAATTTTGCCAGCTCATTACTCATTATATTATATATCATTATAAAAAAATTACTCATAGTATGAACCTTATATGAACCACAGGCGTACGCAGAAAGTCCGTAAGGGGGTTATAGGCTCAATGGGGAATTACAGAGCTACAACTCACATATTCCTATGTTAAATATACAAAATTTCATTGCAATGGGGGTTACAACCCCATGAACACCCCCTGTCTACGCCATTGATATGAGCACTTCCTAATTGGTGGAAATAGAACTGACGGTCGTTCACAAGGTAAACCGGAATTCAGATTTACTGTTTTGTAAACTTTTCCCATCAATATCTAATAATATTCTTTTCAAAGTGACATGAAAAGAAAGATGCACTTTATCTTACAAAAAATTGGGTTTTTGAATTTTGGCAACCAAATTTGGAATTATGGTTTTGTTTTTAAATCGCTTCGCGTGCCACACAAAGTAGGCGTGTCGTATGTTGCCAATCTTTTGTCTAACTAGTGTTCAGCTTTCCTTAATTACAAAGGCGATAGGGGCTGTTCATCATTCGCTTGTTTCGACCCTATACTGGCTTTAATGGCGACATAATTTGTATTTGGCAGCTTTTTTCTGTGTAATTGTAGCTCGTGATGGAATTTGCACTTATACGTAAGGTGTTCGAAGGCGTCTTTGTAAGTGCTTAGATAGAGAGAGCCCCGAAGCGAGGGTGTTAGTTGTAGTTTTCATCTACCCTTGCTTGATATTTTCTCGATTCAGAAGTTTGGACTGACACATTACGGTGGACAGGCTCTGTCGATTTTGCTTCTTTATGGCATTAGCAGTTATGGTAATTTGACCTTTGAACCTGTGGTACGATCTTCGTTGTGCATGAGTCATTAAAATTCAGTTAAAGGGTCTCTACTTTTAAAGCTCCAAAACAGTGACAAAATTTGGCTAATTTCAAGATGTCACATCTTTGTAAATAAACAATATATTTATAAATTTTGTTTTTGTAGGATATTCCTATTCCAGTTTTATTTAATACACTACCTAAATTATTTAATTGAGTTAAAAATAATTTTTAAATTACATGAAACTCATGCTCACTTTACAAAGAAAAAAAAGTATCATAGGTTTGTGCGCATGATTGGATGAAAAGTTTTGGTTATGTAATGTTAAATTTAGTTGAATAATGTTAAGAAGGGTTCTGTGCATTCAACCCACCTCAAAATCAAATAACATAAAAGATTTTATCACCTAAAATTTGTTTTGAATTTTCACGTGCTAAAATAGTGCAAAGATTTATATACATAATGTCCCATATTTAATCAAAATAGGTAAAAGTCATGAAATATCAGGTGGAATTTACCAATATATATATATGGGACGCATGTTTCCTGAAAATTTTATCACAATATTTTGAACAGCATTCAAGTAATAATACGCGTAAGCCTATGATGTTATCGTATGTTTTTCTTTTGTAGAATAAGCATGAGGTTCATATAATTTAAAAACTATTTCTACCTCAATTAAATAATTTAAGTATTGTATTAAATAAAACTGGAATAGGAACATCTTATAAAAACAAAATTTGTAAATATATTGTTTATTTACAAAGATATGGTATCTTGAAATTACCTAAATTTTGTCATAGTTTTTGTGGCTTGAATAGTACTGAGACCCCTTAATTAATTATAGCTATGGAATACTTATAATGATGAAATACTGATATGTGAAGCTGTACCACCAGAAGAATCATGTCTAGAGAGTAGACTACATTTGTTTAAGGCTCTGCTGATTACAACCTTAACCCGTTATATTTCATCATAGTAGTGCTAATTACCTATGTATTGGTGCTCTGTTTCTCTTTATATATTTCACCATAAATATTGATACTTTTTCGTGCCTGATGCAGGTGTAAGTAGTAGATATCATGTAATACTAATTTGAATAATTTACAAAACATTAAAAATATAGCTATTAAATTGGCCCTTGCTGAGTAGGGACATACATGAGCATGGAAGTGGAATGACTGACTCACAAGAATGTTCGACAGTAAAGCGATTAACTACACGTTTATTTGTAGGAACAAGGTGCACTTTAGAAATAAGCGAACTTAAGTGGTCATCTAGGGCTGCTGATTGAGAACACCTCTGGAGTTTATTTATGGCCCACAGTGGTGACTTCTCCGGAAACTCAAGGACGAGGTGATGTCAGTCACTTAAACTGGCGCCTTAACGAAAGATCGACAACTACTCCATAATCTGTTTCTTCTACACCGAAAAGTTAAAGGTGAAAATGGTGGACGCGTTGAAATTTCTATTTTATTACTAGCCGTTCCCGCTTTGCACAGCTCTAGTATCGCTGATGGCCGAGCTTCTAGAAGCAAAGCTTGTCATAAATCCAGAATAATTTGCCATATCTTTTTCTCTTCACGCCCCTGATAGCATTGTTTTTACACCTTCTCTCAAATTCAATTCCCGACAAACACTTTGTCATTGCTTTCATAGATTTTCATAGCCAGGAGCTCGGAAAGGGGAGAAGGTACTGTCCATAAGCGAGAAGTTGGCGTGCAGATTCCGTTAGCTGAAGAAGCAGACAGATTGTTCCATTGCAGTAGAGGGAAGGGCGTGTTGCCGAAACTGCTCTTTTGCGCGCGAAAAACCAGTTTCGGCAAGACGCCCTTCCCTCTACTGCAATGGAACAACCCGTCTGCTACTTCAGCTAACGCAACCTGGACTCCAATTTCTCTCTAATGGACAGTATGACTCAATCGGGGTTTGCAGTGCTGAATTTAACTTGGTTGTATTTTTATGGACAATGATATCAAGGGTTATTCAGCGCTAAAGTGCTGAATTTAGTTTTATAACATGAAATCTTTGGAAAACCGATGTAATTTTTCCATCAATGGGAGGAAAGGCATCACGACCCACTCTTTTTACGCTAATGCTTTTATATAGCAATATATGGTTTCACCATTTTCCTAAGACCACTACGTACCTAAATCCGTCTCTTCAAAATAATCTGTGCGGAAATTAAATCCAATAATTCAAAATCGACCAACACAATACAACTTTACAAAATCTTCCAAATACAACACGATTAAGTTGAGAATTTATACTCAGGAATATTTGTCTATTTGCTGTCAAAAGAACACCATTTTCGTCTTTATTTTATAATGATATTGGTGTTTTAAAGAATAGTGTATACTACTAAGAAAGGATCATCGGATCGAAAGCACATCGGATTTTAAGGTGAGTTCTTGGTTCGACTCTGGCCAGTTCAGTGTCTTTCTTCTATGTATAAAAGCTCTAACTTGAGCTGGAAAAAGTGGATGTAACAAATATAATTCACTACTACGGAAGCCTGCAAAGAAGTCAACCTAAGAAGATGAACAATGCTGTGTTGATTATATTATTATGATTATGATTTGTCATTATATATTTATTGTGATTATATATTTATTATGATTGTATTATTATTATGAAATGATTAAATATTTTATTTGTTGGGTTTATTGACAACAATAATGTAATTTATTTTTTGCTTTTGTTTTACGGCTTTTTTGTTTGAAGGAGAGTCAAAGTCATGCTGAGAGGGAACCTAAATTTTTCTGAGGAATCCGAATCTTTTGGAGCCCAGGAAGACAATCTTCAGACTACAGTGAATAGTTTGCTGGTTAAAATTTTATTTTAGAAGCGCTGGGAGTCGCTTGCGAGTTGTAACGTTATGTTAGAGTTTGCGAAATTACTACAGAATATATTAATTTTTTGCTCAGTATGATTGAAAAATAAATCGAATTAACGTTTTTCCCTAAATCAAAATGTTGACTATTAAATTCAAAAAACTTCTCCATGAACGCTTTTAGTTATCACTGTATTTACAAATTTATTATCAAAAATTGTTTACTTTTACCTTTTGAAATACTTTTCAAAAATTACCGCAATTAAGGTCTTGTTTTAAAAATTTTGTTCTAATGTTTCATTCCCCAGCCATTAATTAAAATTTCATAATTGGAAGGTTGCTGACTGATCGTTATTTTCTCATTTAAAAGTCTTTCTAAAATTTCATAATCATATATACTGGTGCTTCATTACCAAATATTCATTAAAATGGATATACAAAGAACGTAATCATTCACAAACAATGGTGACTTACGTTTTATAAATTTTTGTAAAACGTTTACAGTAGGGAATAAATTTTAATGATATTTCGGAGGAAATTTCCATTCGTCGCATATTTTAATAAAAATAAAATTCAGCACTTTTGTATTTCAATTTTAGTGATTTATTCTTGTTTTAAAATAAGTTTTAAATATGATTATTTTGTTCGTAAAAATTTTCATTAGTTTAAATATTTCTCTCTAAATGATTAAAATATGTCTTTAAACAAATACATTCTCACAAAATGAAGTTTCGTTAAGCCATGATATTAAATAACAGTTTAAAAATAATGTGCTGAATTAACATTAATTACAGTTCCCTGTGTTACTTATTTTAAAAAACCTAACTTATCTGTATTTCATTAGTTTAATAATTTCAACTACTTTTATTATCTTTAGTTATAAATTCTACATTAAACATTAATACACATACCAGAATTGGCGCCAGAAAAATTTGGTGTGGCGAGAACAAGGCGCCAAATGGCCTAATATTCTAACATATAGATAAGTCCCAAAATGCAAGCTGATCATACAATCATTCATTATTAAACAGTTGCATGCTTTTTATTGCAAGAAGCTCGTGTGGTTGTCATCGTTGCTTTGTTTTTTTTTTGTAATAGCACAAATATTCAGTGCACAAATATTCATAATAATTGCACCAAAAGGAATTATACTGAAAATAATATTTTGGGGTGTGGTAGAACCCCAATCTTGGCCTTCACAGGGCGCCTGTATCGCCCTTCTCGAATTAATCAAAATTACAAAATCTTGCTTATGAAGAAGCAAGCAAATTAAATAAAGTAAATATTCAAAAGCTTAATTCTGAATTTCACAAATATACACAAATTATTATAAAATACTTAGGTATATTGGGATAAGAAAAAAGGTGGCTCAGGAAGATCAAGCCCTTTTATTGCATACCAAGGCACATTACGTTCTCTTGAACGTCAAATCACATACTAGGGCAATCAGAAAGTCTTTGCCCCTATTTTTTATTAGCCAAAATAAGGTACATACAGGTAATTACAAATATACGTACTATTCTACGTACCTTACACTATTTTTCCACATAGTCCCCACACCGGTTCAGACATTTGTCCCATCGCAGCACTAAATTTTAGATGCCCCTGTGGTAGAATTCGTCCGGCTGACTGTGGAACCACCGTCGGACTGCTGTCTTCGCTTTATCGTTGCATGTGAATCGCTGTCCTGCCAGGAACTTCTTCAGCGGACCGAAAACGTGGAAATCACTAGGGGCGAGGTCCGGACTGTATGCAATCAGAACCGCCGACAAGCTCCGGTCATTTCACTGGGAGAGTCTGGACCACCCACCATACAGTCCGGACCTCGCCCCTAGTGATTTCCACGTTTTCGGTCCGCTGAAGAAGTTCCTGGCAGGACAGCGATTCACGTGCAACGATGAAGCCAAGACAGCAGTCCGACGGTGGTTCCACAGTCAGCCGGACGAATTCTACCACAGGGGCATCTCAAATTTAGTGCTGCGATGGGACAAATGTCTGAACCGGTGTGGGGACTATGTGGAAAAATAGTGTAACGTACGTATAGTTGTAATTACCTGTAGGTACCTTATTTTGGCTAATAAAAAATAGGGGCAAAGACTTTCTGATTCGCCCTCGTATGTGTGCCTGCCTGCGATTTTTTAAAAACCACTTCAGCAATTCCTATGATATTATAATTACTAGCCCCCAAAGTAGGCACTTCTGTTTTCCGTACTTTATATTTAATAATTCTAATAAGAAACACACCTTGATCCTGATATATTTTGGATTACACCATCAAAAGTTTAAGAATATAAAAAGAATTTATATATATAAATTGAAATGTTGAATTTGTTTTGCTGAGCCGTGGGGAAGATAAAATACATACTAATGAGCATTTGTACATTTCGTTTGATATATGGAAGGGTTAAGGCTAAAACGAAGGAAAAAGACTGGAAGCAGAACAATGAAAATTCTCATTAAAATTTTCTTTTGATTAATATCGCTCGTTAAAATTTAAGTTCTGCACTCTAATAAAATATCCCAGTTAAAGCATTAGTAGTTATGATTTAATCATTGCTTGCACAGAAAAGAAAATACTCGACATACTTACAAAAGGTTGCTTATTAAAATCATTGCGTCACATAATGCCTTCAGATTAAAACGTAAGGTCTTTTTGCGTTTCCGTTTTCAAATTAGAGACTTAAGGCAGTAGAGCGAATATCTGTATAAAGGGATTTTAAAGTTAAAAATGTCCGCTATTTGTTAAATCTTGGGAATAAGTTTATATTCATCAGAATTGCAGAAAATTAAATTTTTGAGGAAAATTGAAAACTAATTTGCGTTTTTCAAGTGTAATGCAAAAATTTCTCTATACAAAAGCTTTTAGTCAAGATCTATTATGCATTTATGGCGCACCATGTGTACGAAATTTAATGATATTTAATTGAGCTATGGCATACAAGAGGTCAAATACTAGTGAAATAAAGTAGAACACATGTTACTAGTGATGTTACATGTTACTAGTGAACACATGTTACTAATGAAATAAAGTAGAACACAGGTGCCTCAATTGAATCTGTCATCAAGAACGTTGGTCAGATGGCTTACTTATCCTATTTTTACTTCTCCTTAGTATATTGCTAATTAGAAAGAGTCATGAAAAACGAAGCTTGACAAAGCATTACTTTGTAATGGGAAAATATACATTAAAATATTTTTAAAAAATAATCGCAAACATTTGTATTAGATTTTTTAGTATTTCCAATTAAAGATAAAATAAATTGAATTTATCTTGCGTAAGTCATATAGTGATAAAGAATATATCTTTTAAAATGTCAAGAAATTTAACTTTTTTAAGAAGTTCCTTTTATTAAAGCTTAAAATACTAGATTATATCCTGTTACGTAGAACTGGTGACAAAAATTTCCTAACTAGTAACTAAAGATGGGGGTGTGAGAGTGTGGACGACAATGCTAAAGTTTTGAGAACGACATGAACAAAAAACCATATTAATACCCTCTAAGGATCCATAAACATGGAAATGCCCAGAAAGAAAATTTTGTGACTTTCATATCGTCAAACATTGAATAACTTTGAAGACAGTATCAAAGTCCTTTGGGACAAAAGACCATAAATATTTTTTCTTCGAGAATCATAAACAAAATAGGCATAATACATTTCCAAAAATTTTTAGTTATACACAATTAATAGAGGTCTATTTGTTTGTGTTTTTAGGGCTCAAGGACAGTAAAAGTCATACTGTGTCGGTACCTGCAGTTTCCCGAGGAATTCGAACTTCTTAAGGCCTAGTGAACCAACCCTCGGACTATAATCAACGTTATTTTTTTTGTGGAGTTGTTAGGAGTAGAACCTAGGTTAATGGGACGCTTGGTAAACGCGTTCCCACTGCAGGACTGGAATTAAGACCTCTTTTTTTCACCCCTTTCAATTTTTTTGAACCGATTTTACATCGCTTGATACTTTACACTGGTCGACAAAATTTACTGACAAAAATATTTTTTATTAACAGCCCTGGCTGTTTTGCTATTTGCCAATGTGATTTGTCTTAATATTCAATCGAATGATTAACAGACTATTATTTTGTGTAGCTTTTTCTGTCTTACAAAATTTGAGAGAACATTATTCATTAGTATATGAATATTGATAGTCATATTAACTGCCTTATGGATATATATATATATATCATAAATAAATTTAAATATAATGCATATCTCGCATATTGCATATATGTTTTCATAATATGCACGAAAGTATTTTTGAAAGAGCAAGAGCAAAGGGGGAACCTACAGCTAAAACACATTCAAAAGGTGAACTGAAATTTAAATATTATTATTCTAGAAAACTGATTGCAATTACACATCGCAAATTAATTTCTGGAAGGAATCTAAAATAATAATTCACCTGTTATAAACATTATATGCAATTACTTTGTCATCCGCGAGAAAATTGTAATAAATAGCTGTGTACTAAAATTCGCATTAATCTCAATTGTACTATAATACATAAATAATTGGAAAAATTTAAAACAAATTCTTGAATATTATTATATATCTTTAAAATACTCGAAATCATTCAGACAATTAAACATTCCACCATATGTTAATCATTTGAACTATTTTGTAAAAAATGAGCTAAATTAGAGCCTTGAAGCCAAATAAGCTGCCATAAAAGTTGTTAAAATGAAATACCTAGGTTAGTCAAAGATATGTTGATATATGTCCTGCTTTAAAGCTAAAACTCTACTATAATTTCTCACGAATTACCAATTTCAATAGTAGTATAGCTATATCAAAGACAATTACAATAAATTATTACAGTTTACACGATTACAAATAATCTATACAGGTAGTTAAAGTTACACTCTTTAGAGCTCTCTGTAACTTTAACTAATAAGCGGAATAATATCAATATTTTTTTACATATTGCTTGAGATATGGGAAACAGATTTCTGTGAAAAGAATTTAGCTATAAAGTCTACTGATGGGAAAAATATGTTGTGTATCAGAGGAAATATATGGATAAAGGACATAAAAATAAATGAGATAGATCAAAAATTAAAATACCATGTCGTGTAATGAAAGCGGTTTCAGCCGAAATAGCGGCGATCATTTCAAAGCTAAATTTCAAAGCCTTTAGCAGTAACGAGAGAATGACGAGTTTGAAATTGTAGAACCATTTCCGATGGCCATTTAAGCTTTTTTCTGCTTTTGCAACGAACAAAAATAAAAATTGTAAATTTTATATTAAATTTGCCTCATTTATTTCTTTCGTGCTTCTTTCATGCAATTTCTCTGTTGTAGCGCATAATCTTTTATTCTGCTTGCTGATTTTGGAAGAAACTTTTTTAAGAAAACTTTTCCCCGTCATTTGAGTAATGTATGTATGAATTTTGGTGATACTCATTTTGCCAGAGTTGCAGAAAGCTCCGAACAGAGAAACTTTAATCATAATCACTCGGTATATTGATTCCATCCGTATAGCAAAATTGCCTTTTCCCCACATGTTTGGTTGTTGTCAGCATGTGTATTTCATCTTACCGGCAAGAGAGAGTGAGTTGCAGCTTAATATATTAGCACTCGGTCATTGCACAGATTAGAAATTTAATAGCCACTTTCCGAAGTATCTCAAAACATATCTTGACAGCTGTCATTCAAGAAAAAAATATTTTCATTTTCTCGTTTCCCAGAATGCTCCTCCCTTAGCTCCCGAGGTTTGAACTCAATTTTGAATTAAATTTTCAGTGTCAGAAATTCTATGATCCATGCGTGACGCTTCATGCTGATCTCTTTCAATTTATATAGGGAACGTGAGAATCGGGATGAAGATTTCTGAGCGTGCGTTTGCCAATGATAAGGAAACATATCACCATTATATATGAAATATATACCATTTTCTGCAATAAATGCCGGCGTTTCTCAAAATAGTAATGTTATATATTTTATTTTATATTTTATTTTTCTTATGACTTTCAAACATGTGTAACAGACACAAATGGCATAATTTGTAATTAAATTCATACAAAAATGTTTTTCCCATTTATTATTCAAAGCAACCAACAAGCTGTTACTTGTGTTCATGATGAAATTAGAAGCATTTACACTAGCTATGAGTGGGGCAGGCAGTATCTTATTAAGTTTTTTTGGGGGGTGCGAATCGCTACCTTGTACTTTTTAATGTTAATTTTTTTCATTTGGCTGTGGTGGGGTGGGCTCTATAGCCCCATCGCCCATTCTCCCCCCCCCCGCACTAGCTTACTAATCATGAATCCTAAGTGTTAAGAATATTTCACTTGAAGAAGTAAAATTAATTATTAAATCTAATTAATTAATTAAAATTAATTACTTATTTTAATTAATTACTTATTTTAATTAATTACTTATTTTAATTAATTACTTATTTAATTAATTACTTATTTTAATTAATTACTTATTTTAATTAATTAGTTGTTTTAATTAATTAATTTAATTAGATTATTAAATTTATATTTTTTTGTAATGGATCCCCTTACCAAAATACTGGCTATGTGCCTGTACCACACTACATGCGTACAAACTAGCATTAATGATTAATACACTGCTAGTGACAGTAGATCATTGGCAACATTATCACTGAGATTACACTACTTAATGATCACTTAGTTACTACCGATACTATACTACAGACCAAAAATGAATGTAATCGGCAAAACAGAGGTCATGGCGCAAAATGAAATGTCCTTGTGGAAAAAAAAGAAGCCCCACATAAATAAATAATAATATCGCAAGTAGGCGTTAGCTAGAGATCATGGCGAAAATAGCTAAACGCGCCTTGCCCTCTAGCTAACTGCAAGTAGCCAAACCAGTTCCCACAAGTCACTCTCCTTAAGAGAGAACCGGTTCCCCAGAACTCGCGCCTCAGTTAACATTCGACTGCAGAAGAGGAGACTGATAACTCGACACTAGTTGTTCCATGCGCGCCGGATAGGACAAGACTAAGAGATATCGTTTCTTGACCGGCGGCCGCCGGCCGAGGTAAAGTCCGTCGATGTTCAACCCAGTTCCGTCGAGAAACGGCGACCGTTCCTACGTAAACCTTCTATGTAATTAATCATCAGTAAATAAAACCCGTTAAGTTTCAATAATGTGTGACGTCCCTGCTTTCACGATGGAGTCTGTGGAAGTGGCGATCTACACACAATCAGGGCTGGAAGCTTCGTCACTTCAGTGGTAAATATCGAAAGTACTACAACGTAGCAGAGGTGACCATAGATCAATAATCCACTCTGCGCCGAAAATTCACCCACAGACGCGTACATTTACAATGAATGTATTTTGGTCCAAAGTTGCAATGCTTGTATATATGTATATATATATACATGGTGTATACAAAATATTGAAAAAAAGTTCACTACACGATTCCTTGTGAAAAAAGGAATAAAAAATGTCCAGTACAATTTTTGCTTAAAATCAATATTTAATAAGTTATTTCAAAGCATAGTTGAACCAATAATAAGGCAAAGCCAACCCATTTAGAATCACTTTAATGCAATTACATATGCGTTCGCGAATGTACGCCCCTTGCCACGAAGAGAGATAGGAAACGAAGATTTCACTGGTTTTTAAAAACTTGCTTAGGTCACGTGTTACTTGAACTTTGGGATATCGAAACTCACACTAAAGAGTTAGTTTAGTTACGTTATAATCAACAGCAAACACCAGATTTGGCGATTTCTCGTACCAAATCACTCATACCAGGGATGGGATGTATACGGATCGGAATGGGCTGTTTGCCACTAGATTCAACCACTTTTCTTCTTTGTTGTGGGGAAAAATATTGTAATCAATAGCATTTTCTCTTACTTCGTCGCGTCCCATCGACATTCCATCACGTGCCAATCTGTCAGGTTTGTGACATATTTTTAATCAACGGTATAGTAAAGTGAACTCCAGACCCGCGCCTCTGCCCTTGAAATACATAATCCGCCACTGCTAGCGACGAGCACACATTCCAATAGTTTAAACAGAGAACTAATATATGAATATCTTTAAGTAATGCCTCATAGATAACCACGGAATATCTATGAGGCAACGTTTTCCACAGGAGGGTCCAACAGCAGGGCCAGCGCAAATCACATATCATATAACTTCGAAACTAGTTCATAATTTACAATCCTTGGGTATTCAGTTTCGAAGGAAATGAAATGAAATAAAGCAGATTCTTGTGGATTCGGCTTTAATAATAGTATTTTAGCTCCATTTTTATAACTGTGAAAGATTTGCACAAGGCAGATGTTGTGGGTTTGGGAAATCTTATCTGAATAGAATCAATTTCCTATTAAAACCATGTGTTCACTTAAAAAATAGTGTAAGCCATTTGGTTTACCAAGTTCATTGAAGGTACCGAGTTGTTAATGACCACCCCCTCCCCATTTGGAGTAGGTTCATGCTGCTTCTGAGTTTGCCATAGGCTATTTCCTTCCATTTGGAAACTGATGATCGCTATTTCATTTTTTAAAGAAAATTTCATATGATTAATTTTTGCCTCATTAATTGTAAAATAATAGATATTTTTTTTTTTCTCAAAGTACTTACTATAAGTTTTGTGGAAAATGAACAATGACGAACTGGGTCCTTTTCCTCTCGGGCTTTCCTTACTGCAGAGGTAATCAGTACGCCACTGCTGTCATATGATATGCGAATACAAAAACAACAGGATTAAATGCCGGGAAAAGGGGCAGATGGCTTCAAAATGGCTATTCCCCTTCCTTATTGCCGTACTTCTGCTCATTTTTCATAAAGAAATTACACCATCCCACCTTGTGATAGCGGCTACTGGAGACGCTACCACAGGGGTTCAAGTATTACGTAAGCAATATTTTGGCCATTTTCAACACCACCCCCATTGGTAAGCAAAAATTAATATTAACTAACATAGGAAAATAAGCACAAAAGCCACCCACTCCCGCAAAGGTGCTTACATAATACTTGAATGCTCCCTATGCCAAAAGATACATTTTTTATAAAGTTACCAGATTTAGAAAAAGATTGGTATTCCATTGGCTTTCTTTGGTGATGAAAAAACCTTCACTAGGTTGCCATACTTCGGAATTACAATGGCGTATTTGGACACTCAACTAAATTTTCGGGTTTGAACTTAACGAATTAGAAAGCTTGTATTTATATAAATCGAACACTTCGCAGGTTAAATTGGTATATATATAAGCAAACAGCAACAATAGTTGAAACTGCTGGGGGAAATTGGTGGTGTAACCTGTAAAAATCACAATAGCAAATTATCTGAGAAGACGAAACAACTCATGAAAAGGCGAAGACTTATGAAGGTGGACAATCGAAATGAGTTCCAGGATTGAGTACATAGAACTTCGCAAAACTCTGAGCAAAAGCATGAAAGAAGTGAGTGAGAAAACTGTGAGCTAGTAAGGAAAGCCATTGAAAACAACAATAGCCTTAAGGTTGTTAAAGGAAGTTTATCTGTTCTGAAGAAACACATCAGTGCATTAAAGGGAAAGGATGGCACCGTAACAAGAAATAGGGAGGAAATACTTAGAACAGTTGAAGAATTCTACAGAAAGCTATATGAAGGAAACAGTGGATTAAATGAAGACAATGAAATAGTAGAAGGAACAGGTCCTGAAATCTTAAAAGAGTAAGTAGCATTTGCAATAAAAAGTATGAATAAAGGAAGAGACTCTAGTGATGATGGTATTACATTAGATATCTTAAAAGAAGATGGAAAACACGTAGAAGACATACTTGCAAAATTTTTTACCAAATGTCTTAACAGCGGTAACATACCAAACCAATGGAATTCTGCAATAGTAATTCTTTTGCATAAAAAAGGTGATAAAGAGGATTTGAAAAATTACCGACCAATTAGCTTGTTACCTGCTATTTATAAAATCTTCACAAAAGTTCTAACACATCGCCTGCAGAAAAAATTAGATGCAGCTCAACCAAGAGAACAAGCTGGATTTCGAAGTGGATTCAGTACAGTGGACCATATTCAAGTATTAAGAGAATTAATTGAAAGAACACATGAATATGAACTTCCATTGTGTGTTGCATTTATTGACTATGAGAAGGCCTTTGACTCTATAAAAACATCAGCAGTCATCAACTCTTTAAGATCAACAGACATTGAGGATGTGTACATTGACATGGTGAAACGTGTGTATAAAAATGCAAGTGCAAAATTTCGGTTACATAAAGATACCAAAACTATCAAACTTGGCAAAGGGGTGAGGCAGGGAGATACCATTTCTCCAAAACTTTTTACTTCTGCTTTACAGATGATTTTTCAGCTGATAAATTGGAATAACAAGGGAATAAAAATAAATGGTGAATATTTAAATCATCTGCGGTTTGCTGATGACATTGTTATTTTTTCAACGGACCCATTAGAACTCCAAGACATGGTACAAGAGCTCTCAACTAGAAGTGAAGAAGTTGGACTCAAGATGAACCTACAAAAAACTAAGATCATGTTCAATAATTTTGTAGAGGAAACAAAAATACAAGTTGACAACACTGAGCTAGAAATTGCTGATTCATATATTTACCTTGGCCAGCTGATTTCAATGGATGGCAACATTATGAAAGAACTCAACAGACGTATTAAACTTGGCTGGAGTGCATTTGGAAGAAACAGTTTTATCCTGAAGGGGAAATTGCCTTTATGTCTAAAAAGAAAAGTCTTCAACCAGTGTGTATTGCCAGTCCTCTCTTATGGATCAGAGACATGGAGTCTAACAGTTGGAGCAATACGAAAGTTACAGACAACGCAAAGGAGCATGGAGAGGTGCATGCTTGGAATAACTAGGAGAGATCGAAAAAGAAACACTTGGGTGAGAGAGCAAACTAGAGTAGAGGACATCATTGTTAAAGTAAAAGGACTGAAATGGCGATGGGCTGGGCATATTGCAAGAAGAACTGATCAACGATGGACAACAGAAATTCTGAACTGGATTCCAAGAGACCACCGAAGACCTAGAAAACGTCCTCAAACTAGATGGGTGGATGAAATAAGAAAAGAGGTTGGGGTGACGTGGAAACGAATGGCCCAGGATAGACTTGTGTGGAAAGCATTTGGAGAGACCTTCATCCAGCAGTGGATAGATAATGGTTGAATATGATGATGATGATATATATATATATATATATAGGTTGTTTCAGAATAACGTTCAGAAAATTTGAGGGTTTGTAAAGGACGTTAAATAAACAATATTGGTGGAACTCGCACCGTGCGCAAAGCAACCAGTTTGTCTGTACAGCGAATTTACGTTTTACGTCTATCTTCGTTGCTGCGTACACAATTATACGAGTTGAATACAATTTTTGATACAGATTTTAAGTCATTGGCCTAACAATACAGCAGAGAGAAAAATGCGAAATTCCATTTTCTAATCGTGATCTGTATTGCCCTGTAGTGAGATAAAGCATAAAAATTGCTTTTTTTTTATCACACTTAAACATTTCGGAATTCGTAAGCATGTGTAATCACTTAAAATTGAACATTTTTTGTCCAAACAATTTTTTTCCTAAAATGCGCCTTTACGGCGCTACAGTCATTTAATTGCTTCCATCCACTTCGCACAAGTAGCAAGAATTGGCTACGAAGTGCCATTTAACAACTGTAACTACTTTTGTAAGTAGTACTACTAACAACTTTTGTAAGTGGAGAAAGTCCATTTTTATTAAGCAATTTTAAAAAGTCGCCAAATGGCGCTTCGTAGCCAATTCTTGCTACCTTATGCCCAGTAGATGGAAGCAATTAAATGACTGTAGAGTCGTAATGGCGCATTTTAGGAAAAAAAATTGTTAGGACAAAAAATGTTCATTTTTAAGTCCTTTACTGATTGCACCTACTTACAAATTCAAAGTGCGTACAGTGTGATAAAAAAACAGCAATTTTCATGCTTTATCACAATACTGGGCAATACAGATCACGATCAGGAAATGGAATTCGCATTTTTTTTGTCTCTGCTATATTATTATGCCAATGACTTAAAATCTGTATCAAAAATTGTATTCAATTCGTATATTTGCGTACGCAGCAACGAAGATGGACGTAAAGTGTAAATTCGCTGCACAGACAAACTGGTTGCTTTGCGCACAGTGCGAGTTCCACCAATATTATTTATTGAACATCCATTACAAACCCCCAAATTTTCTAAACGTTATTCTGAAACATCCTATATATATATAAGCATTGTTTGAATGCAAAGAAATGCTTTTATTATAAGCGACAGAAATCACGTAAGTATGGTTTACAGCTCTTCATTAAATGCAAACGAATTTTAAAAGAATCATTTCTATGCACATAAGCAACTCAGGAAGCTTTAAATAACGATCCAAATGCTGCTGTAAGCAAGTTTCTTTTATGCCCCAAAATCTCCAAACTAAGATTAGGATCTCGTTCATAAATTGTTTAAAGTACTACATGTGGGACTTTTAGAGACAATTTATTACCTGAGACTTCCTTTTTACAGTTCTTTTCATGCATAGAACAGTGCTTTTAAAACACATGAATTATTCCATCACGGCGGTTTGACCACAAACACGTCCTAAAACAAAAGGCTTTGTTTCATTCTTAAATAATTTTTTTCCTTTTTCCTTGAACAATCTTCGTTTGAGTTTAATTAATTACTTTTATATTGATGGAGTTTCATATATGAGAATTACTACTAATTAATGAGTACTTTATACAGGGCGTCCACAAAGTCTGACCCAGGGTCATTTATTCGGAAACGGTTGGGTAGATGGAAAAATCGGCGAACACATATCACATTTTTTGGGGGCGCACTTTTTCAGTGAAAAATTTTTGGTGTGTGACCCCTGAGGGGTTGGGGGCGGGGTCAATTCAAAAATTTCAAATGGAAAAATATGTCAAGTTGCATGCCGTTCGAAAAATCTGAATAAAAAACAATTATTAACGTTGGTCCCAGGTCAATACACCTCACAAGTCATGAATGGCGAGCGTTTAAAATTTGGGTATAAAATCCCTTTCTTTACCAAAATTCCCCCACACACAGGTACTTAAAATCCCATTCTGTGCTTGTTTCTGAAGAGAGTGTGCTTCTGTGCATGTGTAGCCACTGTGCTTCGTTTACGTGTTAGTTAGAAACATCGACAGATGCGGCAGTAATTAAAAATTACTTGCACATTTTACTATTCGCGTTTGGCTTCGTTCAAAGCAATGGAAGTTTAAATAAATCTTTATTAAACTTTCATTTCTTATGTAATTACTCTCTTTGTTTTATCATTTAACGGCCATACAATGGTATGCTCAGTGGAAGACAAAGTGGGAATAATTTTTCTTTATGGGGAATGTGGTCGAAACTGCAAGGCAACCTCTAGAAGGTTCAACGAATTAAGGTGTGTCCCACCGAAATAAAGCCACCGTGATTGTGTGCCATGACTGGCAACGAAACAAACCAATAAGAACGCAGCAAATATATTAAGAAAGTCTATATACAAATACATATTTACAAGGAGTAACTCACTCCCTGCCCCACCTGGGCAGGAAAAAAAATGAACGTGTAAAAAAAGAGGGGAAAAAGTGTCCCGCCGAAATAAAGCCACTACTGTTAATAGCCAATATATCCGCCATGATTATATATGACTTGGAAAACACGATGTGGCATACCATTTACCAATCCCTGGAGGACAATGGCATCAATATTATCCCAGACTTCAATGATGGCAGCCTTCAATTCTGCCACAGACTGAAACTGTCTGCCATTGGCATATACAGCCCTACTGAGGTTACCCCCACACATTTTCTTGGGAAATAAGATCAAGGGAAAGGGCAGGCCATTCCATGACATGTACCCCATTATGCAAAAAACATTCACAAGAGGGTTTTGCAACGTGAATGGGGGCGTTGTCCTGCTGGAAAATCCAACTTGGGCCACCAATTCTCTCTGCAAATGGCAGTAACTGGATTTCTAGCATTTCTTGGTAATCGGTAGCCTTTATGCGGCCTAAGGGGAAAGCCAGGTTAAGTTTACCACCATAGCCGAAGCCTCCCCACACCATTAATGAGCCTCCACCTTATTATCTTTTGGAGAAGATTTCCTCTTCTTCCCTCATATCATTCCAATAGAATGCAAGTCCGTCTGGGCCATACAAATTAAGTTTTTTCTCATCTGAGAATATAACACGATGCCACTGGTCCTTCCAGGTTTGATGATATTTGGCCCAATCTACTTTCCTTTGCTTGTGGATAGCTTTCAACATGGGCTGCTGTTTCCTTTTTTATATTGGAAGTTTTTTGTATATTTTACAATCCGTGACAGAGTTGATTTTGTCACAGGGATGTTATCCTCTTTGGCCAATTGTCTGAGAGAAATACCACCTTGTGAAAGAAGATGCACAATATCTCTTTCCTGCCTGGAAGTCATTTTTCTGCCTGTACACCTCCTTTTTTATACCTGTACGCATTGCCCTGATTCACAAAATTGTCTATTACGGTTTTAGATCGTTTGATTTGCTTAGATATTTGTCTATATGAAAGACTTTGTTCCTTAAAGCTGTTAGCTGGCCTTTCTCGAACTCTGATAGCTGGGTTCGTTTTCCCATTGCAATACTGCAGGAGAAATAGAAAATACAACCTTCTGAAGTCAACATTCGACTGGGATAGAACAGGTAAGTTATTTGACAACTTCCTGACGTCATAAACCTGTTTACCTGTAGCAGCTCGAATATTGAGAGTTACCTAAAACACTAATAGGGATGGTGGCTTTATTTCGGCGGGACACTTTTTCTGCTCTCTTTTTTACACATTCATTTTTTTTTCCTGCCCAAGTGGGGCAGGGAGTGAGTTACTCCTTGCAAATATGTATTTGTATATAGACTTTCTTAATATATTTGTTTCGTTCTTATTGGTTTGTTTCGTGTCCAGTTACGGCATATAATCACGGTGGCTTTATTTCGGTGGGACACACCTTATTTCCTGACCGATCAATCGATCATAAGTACGTGTCCGATTTAGTAAAAAAAATTCGCGAAACACAAAGTGTAAAAGTTCGGCCACGCTCTGGTCGACCTAAGGTGGCTGAGGGTACAGTGCTGGAAGTTATCGGCAATGCTAGTGTAACACCCCTGCAATCCTTGAGTGAAATGAGTGACTGCACGAACATTCCCAAATCCACAATCGGCAAAATCCTTAAAAAACATTCGTTTTATCTGTATAAAATGCACTTTACTCAAGAGCTTAGTGAGGATGACTTTGATCGTCCTCTTGAGTTTTGTGAAGTAATGACGGCACGAATTGCTGAAAATTACAAGTTTTCACAAAACATTCGTTTCGGCGATTAAAGCACATTCTTTTTTAATGGACATGTGAATACCCAAAACGTGCGTTACTAGAGCGATGAAAATCCTCATATTTTAAGAGAACGACATACTCAACGACCACAAAAATTAAAAGTTTCGGCGGGGATTTTATGCAACCATATCACCGGGCCTATTTTCATTGTTGAAAATTTAACAGGGGAACGTTATTTAGATCTTCTAGAAAATTTAGTAGACCCTCTAATTACAAAGGTTGTCGAAAATGCTACAACTGAAGAAGGAGAGCTAGAATTTGATGTAGATGGAATTGTATTTCAACAAGATGGTTGCCCAGCCCATTATGAGCGCGCTGTGCATCAGTATCTGGATAACAGATTCCCAAACAAATGGATTGGTAGGCGATTGAGTGGCAGGCTCGATCCACAGATTTGTCTATGAATGAATTTTTGTTATGGGGACACCTGAAAACTGTAGTCTATAGAATCCAGCTAACTTTGTTACTCAAATTAAAGAACAGAATTACTACAGCTTGTTGGGAGATACCATTACTTACTTTTCAGCGCGTGCGTCAGGAATTTGAAAACCTTTTATTTTATTGTCAGGGATTGAATGGGGCGCATTTTGAGCAGTTATTGATATAAAGTTCAATCTAGTAGTACGCCGTGTAATTTGAATAGGAATTTGATCCTATTGGGGCTGAGGAGATCCCCCCCACCACCTATAAAATCTCCTCTGCATCTACACATGCTCAGAAGCGCACTCTCTACAGAAACAAGTATAGAACGGGATTTTAAGTACCTGTGTGTGTGTGTGGGGGAATTTTGGTAAAGAAAGGGATTTTATATTCAAATTATTCAGATCTTCCGAACGACATACAACTTGACATACCTTTCTATTTGAAATTTTTGAGCTGATCTCCACCTCCAACCTCCAGGGGTCTCACAACAAAATTTTTTCACTCAAAAAGTGTGCCCCCCAAAAATAATGGGATGCGTGTTCCCCAATTTCTCCTTCTACCCAACCGTTTCCGAAAAAATGAACCGGGGTCAGACTTTGTGGATCTCCTGTATAATAGTTTATGACAATCGTGTAGTAGTATAATGATAGTCATGTAGTTTATAAAAATTATTAGATTATATAATAATAATAACTTTTAGTTGCAAGATCATGACAAGTAAAAAATACTTATATATATATATATATAAACAAACTATACATGAATTACATCATTTATATTATGTAGATTCAAACCACATGGAATTACAAGGTTTCGTGATTAATATTTAATCAATGCACACTTTTTATGTATAATAAACAATAAATTAATGGCATCAGCATATAAAGGTTAAACTCGAGCCATTTAAACCCTATTAAAAACAAGTGTTCGATATATATATAAAATTGATAACAATTTCTGCCGCCCAATTGTTATCTATAAAATTCTTCACGAAAATTACGAAAAAATATGCCCCGATAGCTATGTGTTTGTTGACTATTTGGCACTTGTGTTAACCCTGTGAAGGGTAATAATATTTTATATACAAACATAAAATAGTATTGTCAAAATTAGATTTTATTAGAACTAATTATTACAAAGTGGAATAACAGAATACAAATGCAAAGTTTTTGAAATCGTAAAACAATATTTCTACTCCCAATTGTAAATGAATAATTATTTTAATACTCTTCATTAAAACGTTCAGTTTAGCTACATTCCCTTTAATCTCCATTTTCTGTCATATGTACGTGTATTCATAAAAATATTAATACCCTAACGCTACGAATTTATACAGTGTATTCTTAAAATAATCTAACAACAAAAAATTGTATTCTGTACTCAAATACCAAAAAAAGTAAAGAGTATCCCATATTCCTCAATAGTTTTATCTCCTTTGGTTGTAATTTTTTCAAGCGAGACCATTAATAATATTCAAATTAAGAATTATAGCGCGATAACTGCTTAATCTTAACATAGCGCTAATTTTGATAAATCAATGAAATGACAAATTTTTTTTATGTCGATTATATATATATATAAATAAAAAGCAGGGAGTAATAGCTTTTTAACAGGCTTTCCACTATACAGGTAACATATTACATAATTCATATATTTTTACAAGTTCAGTTCCAGTCAACATTCAGTCTGTGTTCATTCAATTTCACATTTTTATAAAAAAATTGTGGTAGACAGCGTGTTAGTTTGGATTTTATTAAACTTGGAGGGCCATGTTGTTACGTGAAGGCATCGTTTGAGAACAGAGACATACGGCAGGATGAAGACAAAGTTGAAATCTTTATTTCCAATTCAGAGGGATGTCAAGATTTTCAGAGTGTATATCGAGTTTAAGTCAGTCATTCTTGGGGTGGGAAAAGGTAGTGTAGATGTGAAAACCAAACGGCATAACCGCTAAAGTGGTTAAAATTATTTATCTATAACAAAACGATTGAGAGCAAACTCTATATTTTCAGCTTGCTTATTACGAAAATTGGATATCAAAATCAAAGCAATTGTCATTTTTCTACGGGTAACGAAATTTTCTTTACTACATCATCTCGGAATAAAATTGAATTGTTATGAAAGAGATAACCAAGAACAATGGCGATTACTGCAGCATTAAATGTGGAATATCATTAAATCTTAGAATATTTTCATTTCTAATAATTAAAGAAAACAATCTGCAATTCATGAAGTATTTTTGAAACGAAAGTATAACCATTTTGACAAGAAAAGCAAACAAAAGGGATCTGAAATTATATATATTTGACAAACTTTAAAAGAAAAATATTTATTATAGTTATAATTTCTTTTGAATAAAAAAGAAGTGTGTTTCGGAAGGTTATATTATTTGGTTTTGAATCTAAACTGATATTACTGGTGATCACATCCTTGCATTTCTATAATTAAAAGTGTCCATTCATATTTAAACTGAACTTTAGACGTTGTTATTGAGTCTTTGTTAATGATACGTTTTTTTTTTCCAAAAGCACAGAAATACAAGAATAAAGATTGCTGAAAATTCTTCGTTTCTGGAAGAAATAAATTTTAATATTCCCTTTCAAATGCCGTTAAAATGCAAGTGAAATATTGAGTTAGTTTAATAACTGTTATTAGATTCTTCAGTTGTGTATCTTGTGGCTAATGACAGGAAATACACCATGAGATGTCAAATATTAATAATGCCTTTCAAATTACCAGTTCAAAGAGTTCTTTTGAAAAAAATTGTTCTGTAAGATGGTATCTCCACAAACTGGACAAGTCATATGATTCGGCAGATAAAATTATTCTTAATCTTCTGCGGCAAATAAAATTATTATTATTATTATTAAGCTGCAAGTTCCTGAGAGAGATAGCTCGTTGGTATATAATTTTTTACTTTGTTTTTTTTTGTTGTAAAACGCAATAGACTTTTGCAGTCGAACAAACCTCCTTAATGTGAACAAGCTTAATGCGAATTACGATCAACATAAACTGTTTTCTTAATTTCCGTCAACGTTTCGCTTCCTGATAACACGAACCACTTCTAATACGAACAAACGTTTTGTTAACAGAACGTTCGCGTTAACAAGGTTCCACTACATTACTATTAATTGATATATTTGTGCGTCATGACGAAGCAACAACCCCTGAGGTTATACTGATTCGTTAAACTGAATTCCTTAAAAACAGTTTATTCAAGCATGAGTACGAAGAGTCGAGTAACTCAGTACCAATTTTAAATTTTGTCTTCGTCTGTCTCTGAGACAATTGGAATCTCTGGATGATATAGGGATGATTGAAATTGATGAACAAATGAGATCAATTCCTTAGAGGTCTATCACCTTAGAACTATCTCTCAAGAAGTCCAAATGAAATATAGTTGATTTCCGCTATTAAATGGAAATGAATTTCTGCCGAAATTCGGCATATAGAAAACATTCAGAATATAATATATGATAATATATTGATAATATGATAATATATTATATAACATATACTATGATAATATATTGTCTAGCTCGAATCGTATCTTCAACTAATCAATAATTTTATCCGAGGACCAATAGATTGTGAATACACATAATAAAATGTAAGCGAATAAATGATAAGGAAAGTATAAATTAAGATGAAAAATATAAATAAAAATTGACACCTTGTACCATATTATATTTCATAGTTCACAACTATAACATGGTGTATAAAACTTAAAATACTTATTTATGATTCACTGCGTTATCATCTAATTTACCATACGTATGGTTCATTAAAATATCACGTAATTTTCCATATTTGTGGTTTATTATCAAATCATGTGATTTAACATGGTTTTCTTTAATATTTTGTAAATGAATCATTGTAATTAGAATATATAAAAATGATTGATTACATTTGCACTATTTATTACGACTTCGTTAAATGTAAATTAATTAGGAATTGAGCAATATTACCCATGTCCCTACAATACCACTATTACGCAAGCAGAACAGCATATAATCAGGGCCATTTCTACCATTAGGCCGGGTAGGCGACTGCCTAGGGCGGCAAAATGGCGTAAAAAATTTATTTTAAGTCAAACGAATAAAAAATTGAGCAAATGAGGAGAAAAAATGAAAAATAGGAAAAATTAAAATATCGAATTATTACCAAAAGAATACGGGACAATTACTCAGTAAGTGCTTACTTTGACGAATGTAAAAATGTTTGATGTGTTTCATTGTTTAATTTTGCACACAAGTTCTTTTATATCTAATACATTTAAGCCTTCTAGCTCTGATAATACAACGTTGTGTTTTGAAATATTACTCCGTCAATATTACAGTTTTCAAAAATATAAAATGTTGAAATTAAACAATTATAACATGTAGCAATTGTTTTACTATTCACAATATTCTAATATTACAAAATAACTAATATAAGTCTAAAATATAAATATAATTAACGGGTTTAATGATTAAAAGTATAATAGAAGATTTACGTTGTTGAACCGCTGGATGTTGGTGGTGGTAGAGAGGGAGATATAAGCGAAATGATGGTAGTGAAAGGGCGGCGGGGGCGGCATTTTTCAATTCTTGCCTAGGGCGGCAAAACACCTAAAAAACGGCTCTGCATGTGATGTATGTTGAAGCATTTTATTTAGGGGAATATATTTTTCGGTGATTATATTTTCGGTGAATATATTTTTGGGTGATCTTTTTCATTGCTATTTTATCAGTGTTTAACCTTTTGTATGTAAATATACTCTTAAATATCAGCTGATTTGCTCAGAGTTTAGCCGGGTAGAAATGAGAGGGCGAAAATAAAAGTTAAAAGGAAATATAAAGGGCAATCAATCATGGTGTAAATTAGTTTTAAAACGCTTTTGTCCCTTCTGTCTCTTCCATACATCAAAGCCCAGATATATCTGCCGTCGCAGAAACTGGATGAAAGCAATTCCTATCCGGGGACTAATTACGCTCGTCTAGACCTTAAGTACTGAAGCAAAATGCAATCTATCTTAGAAACCTGTATTTTAACCTGCACTCTTTTAGAGCGCGCTTTCATTTTTTCCCTCTATTTATGGAATTTATGAGATTTAAAATGGGCAAAAGGTGAAATCGATGAACTTTTCGCCAGTAAAGGGAAAAGCTTACATTGAACTTGTCTTGTCATGAAAGAAAAAGCGAGTTTCCAGAGAAAATAGGCGTTTTCTTATCGAATTGTAGTTTTGTATTGCAGTGAAAACTACTTATACAAACGTCAGTGTCGTAACGATTATCTGTGTTTCGGAATGATATCACTAAAACATTTGGGTAAGCCTTTACTTTGTTTAATTCCTCTTTTAAAACAGCTCCGAAAAAAGCTGAAAGTTGGACATCTTTTATATCCAGTGGTGTAAATAGTGCCGAATTTTGGGGGTTAAATTTTTCTAGGGGGGATCGAACTGTCTACTCTATGCTTCACACATAGTAATGGTTTATATTTGTTTTTCTAATGGGGGAATTTTTTAGGGAAAACCAAATTCCTAGTTCCCCTTCCTAATCACGTCAATGCTTATAACCATGATTTTGTTTTTAAATAAGGGAAATTGATTATCGAATGTCAAAACAGCCATAATCTATCAGAACCGAGTGGGACTCGGCCTCTGGGTTGGGCATATCGAAAGAAAAACTGGTCATGAATGGACAATTAAAATTCTCCTTACTGGATTCTAAGAAGATCATAAAAGACGTAAGGAACGTCCTAAGAATAGAGGAGTGAGTGAAATAAGAAAACGGGTTGGGGTGACAGGGAAAAGAATTGAATATGAGAAACTTATATAGAAAGCGTTTGGAGATTTTCGCCCATCAGTGGATGAATAATTGTCGAATATGATTATACAGTTATACAATAATCTTCACCATTAATGACATTCACTGAATAGAGTAAAAACATGGTTAAACAGGAAAAACTAATTGGAATATATGTAACTGCATGTAGTAATTAACAGGATCGCAAAATACAGTGGCTGATCAGAGCGACGTGATTTAGGGAATTGTACTGCATTCACTTTAAGAAAAAGATTGAAATATAATGGTTAAATAGAAGAGGGGAATCGTTTATAAAAGTAGGGGGGGCTGTGAGTAAATTTATTGCTGCAATGTTCAACTTACTGCAGAGTTTAATAAAAATTAATTAATTATTTACGTGATTATAAACTTGTAAGAGATGATGACATCGCGTCAATTATTATCTGTTACAAACTTAATTAGAACACATAATCTGTGTAAAATTTAATATACTGATTAATTACTAAGCTTTAGAAAGAAATGGTAGATTATCATAGAAAAATTTCTTTTCAACTATTAAAAATATTTTTTATAAAAAGGAAATTTTCAACGAAATTTGATTCCATTTCTTAAATTATTGGCTTATTTCATTAATTTCGCAATCCAAGTAATTTTTGTATTTTTTCAAACAGGGGAAAGTTTTAATTATTTCAAATTTCTAAAAGTATTTTCCCGTCAATTCATTATTGCGAATTTTTTTATTTGTTTGTTTGTTTTTTGGTTTTACGGCTCAAAGACTACAGTGGTCATGCTGCGCCGGGACCTACTGTTTTCCGAGGAATCCGAACCTCTTAAGGCCTAGGGAACCAAACCCCGGACTACAGTGAGCAGTGCGATCTTTATGAGATCTCTGAGTAAGCGTTCTTTTTGCACTGCTGGGAGTCGAACCCGGATTAGCCGCGCAATAGGAGAACGCGTTACCACACTGCGCCACCGCAGGGAGCGAATTTTTTTAGTAACTGTTATTAATTTTGCTATTCAATTAACTCGATGTTTTTTTAATGAATTTCACTCTAATATTATTTTTTTGGGGGAAAATTTTAATTCGTAGCTGCTTGCTATTTGTTTTGAATTAAATCCGTTTTTTTAAAAGTAAAAGTGCTAATAAAGTATTTCATAATTTTCTGAATTAATTAAAATTTTCTATTGCGGACTAATTTTTATTTAATTATAATAGCTATTTCTTTATCGATTAAAAAAGTATTTCGTTCCAGCTACTAGAAAATCCATAAATAAGTCTTAAAAGTTAAAATATTTCTGGATAAACAAAGCATTCGACATTATAAATAGGAAAAATGGAACTGGTTAAAGTAAACACAATTCTAGAGCATATAGCAGCACTTCATTGAAACGGAAGTAAGCATAATAGATGACAATTTCAATACCAGCTTTATGTCACATAGCGATTCAAATCAAAATGTCAGGAGGCCCTATCTGCGGGTCATTCATCTCAAAAGACATTCTCACCAGATTAATTTTGCAGATATATTTCTGCCTGAAGCGGTATTAAAATGAAGAAAAACATCTTTATACATGTTTTTGTGACTTTTGAGTACTCCTGAAGCAAAAAAATTTTAGCACGTTGGTATACATCTGCTAAATAAGGGAGAGCTTGCTTGATTTCGGATTAGGAGCAAGATTTTTGTTTCAACCAGGGCCTCAGTCAAATAGTTTTTGACATAGACCTTTTGCTAGTGAATGTTCAATATTGAACGGCGGCATTTATATAAATTAGATATCTATTTAGGAAAAATATATTCCTTGGCGTAAAAACACTTTTAAACAAAGATCTGGACTAAGTTTCATTTTGGAAGAAATGGCGCGGACGTTTTATTTAGCCGGTAACAAAGGAACTCGTATCACAAGATTGTCTCCGTTTCTTTCGTTCTTGAATTTCCAATTCCCCGAAGAATGAAATTGGTAAGAGATTCTGAGAGAAAAAGAGCATCTGACAACCTTTATTTTAAACATACTTCCGCTTAATGCACTTTAAACGTTTACAAATACAATTCCTTTAAAGTAAAAAATCCTTAAAAAAACATCTAAACCGGATGCCATTTGTTATTTATGTGAAAAAATATCTTTTGAAAGATGAAAGGAGATAGAAAAAAAAAATTCTTTATCTCTCTTCTTTCCTTCGACAACGGTACTTCCAAATATCAATTTTCAACAAAGGGTTATTTTATAAGAGCAAATGCAGTTGTAACGTTTCACTAATGCTTTGTTGCTTAGAAATTAATTACGATAAAATAAAAAGTATTTCTTAAAACTTCTTAACTTGAAGCCTGCAGTTGACGGTCCACTCATATTTAGTTTTATTATTCAGTATTTCAAATTTCCGATTGGTTTTAATTTTTGCTCATTCATTATTATATATAAAGTGATGACTGTTACATACTGAATTCTCCTTAATGCAGCACCTGTTTAAAGCGGATTTCCTGCTAGTACGGTAAACTTCTATTTGTTACTCTGAAGTGTATAAAAATTCAATGTTAAAGACATCGAATAATGCGAAAAAATTTAAGAATTTCGTGCAAAAATACATTTTTCAGGAAAAATCTTACATCACGCGATCAGAGAATAGCGAAAGTGGTATGATTTTGCTTGTTCCAAGTGGGTATGTCCACTCGTTCTTTAAAAACAACATGGATGATTATTTTCAATTTTCTTTTTTTGCAGACCAGTAGAGGAGGGAAGAATTTTGAGTGCAGAATTTTTTTGGACAGTTTTGAAACTAGTGCCACTCCGAGGACTGGAGAACGATGTTGAAAAAATAAATCATTACCCCTGCAAAGGAAAAGAATGGTTATTTTTGCTTAATTACGAATTACCAATATGAAGTGAAAAATTTTGTTCTCTATACGGCACACGTTTTTATACGACATAACTAAATATAAGAAGAGAGTCGATAGTACTAGAGTAATAGAGAGTAATAGATAGTAATAGAGAGAAAATACTGGGAATTGGAGGGACTCCTATGTCCATAAAGCAACAGGTAAAAATTGTATGCAAATTTTTTGTAACTGTTAGAAGTTATGCCGACCGATTTATATTTGATTTGAAATCCGTTTTGTTTATTTAGTGCGTGTGATTTTATTCCTAATATAACATTTAATTAGTACAACAAAAATTATAGTTTTATCTCAATAAGCGTTTTAATTCTGCAAACTGAATATTTAAAGCGAAATTGACACAGAGGCAGTTAGTTAATTTGTCAGGTTGTTTACAATTGCCTCTACAGAAATAGGTCCATCTTTGTCCGAGCACATTTCTTAATTGATAATTGATCCTCGGTTGGTTAAGTTTTATGATTCCAGACTGTCAGCAATGAAACACTCCAAACAAAACGAGTTTTAAAATGGCAGTATAAAAGTTACGTTTGTAAGAATAGCTTGAAAGAAGAAATCAGACAAATATCTCCTTACTATTGAAAGAGAGAAGTAAGTGCACAAAATTTTCTTTTCAGTAGAAAGAGAAGACTAATTATACAAAATTCTTTTTTCAATTAAAAAGAAAACCAATTTCACAAATTTCTCTTTTTTACTGAAAGAGAAAAGTAAGTACACAAATTTCTCTTTTTAATTGAAAGGGAAGACTAATTACACAAGATTTATTTTATGCAGTTGCATTGATAAAAGCTGTACTAACTATCAATGTCAACAACATCAACAATAGTTTATTAATGTAATCGCATCAACAAAATTTTGTGTAATTACTTTTCCATTGGATTTGTGCAGTCTACCGCGCATAAACCTAATAAAAAAGCATTTCCATATAGCACCGAAATAAATTTTTCTGCATGTGATTTATGAAACACGAAACAAATGCAAAATTTTGCAACACGTCATATGATCAATGTTGACCACAGTCATCACTCAATCAATCAAAAAGGGTCATTTAGAAATTAACGACCTTTGCGCATTCGCTCTGCCCTCTCTGGTTCAAAATGTCGTCCGTTGTCTTCCAACATATTTTCTTAATATTCTGTAAGCGCTGGTCGTAAAAGGTTTTTCTGTGGATTTTGTGCCTGTTTAAAATGAACTGTCTAATGATAGGAAGTCTCACCAACAGTGGAATGAGAAGTGCTATTCGATTCTTGAAGACTCAGAAATTGAAACATGCGAAAAGTTAATATCGACTGAAGGAAGCGCAGGGTGATAAAGTAATGAGGAAAAGAAACGTGGGAAAAATGGTGTGAGATGATCAACAATGGACGAAAAGATGTGCATGATGGAACTCTACCCGGACGGCCTAACTTCTTCAGATGACTTGAGGCATGAAGTGAAGGACAAAATCTTGGAAGGCAGGGACATACGAATAACCAGAAAATTTGTAAGTGGAGGGGGTTATAGGCTCAACAAGGAGGGGGTTACAGAGCTACAACTCATATATTCCTATGTTAAATATACAAAATTTCATTGCAATGGGGGGTTACAACCCCCAACCCTCCCTGGCTACGCCTATGGGCAGGGGTATTTCTCTCGATAATTAGCAGATTACTTTCCCAAACATTTCTTGTTTTTTGCTTGTAAATTTTTGTCAGAACATCATGGGTCCCACAAAAAAATTGTGACGATGGATTCTCGAAGTGCAGCAAATAACTGGCTTATTTGACTGGTGGCAGACGGATACGTTGAGGAGATATTGAAGTCCGCGGACAGATATGATAATTGCTTAAATAAAAAAAAGATGATTATGTGGAGAAATAAAGTTAGGCTCACTTATGTGCGGGAATCAATATTGTTTTAATAAATACTTTTTTTTAATTTATTATAGCCAAACGGTCTCTACTTTCTGGATGGCCCTCTTATATTTTGACACTTGAATTATCAGCATAGACATTTAATAATGTTTAATTAAATGTGTTTCCGCATAAATATTGTCGCTTTGCCTCTCAACACTAAAAATCGAATTTCTAGACTATTTGAAATTTTATCTATCCGAAATCGGATCGGCCCTCTTGATGTCGGGTAACTGAAATTTCAATTCCTTATTAAAAACATAAAAAAATGAATTTTTGAGATATAATGAAAATAAACATGTGGGCCGACATGTTCGTGTAAGTCCTAAACGCGTACTAATAGAATAAATTTAAATGAGCTTTAAAATTTGTGCTAATGATGCTCAAAATTTTTATTCTGGAGAACCCTTTGCTTACCACATGCCCAACCACGGAACGCTACAATACATATTATTTACGTGAGACTTAATGGGCTATTGTTTTCTGCCGCGTGATTATAAACAAAAAACAAAAAAAAACAGCAACAACAAAACTATAAAATAGCATAAAAACATAAATCATACTTTTCTATTCTTGCCGGATATTTACAGCGATTAGTTGGGTCTGTGATGGTAACGTAAGGTAGAAATTTATAGATCTTGTTTGAGTTTCCGGCGGGATTGCACGATGTTTCAGCCATCGAACCACTTGAGTGCTATTGCGGAAATCCAAGTTTCCGTGAAACACTAATTTGTGACGTTTTTACTTGTTACGATAATTTATTACATTTGATTATTTCAAAAATTTGAATGTAAAAAAACTACTCATTAAGCGCACTAGAACCAATAATAATTTTTATGTCTTAAAATATCCTTCCAAGGACTAATACGAAAATAAATTACTGTTCTTAATTAAATTAAATTAAAGAAAAAAAGGGGTTAAGCCTTAACACAAATATTATAAATTGGGCATCTCGACATTAACTGCTAATAACTCTTAAAATATTGATAAAATTAAAAAAGTAAATTGAGATACAAGCGTAACCTAGAGTGTCTGTAATTAGTCTTCGTCAGAACCCACCCATCTTCAAAAATCTACACTCCTCTTAATTTTTCTAAATCATTTCCATAGGTGTACCGAGAAAGTTTGTAAGTGGGGTTATATACTCAATGGGTTAGTTACAGAGCTTAAACTCACATATTCCTATGTTAAATATGCAAAATTTAATTGCGATGGGGGTTACAACCCCCTATCAACACCCCTGCGTACGCCAGTGATCATTTTTATGTAGTTACCTTTGAAAATCCTTACCGTAACATTTTTCTTCTGAAGGTAATAGAGCAGTAATCGTATATAAGGTTAAAAAATAATAAAATTTTGCATTAAAATTTCTATCCAATTATTGATAGAACGTTAGAATTAATAATCGACGAACAACGAATATATACTGTAGAAAAGTTTCAAATTT
>QLNU02014802.1:120552946-120579064 GCA_006491805.2 Dysdera silvatica | reverse complement strand
GACGGCTCACCATTTCTAAAAACAAACGGAATTATAATTACAAAAACCATTTATTTCTAGTAAAATATTTCTGATGTATGAAAGAAAAATACACTTACACAATTAGTAGCAATTTTCATACACTTCTTTCAATTCCGAATAAAATAGAAAAATTGGAAACGTTAGCAATAAACGTAAAACACATTAGCTCATTGTAACGCGACACGAAGTTGAAAATTACAGCTCATTTTTGACTAATTCTGGAAATATTTCTCACTGCTTCGTAAAAAGTACTTAAAAACGAAGCCATTTGCAGATAGTGGCATTAGTTGTGTCAGAAAATGGTGCTACGGATATTTTACGAGACAAGTAATTATACGTAACAGAAGCTTTCAAGCACCTTGTGTATCGCTGCCAGTTTTAATTACGCTAAGTATATTCAGAAAGGTTGGAAATTTTCATTATGCAAGTTAGGGACTCACCGATTTATATTTCAATTTCCAAGTAAGAAATCTCCAAATGGAAGTAAAGCATTTGAAAATTGATTTAGGGATCATAATGGCTAACATCAAAATTATTTGCTTCATATCAGGTGTTCTTTACGTTTAATTGCTACAGCTAGTTCAATTCATACCCTTTAATGTTAACTTTGAAACAATGATTATTTGTAGAATAATACAGGGTGTTTATAAAAGAAGCATGCAACTTGAAATTTTATTTGCATCGAAACTACAATAGCTAGAAAGTTAATACTTTGTTTGAATTATGTGGCTAACACTCAAAGTCTTTTTTTGCATATCTTCACCTCATGAGCAGGTGCATTCACAGAACGTAACAGATACAGACAGTGGCGGTTTTAGCACTTGAGATGCTCCAGGGGAAATTTAATTTTGAGACCTCCTTCTTCTAAACATTTTCTTAGTGGCCTTTCCTGTCCCTACCTATCTTACAACCATTTGCGTAACAAGGGAACCAGGGGTGTATCTACAAATTAAAAAAGTATTATTTATCATTTCTGATTAACGAAATATCTAAGTAATACTATGTACTGATCATTGAGGTGGAAGATATAGCTTACCTCCAAAAAAAAAAAAAAAATTACCTCCCGACTCGAGGGTAGTTGCTAATAACTATTAGGAGGTAGCAAGAATTTTAGATTATATGAAGGGGTGAAAATGATGAGTGTATAAGTAAATTTTATAGCATTTTAAAATAGACTTACAGAATTGATAAATTGCTTATTTAAGATCTTAAATTTTCACGTAATTCTGTTTAGCAAAAAAAATATTACTTTTACTCTTATAGTATTCACCTTTCCATATACAGTGAAACCTGGTAAAGCGATCACTTTGGTAAATTGACCACCTGAATAAAGTGACCATTTCTTATAAAAAAGAACTTGTAGGGACTTAATCTTGCCCATGTCAAAGCTTGTCGTGTATACTTCCATTGCAGTCCAGTCCCAAAGTTGATAACTTTAGTCAGGTACTACTGTAATTGAGAGCTGTCTCTGCGTTTTACTCTTCTTCATTCATCATGATTCATTACTCTTCTTCATTCATCATGGCTCATTACTCTTCTTCATTCATCATGGCTCACTATTAATCATGGGGCGCTATAATGAAAATCTTGAATAAAACAGTATGGCATTGATTGTTCATTAATAAAAAATGCATTCAAAATACAAAGAAAATTGTATATTGCAATCATATAAATTTGTTATCAGTCTTGTATATTAAAAATAAAAAATGTATTTGAATAAAAAAATAGAATGTTATATCATAATCATATAATTTTTGTCTGTTTTCTATTATATTGCCTAGTAAATACTAAGTAAAAGACTACTACTAAGGAGTAATACTAGTAAGTGTAAGAATGTCAACAACTGTTAGAAATCATTAATCTCAATAACACTTTAAAGGTAGCACTGGCTATTCTCAAAACCTCTCGATTTTTATGCACGTTATACAAACATACATAATTAACACGATATATGTATAAAGCAACGTAAAGCGGGTAAAAAAATATTTTATTATATACATGAGCCAGGCTTTCGGCTGTTTCACAGGACAACCATCATCAGATGCAGAATGAAAATGATGACATCATTTTCATTCTGCATATAATGATGATTATCCTGTGTAATAGACGAAAGCCTGGCTCATGTATATAATAAAATAATTTTTTACCCACTTTGCTTTATACATAAAACGTGTTACTTCATCAAACGGTGGTATTCTCTCTTTACTTATATAATTGTTATTAATATAAAACATTAAACTAAAGCGGAACTTTTCTCTTTTCAGTTTTACGAATCTTCCATTAATAAATTTGCTAATCTAATAACCGAACAACATCGTTATCTAAAAACATTAGTGATAGCTGACTTGAATGCAACCGAGTTAATGAATTTCGTAAATAATTTTTAACTCCTTTTAGAATTGAAAATGAATGTTCGCCACTGGCGTTGCAAAAAAGGTTGTGTCAAAAATATTCTTAGAATTATTTCTACGTCATTATTTGTTTTTCCGTCGACGTCGAAGTGAGTTCTCTTGGGAGTTGGATGGATCATGGCCGTGGGTTTCTTGGTGATGGCTGGCATTTTGTTCACATCTATGGCGGTAGCCGGTGTGAGCAAGTGCTATTTTTTGGTTCTGCTCTTTCCATCAGTGGCCTCGGAAATGTAGATTGTAAACCGCCAATTAATAATTTGTACATATCAATAGGGTTGGTGATATTTTCTCCTTTTATAAATGCAATGAAATGAAGACTTTCACCTTTAAAATACGTAATATCAATACCTTTTTATATTTTACAAATATGCTTTCCACACATATATTAAATTGTGCGTCAGGCATTATAAAATTGAAAAATAATTTGAAGTCCTTAAGCACATCACTGTAATTGAAGCTTTTCCTAGATACTTCAGATATACGTACGTCACAAATAATATTATGCACGTTTATCATATAATTTTGTTTTGCATTGCACTCTAGAACCTTAGAACCATTGATGATGCTGGAATCAAAAATGATGGCCATGGTCCTGTTGGTTAGAATCATTGATGATATTGCTTTGCTAATTTAACCAGCGAACCTTCATTTTAAAATGCTTGAGATTTAAATTCATGAATATGTGCAATGGAGTAATTCCCGCTATAGTTGCAATTCGGAATATTATCTTTGAGCTTGGAATAGCCAAGTTTATTAATTTGTTCAAAAGAGACCTGGAAATTAAATTTTCTGAGAATGGAAGCAATTTTATAGGAAATTTGCGAACCGAAAGGAATGCTGATAGAATTAGAAGGAGGAATCTATAGAGAAAATGCTAGAGAGCTTAGGTGCCTAACTCTCTCTATAGATTCCTCTCCTTATAATTCTATCAGCATTCTTTTTGTACCACAAATTTCTTCAAAAATTGCTTCCATCCTCCGTAAATTTAATTTCAAGGTCACTTTTACTCCAATCAATAAACTCGGTTATTCCAAACTCGAGGATATTATTCCTGATTGCAATTATTTTGGAATTTACTCCATCCCATGCCAGTGTAGTCGTGTTTATATTGGTCAAACACGTCGGGCCCTTCGATTTCGTCTTAAAGAGCATGAAGCCTACGTGCGTAAACAACAACTGGAAAAATCTGCTTTGGCCAAACACGCCTGGGAAGCTGGCCATAAATTTTCTTTCGACAAGGCCCATCTAATAGAGAAAGTTTCTTCACCAGCCGACCTCAATTTCTTCGAAGCCTTCCATATTCTTTCGCATTCCTCTTCTACTGTTAACGATCAGCTTCCGTTCAATTCCATGTCCTCTATTTGGAGAAACTTCATTCATTATCTGGCAAGAGGCGCGGCTATGGGCCCACAACTGGTTTATCCGAACAAATTTATAACTAGCAATTTGGCATCAATAGACTTCTTAGCATGCGAACCACGTTAGCATTAACTAGGGTTCTGAAGAAGGAAGCTCATATTGCTTTCGAAATAGCTATAAACCCCTTTATTAATTTAAACTGTGATTATGTGTTTTATTTTATATAATTTATAAAAGGCTTTTGACCGGGTGACGATAGATGGCAGAACGAGTTTCACGTTCACACGTGTCGAGATTGAATCATCCGAGTGAGTTCATACCGTGCTCTACTCAGATTTTTGTCGGGTTTGAGAAAGGACGGCCATTGCCTCCGAAACAATTGTCGACCGTTTACATTAAATTCAACTGTGTTAGTCATATTTATTGTTGCTAATCATAGTTTTTGAAAAGTGATTCAACTTTTCAGTAAATTCCAGAGAGATAGAAAAATATATACTCTGCTGACGTGCTAATTTAAAAATCATCTATTCATAAATTAACCCCATCTTGCGATGTCAATATAAACTAACATTGCGAAAGAGCTCTAATAAAACAATATACATTAAATTTGACTGAAATGCGTTGAGTTTTGTGGCGCAAGGACAGCAAGAGTCATGCAGGGACCTACAGTTTTGCAAGAAATCCGAACCTTGTAAGTCCTCCCAACCCCGGTTAAGTCCTTCCAACCCCGGACTACAACTGAGCAGGTAACCGCAAGTGCTCTAATTGGCACCGTTGTGAGTTGAACCCGGATTAGCAGCACGCTAGGAGAAAGCGTTACTGCTGTATTACAACAGGATCCGACATAAGAATATTATTGATGATCCAAGCAAGATAATTTTTGGAAACAGCAACGTAAAAGCTAAACATTTATGGCAATATACAAAAGTTGAAAAGCTATATAAATGCGTTATATAAATTTTAAAATCAGGGTTCTGGGTTTTCCATTTTGGGATTTTTGAAGGCGACGTCGACTGAGCCACTGAGCAAATATTAAATCGGTAGAAATCAAGGTGGGTTTTAGTTTATCGTTGAGGATGTTAATAGCAGTGCCAATGGGGTCTTCATTCAGGTACTCGCGAATCCCAAATAGTAAAAGGCACGGTATTCTATCATATTGATGCTGTTTTTCTAAATCAGACTCACATTTCTTTATGGAGTTTTCAAGCGTAACTATTCTATTTCCTAGTTGAGAACAATGAGTTCTCCACTCACCTTTTTTAAGATAGATAATTTACAATCAATTTCATGGAACGAGTTGATTTTTTAAATCACTAAGATGGCGAGTAGATAAGGAATCGTATTTTGGTCAATTCTGCTGGTAAGTTGATTTCTCACTAGCTCGATATCCATTGACTATTGCTTTTTCATAGCAGATATTTCCTCATTTATGCCACCAAGACCAGAAACCAGCGATGACAAAGTGGACGGTTGTTTTTTGGAGCCATACTTGAGATCCATACATTTGAACGTTTTGAAGTTGATATATATCGGCAAACGTGAATGAGTAGTTTATAATGGTTGGTGAATAAGCCTATCGTTAAGCATAGATAAATCCAGGCACATTATTTACATTTTAAAAGAAAAACGTTTAGAAATTGCGGGAGCGAAAGAAATCATGCATTAGCACTTTTTGCCCTGTGGCGGCGTTCTGAGTTAAGTACTGCAATTACTGAGTAAGCGGTTTTTCACTGTTTGGAGTCGAATCCGAATCCGCGGCGGCGAACACATTACCACTGAGCTAGCGTAGAGCCTTTCGTATTTTAAAAGAAAAACAAAATATGCTTTTAACTACATTGTATGTAAAACTCCTTTTCATATTTTAAAAGATTTTTTTGAGGCTGTATATTTAATTAATAATATTCACGACTCTCACTGCTTCCAAAGTAAATTGCTTCTCTATAAAATAGTTATTCCTATTTGAAAGTGTATGAGAAATATTAAAAATCAGTGATGAAGGTTGATTCAGTGGTTAAAATCTTTTCAATTCTGCCAACAAATTTTCTCACCCTAAGGAATCAACCAAACATAAAAATCCTGATTTGCAGTAGCTAGGAGGTGTAAATCCAAATATTTGTTACTTACAAAAATGTACATCACATCGGAAATAAAATTACTATTATATTTATTAAGTACTTCATGTTATTGGTTCCACTTTAAAGTTTTTTATTTGGTCGTTTTAACAAGATATGTTACGTTTCAGTTAGTCTTAAAAATTACTGAATAAATCACCAAAAATTACCAGCGATAAAAACTGGAAGCAGTTATATTAATTTTATTTGAGCTTCTCATATAATTCAGTGAATACAAAGATATAATATTTTTTAAAATAATCTTCAGGGAAACTTAAGAATTTCAAAAAATAATTAATTGAGATTATAAAGAGCTTGAGTCTTTAAAAAAAATTAAAAATTGAAAATAAATATATTTCAAAAGCGCATAAAACGTTGTAAGAGAAGTTTTCAAAAAAGGCAATTTCCGGTCAATGTCATTTGATATTAATAAATTTCAATATATATATGATATATAGTTAACGTATATATTGCAATTTATTAGAATTAAATAGTAAAAGTATATTTTTTTTGGAAAAACTCACATTTTTACACATCATATAAAATAAATACTTTAGTTAGATAAAATACGTTTGTTTAATAAAGTCTTCAATTTCGTATGAAAGCTGCTTTTCACAACAGAATATTTTAGAGCCAACAAATGACATGTCTCCTTTTTTGCCATTTATTAAATTCACATTAATCGATATTTCATAAATAGTTGAACAATTAATTATTCGCTAGGGTAATCACTTAACGACTGCCTCAAAATCGAGTAATTGGAGACTGAGAAAATCGATAAATCCGGAATCGCATTTGTAAATTAGATTTAGATTTCAGGAAGAGAATAAATCTCTGAAGAAAGAAAGAAAGGACTAGAAAAAGGAGAGTGACAGACAGAAAAATATTCGTGAAAGAGGAACATGAGGACAAAATAGTTAGTGTGAAGAAAGAAATTGATATGCTGACAAGAGACCAAATTAAAATGGAACAATACAATAGAAGAAATAATGTGGAAATCGTTGGTCTGCCACGTGTGGAAAATGAGAACTGTGAAAGAATGGTAGTAATGACAAAAGAAGCAGTAGATAGAGTGGGATTTCGATAGAATAAACGTAAAAAAATCGTGGTTTAAATTTTTGAATAGGCAAAGAAAGGAAGAAATGGTAGCTAAAAAATGATTACAGGTTAGGGAAAAGAAATAATGGTGGCTTGGGAAAATATTATTTACATAAATGAACATCTTTGTCGATATAGGATAAATGGTTTACTGAGGCTTGGAAAAAAAAGGGGTTGGTTGGAGATTTTTATGGACATTGAATGGGCGAATAAAATGTACCTAAACATTTTATAGCGTCCTCTTTTATATATAAACATTTATACTATATGAGACAATGAGCTAAAAAACAGCCTAGCCCACAACTTCGTAGTTTGGAGATAATCGAGTTCGAAGTTTACTTTAATTTTTGATTCAAAGAGGGAGGGGCTCAAACATAAAGTGCCCCGTGCCTCTCAAGGCCTAAATCCGGCAATGCTCGTGCCTCCTATTACCCCGGATAATCTAGAGTTAAGAGTATTTTGTTCATATCCATGATGAAATGAATCCTGTTTGAACGCCAATTGTTAAAACCCAGAATGGGTGAGGGCTCAAACCCCACGAGGATTTTTTTTCAGCGCCGTTTTTTTCCTCAATTCACTTTTTAATGATTATTGTCTGTCGCAGGCTCACAAACATCTGTAGAGAATAAACTTCAATGGGACTTTTAGCTTTCCAAATAAATATTTATGAAAGCATAAAATGTTGCTGAATACCGAAAGAAGAAATTTCGTTCTGATTCACTGAGGAAGTTCTTGCAACCGAGTTCGAGTTCTGCGGTGGCGCAGTGTGGTAACGCGTTCGCCTAGTACGCCGTTAACTCGAATTCGGCTTTGTTCAAAGAAAGCTTAGTCAGAGATTTTATAAAGATCGCACTGCTCACTGTAGTTTGGGGTTTGGTTCCCTAAGCCTTAAGGGGTTAGGGTTCTTCGGATATTTGTAGGTTCAGAGAGTGGGATTCCTTGAAAAACAGTAGGTCCCAGCGGCATCTTTCCATTTCCGGATCTATTTCGATACTTGGCGTCCTGCGGCGAAAACTGGCAATGACGCCAACGTTTTTAAAGACTCCAAGGTTGCCGCTTATCGCCCGCCTACGCTTGTACTGATTCTGATTCAGGCAGCGCACATCGAATGTGATCGAAACGGAAGCGAAGCATGTCGCGAAGCGACGAGCGGGGGTGGGGGGGGGATGTCTAGGGGGTCTCCCCCCAGTTAGTTTCTGTGATTCAGGTAAGTACTGATTTATTTATAAAAATACTAATTCGGGATCAAAATACGATGCGGAACATGCGCTTGTACCTCACGGTCTAGTGAACTTTCTTCTATAAGTAGCTAGAATAAATAGAATAAACAGTTTAGCGCCGAAGCGCATTTTTGCCGCCAAGCCTTTCCGTCGCCAAGTGTCTGAATCGATCCGGGAATGGAAACACGCGTCCCGGAGCAGCATGACGATTGTAGTCCTTGAACTGCAAAACCACAAAAAAAGCGTCTGAGTAAATTATTTGGCCATCATTGCAATCGAGCACGACGTGCTGGATAATTTCAATTTAGATGACATTATACAAGAATTTGTTGAAGCAAAACTTAGAGGTGAAAGTTTTGCATAGTGATTTCAAATTTGTCAATTAATAAGCAAAAAATAAATACTTGGGAAACGCTCAGTTAGACGGCTTTGGGAGGGGGTGAGGGGTTGTAGGTGCGACGATGTAATTACTCCAATTAAAAAATAAATGCAAGAAAATTATATATATATATGTGTGTATATAGCTTGCGGCAGAATGTGAAATTAGAATTAATAAATATATGGTAAGATTAATATATATTTATTTTATTTTTATCTCCGGACCTCATGCTATACTTGAGAAGTTAGGCGGTGCGCCTATAGCTGAATTGTCTAAGTATCAATGTACATATGAATATCTCCTGAATCATATTCAATAAACATAGTATTAACTTCTGTACTTCAATTGTGTCTACTGAACCAGTTAATTGTGGGGACGAATCAGCCAAATGTTTATTGCACTCTGGCGGCCGAAATTCTAGGCACGAACTTGCTGAAATACAAGAAAGAGTCTTGGTATAGACGAAATTACTCCATTGGTCATTAAAGATTGTACGGAGTCGTTGGTATATCCACTTTATCAGATATTTAACGACATTACAGAGAGAGAGAGAGAGCAATTATGGACAAAGAGCTAAAAATTGCGAAAGTGATACCGATCTTTAAAAAAGGTGAAAAAGGTCTAAAGGAAATTTATAGACCAATTTTTTATTAGCGATTTTTCCAAGGATTTTCGAAAAACTGATTCACAAAAGGTTAATAAAATTTATAAATGAACATAGTACAGTAGAACCTCCATATAATGAAATGGACGGTTCCATAAAAAAAAATTCGTTATATAGAAAATTCGCTATGTGGAAACGATGTATTCATGAACCAGGACAGGGCAATATGATACCGCAATTAAAATCCTATTTTTCAGTTAACGACTGTTTCTCATAAATAACATTCAACCATTTAAAAATGGACGTTTTTAAGTGTGAAATATACATGCGTACAAAATAATGAGTTGAACAATTTTTAGTTTAAAATGAAAACATATTTAATGCTTCTTTCATACACATTCATGCTTTTGTAGAAAAATTTCTAACATCCTGCTGCACAACAAATGGCGGTGTTGATTCATCATACAAGTGTTAGCACCCCTGTGGGAAATTTGCAAGGTCTGGATTTCTGGTAATCAACCGAGTAAAAAGCATGACAAGTACTACTATTCAGACAACATGGTGTATTCAAGGACAATTAGGGCCTGTTCATAGCCTAGCAGTTTCGCACTGTATGGGGCAACCAGATACAGATATGTGTGCTTAGGAAAACTCTTTATTAGGGAGTTTAAAGTCCCTTAGACATGCCTTATTCTGTTTGATTGCCACGTATTTTAAAATCGTATTGTATTCCCACGGTATTAGGGAACCCAGTGTCGCGGAAGTGACCACTCGATTTTCTGTTTTAGTCGTTAAAAAATTCGTTATATAAAAACACTTTCGTGTATAATGACCATGGGGATTTACCAAAACTTCGCTATATAGAAAATTTCGTTATATAGAAGTTCGTTATATGGAGGTTCTACTGTATTTTATATAAATATCAATTTGGATTCATAGAAAGGGAAAATAAAGAAAAATAGCTATAGTGAGTATGGTGAAGCTCATTAACAACTTACTAGGAAACAAAATGTAATTAATAGGGTCTTTTTCGATTTAAGCAAAGCATTTGACATGATAAATAGGGATATACTACTAGGAAAAATGAAAGTATACGGATTTAGAGGGAAAATGAATAATTTTTAAGGGACTACTTATATGATAGAATGTAAATAGTATTTGATTGATTGTAGTTTTATGGCGCAAGGACCGCAGTAGTAATTCTGCGCCAATCAAGGTGAGATCATATACAAGGTAGAAAAAAAGAATAAATCAAAACTAAAATAGTAAAACTATAATGCATGTAATGCATTAAATTTGACAAACGGAACGATATAAAAATCATATGATATGGGAATAACCAATATTAGATAAAAAAAATTAAAAATGATTTCATGATTAAAAGAATTGCATAAAATGTCACAAAGGGTAAAATTATTTTGGTTAAAAGCTAATGAACGTTGTTGGTTAAAATTAGACCAAATACACAATCATTCTGATGTTTATTTGAAAACATATGATAAAATATATGATATGAAAAACATTCTAATGAAATTCACATTCATTCATTCACAACATTCACATGAAAAAAACATATGATATGAAAAAACATTCTACTGTTTATTTGGTTTCTGCAGGGTCTCGAGCGGGTTATGCTGCAGCATTTACTCGGGACACACACGTGTGGTGCAACACTTTCAATTTCGATTACTGTGTATATCAAATCTATCACCATATCTATCTGTTACTATCAAATGTACTTCACATGTATAAATAAATTTACTGCAATAAATGTATAAAAAAACATTAGGATCGAACACTTAGAAAAACTGAAATTTACAGTGTTGTTTAAAATTGAGAATTAATTTTTTTTTACATTTTTAGAAACCGGTTTTCATAACATTTAGAGCCGATTCTAGGTATCTGTGTGCGACATTTTGTAATTAAAGTAACGTTAGTAAATATTTAGTAAGAGCTAAGATTATTCAATTTTGATGGAAATGTATTCAGCAAATTCATTTTGTCATATTGGAAACGTAATATTTCTCGTAAGTGAAAACCGCTTTTGGCTGTTACGATTTAAAAGCTATAGAATTTACAATTCATATTTTCGATGGCGGTTTATCGTAAGCACCTCATGAATTTCAAATTAATATTAAATTACCTTTATTACTTTCTTAAACTTTATTTTTTAGTCTTATGTGGCATTTTTATTCCCACAGCCCTTATCTGATCACTTTGTTTTAAAGGTAATTCCATCCAAATAACTTCGTTTTTTTACATACAAGTGACTTTAAAATGAAATGGAATTCCTATGCAGTAATAAAGTTTAAACGCTGAAAATTCTTTGTCATATTTTCGTTCAAAGTTCATTTTTTATTGTTGTCTATAATATTTACTGCAGAAAAGAATATTTTAATTACCTAATTAAAAGCAGACCAGCCGCATTTTCCAATAATTAAAATTAAAAATCTTGATTGAAAAATCTTCCATATTTTTATTTACCTTTACTATGCATATAGAAAAGTATATATCTAATCCTATGACACAAATTCCCTGAGAATAATAATGTTTAGGGATTTTAACATTTTCATTACCTTACGATGGTTGTTTACTTTCTTACATGTTCTTTGGTATAATTGGCTAATAACGTTTAAATAATATCGATATATTATTTTTGGTGACTGCCTCTCATCCTGATTATCCCTTCTTGGTGATATTCTCTTCGCCTATTAGGCACTTACTGAAAAAAAGGGGGAAAAGCTGGCAACTATTTCCTTAGACTTAGCCTTTTCCCTTTTTTCCCACTTTCCTTATCCTCCGATGAATTGCGTTCTCAATTAGGATGATTATAGTATAAGCGTCCATCTAATAGACATTCTTCTAGTGATATTAGTCCTTAACTTTTTTATATGCCTATTCTAGGTCGTTCGCTATGTCGCTTTCTCGATAAATTGCTAATATTAGTAGCTTTTTCGTTTTCATTTTTAACCAGACGCTAACGTAAAATATTTTTCGTAGATAGTTGTTCAATAAACACAAAAAATGCTAATCGTGTGGCATCAAGAATATATCGAATTCCTCTACCTACTTAAATTATGTTATTGGGCTTAATTTTTAATGACACAAAATTTGTTCCAGAGTTCGTACTTAGGATTCATGTTTCTATATTTATCATTCAACAGATGGAGTGAATGTAACTTTCATCACAACTGATGTGCTTATGAAACTGTACAAAATGTACTCTGATAGTGCTTTGATTTCATTTATTTTGACAAATTTTGTAAATTCATACATTAAATTTCTTAATTTCTTTAGGATTTGATATGTTTTCATCTCTAGATGTTGTAGCAATTTAGAATATTTCTGTCGCCTAAAGTTTTTTCTTTAGTTTGGAGAGTCCAGGTGTTGTTAAGCCCTTTTTATTTGGTCTTTTTTCCAGAGTTACCCTTAAGGTCATTTACTGTATTTTGACCGGTTGATAAAAAGAAAATGGAACAATTTTCTTGTATTTCGAAGAAGAGAAACTGGCTGAAGATAGTAACAATATTTAACTGGATTTGATTCCTGCGAACCGGTTGCTAAAATATTCCATGATAAAAATAAATTTATAAATAGAATTTAAGGCCACAAGAGACATAAATCTAATCTGCGTAGTGTTGCGTCAAATTATCGTATATGATGCAGTTCGTTTGCGTTTATGCGACACATTATGCAGAAATTATGTAAAATAATCATAAATTTCAGTTTGGAAAACATTCGGTGTTTTTTATACGATAATATCTAGAAAAGGTACTTCGAGAGAAGGGTAATAACTCGCTAACCCTTTCTTGATGTTCTTATTCAAGAACCAGAGACTGTTTTTCAAGCTAGCGTTTACAGAAACGTATTGGTATGGATCTTCGGTCTTACACTGGTCATCTGCACATACAATTAAACAATGAAAAAACAAAACAAAAAGAACACCTCGTGGCCGTAAATTCTCATCTAATTGTCAAAGCGCTTTACAAAGGAACTTAACCACATCCGCAACATTTCATTGGATCGCAGTAAGAAAAAGTTTGGGATGTTTCGGATGAAGCTTTTGAGGAAGTTGAGGAAGATCCAAATTGGTTACTATTACTGGCACTATTTACCACCACCTTCGTTCCAGAAATTTTTAGCAAGATCTACTTGCATCTTCAATGAATTCTTAATTTTTAGGTAGGTTTCGTTACAGTAGTAAAGTGGATTTTCCAAATTCAAAGATATAATTCAGACTTCGGTGTAGCTAGAGACATATTTTATCAATTTCAAAGTGAATGTGGCAAGGAATAATATTCGTCAAATAGGTACAGTTCTTCGTCTAAGGTTATGAATCCTTGAGGCATATGTGCGAAAACAGAATTCAAATAAATCCTCTTAGGTTAAACATGGTAGAGTGATACTGAAATTCTTAGTTTCCAGGTTTCAATTAATCAAAAAGTTTTCAATGTGAATCTCATTTTTAGGCTTTCATATCTTTTTCAATTCCGGCATTGCAGTTCACAACCAGTTGACAGTCAATACTATTTCATCTGTCTTTGACTTCCTTCACTCTATAATAGAGATGCCGCCACAGATGCACGAATTTCTTCTATCTACTAACCAACGAATTTGTGATCGGCGAGATGGCAACATTAGCGGGTCGACACTGTACGTCACGATTACAGCCATATCTAGTACTGCGGCAGAAGTGGTACAATTTCGTTCTAGTTGGGGAAGGAGGGAGGAAATTGCGATTCTCTTTATATACTCACAGCAGGAGCCTCAGCTCTGAACTAGTGCATAAATTTAATGTTTGGTTAAAATGTAAAACAAATAACTAAATTTAAAAATTAATTTTTAATTGTTTACGGCTTAGGTCACTTTATTATCCTAGTGTTGTTATATCTAAATGGTTGGGTAGTGGACGCTATACTCAACTGATTGAAGAATCTAACCTAATTTTACTATTTCAGGACTATCATATATACTATCATGTTAATCAAGAAGTTTACTGTTAAATATGGGCATATTAACTATAACCTAATTATTATTTACATACTGATTCAAATTATTTTCCAGGCATCTAATATACAGTGGCGGATTAAGCGGCTGGAGGACCTGGCGGCAGCCAGGGGTCTCCAAGCTCCAAGGGACACTGAGCTTGAGAGATTCTTAGTTAAAAACTACCACAACACAAAAAGCGAAAGATGCAATACTTAATATTATTCACGTATTTTATATATAAGTACAGAAAGTTTTTTATTAAATTAAAGTTAACTAAAAATCATATTAATTTAACAATGAGTGCCATAATGATTAAATGCTACTGTCATACCTGTAGTTTTGCTATGTATAATTAAATAAGCGAAATTAGAATTAAATTATAATGGTGAAAACTCTGTTCTTAATAACGCCATTTTTTTTATAAAAAGCTGAGGAGAAGAACTACTTTTATTTTACCTCTAGGCACGCACCTTAATATTTACCCCGTATATATATATACGGGGTGATTCAAAAGTCAGTCCCCCCACTGTTAATTTTTTAGTGGGTTCAGGCAGATAAACGTCCTTTTGGGAAAGTTGCTTGTTGAAAAGGAAATAATTTTTGTTCTGTGTCGCGACTCACCCTCAGCACCAGGGGGCGCCCCACGGGGGGGGGAAACTCGAAATTTTCAAACGGCAACAATAATCAATTCATGTAATACCTTGTTTCGAAGGTCTCGCCGAGAAAAAAATAATGACGTTTACAGTATGGCGTTACGACGTTCATAGCACCAACGAAGTGTTCATAAAGTTTAAAATAGACATTTATTCACTTGGCTTTTGCTCGTGCTAGTAAGGTTGTAAGTAAATGATAAGAATTGTAGAATGTAAAGCAATGTGTGTTCTATCAGTAACAATTTTAAATTTCGTATTAATCCAATATGTAAAGTTTCAAGGATCGTTTAAAAATATCAATATTTTAATCCTCAAAAACTCAAATAAAAATATTAAAAAAGAAAACAATAAAATATTAAAAAATAAAAGAAATATAAAAAAAGTAAGAAAAGAAGTTACCTTTTAATGAAGTAGATGTTCAAATTGAAGGCCTTACACTTCTTGGCAGTTATAAAACTGGGCCTAAAAGCTTTCTTTGACTTTTTGAAAAGTGCGTGGAGTAATTTTATGGCACTCAGTCCACATTCTTTGGCGCAGCACATTTATATTTTCAGGTGACGTTTCGTAAACTACTGATTTCAAATGATACCAAAGGAAAAAATCCAAGGGTGTCATATCTGGGCTACGAGGTGGCCATTCCACGAACCCATGACGGCCAATTCGCCTTTTTGAAAACTTGTTATATAGAAAGGTTCAAACATCTGTAGAAAAGTGTGGGGGAGCACCATCCTGTTGAAAAATAATGTTGGCAACTGCGTTTGTGTAATTTTCAACAATTTCAGCTATATCTGTCACAATTTCATCCTGCCACATTTCTAAGTACCGCTGTCCTGTTAACGTTTCGGTAAGGAAAAACGGCCCGATAATGCGATCACCCAACATACCGGCCCACAAGTTCACTTTCTTTGGATATTGAGTATTTTCTTGCCTGAATTCATGAGGGTTGGTATCATGCAAGTATCAACAATTTTGACGATTAAGAGTTCCATTTATATGGAAACACCTTTCATCGCTGAAGCAGATTCGTCGCAAGATGTCATGGTCATCTTCAATTAACTGTAGCATTTGTTCTCAAAATTGCACTTTGCGGTCTGGATCGTCCTCATTTAATTCTTGATGGATTTGTATTTTATTAGGGTGAAACTTATTTCTTTTGAAAATTCTTTGGATTCTCGAGTATGAAATTTCATGGACATTTGCAACTTTTCGAATACTCTGTATCGGGTTCACAGCAAAGTTTGCTAATACGTTCACTTGCAGCTCCTCAGAACGGACGGACGACCGGATCTAGGGACTTCATTAACGCTGTCAGTGTTCAAAAACTTCTTGACAGTTTTCGTATGTAGTTTCGGTCAAAAGATCTCTCAGGATATGCTTCATTAAATAATCGGACAATTTCGGGGAAATTCTCAGCCTGGCCGTAAAAAAGAACGACATCCTTTCGGTAACTGAGTGAACGAACTATTTCTTCAAAGTGCGTTCGCATAAAATGGAACACTTTTTGTGAGGACGCGTGTGTGATTTCAAACAACTATTACTGCTATGGAAATATTTTTAGTTCAAATAACTATTGTTGCTATGGAAATAATTTTATCTGAGTTCTGAGGGTTAGAATATTGATATTTTTAAGCGATCCTTGAAACTTTCCCCATTTGGTTAACACGAAATCTGAACATTTCACTGATAGAACACATATTGCTTTACATTCTATAGTTTTCGGCATTTGCCTACGACCTTACTAGCGTGAGCAAAAGCCACGAGAATAAAGGTCGATTTTAAAATTTATGGACACGTCGTTGGTGCTATGGGTGTCATAGCGCCATACTGTAAATGTCATCATTTTTTTCTTGACGAGACCTTCAAAACAAGGTATTACTCGATGGGGTTGCCATTTGAAATTTTCGAGTTGCCCCCCGTAGGGCGCCTCCTGGTGATGGGAGTGAGTAACAATATAGGGGAAAAAAGTTAGTTACTTTTCAACAAGCAACTTTCCCTAAAGGGCATTTATCTTCCTGAAACCACCAAAAAATTAACTGGGGGTGGGGGGTGACTAACTTTCTAATCAAATATATATATATATATATATATATATGGCCTGCAAAAGGGTTGCTGGTATCTAACTGGGAGACCACACGCCAGTGCGACGATAAATCACAGCCAGTAACCTAGTGTCCTACCCCGCCTTCAAGTGGTGCAGGCTGAGCTTTCTATTTATGTGGCAAATTAATATTTGCTGCACGGATAGAAAGGCGGAAGGGGAGGGCTAATTCACCAACCCGTCTAGCCAGCGTGGTGAAATTATGGCTAATTCCTCCATTATGTTGACACACCAGAAACCATGGCCCCTAGTCTCCAGGTGCTGGAGTGCTCCTGATCAAGGCAGCGGTCAGTGTGGCATGAAAGCAGGGGGTGCTAAGAATCACTGGAATGGCCCAGGCTGCCGTTTGTTATTGACCTTGGCTACGTTTAATGGACGATCCCTTGCTTCTGAAGCAAAACTTCAGGAATTGGAAGAAGAACTTGACAAGATCAAATGGGACATTGTAGGACTCAGTGAAGTTAGAAGAAAAGGTGAAGAGTTGGTGGAACTTAAAAGTGGACATTTGTTTTATTATAGAGGAACGGAAACTGGAAGAACAAGTGGTGTTGGCTTCTTAATCAACAAAAGAATTAAAGACTGTCTTCTGGAAGTTGAAAGTACATCAGATCGAGCAGCGAGGCTCGTTGTTCAACTAACCCAGCGATACCAACTTCAAATAGTACAGGTATATGCACCAACATCAAGCCATACCGACGAAGAGGTTGAAGAATTTTATGAAGAAATCAAAGAGTTACACACCAAAGGGAAACAACATATCAAGCTCATCATGGGGGATTTCAATGCAAGAATTGGACAACAGGAACAAGGAGAGACATCGGTTGGTAAATACGGATATGGGGAAAGGAATGAACGTGGCGATCAACTCATCGAATTTGCAGAAGCTGAAAACCTTAGCATCATGAATTCATTTTTTAAGAAGAAACCGCAAAGAAAATGGACATGGAAACACCCAAATGGGGGAACTAGTGAAATTGACTATATCCTGGCAAACAAGAAATCAATTATTGAAGATTGCAGTGTACTGAACAGATTTAATACTGGAAGTGATCATCGAATGGTGAGATGTAAAGTGCACTTAAATACTAAATTAGAACGACAGAAGCTCATTAGGAAACAAGTAAGTAAGAGGGTGGATTTAAAGAAATTAAAAGAAAATACCGAGGCATTCAAGTTGGAATTAAAAAATCGCTTTTCTGCACTGGAAGGACTTATTGATGAAAGTGATATCTCAGAAGCAAATGAAAACATTGTTAAGACAATAGTTGAAACTGCTGGGGAAATTGGTGGTGTAACCTGTAAAAAGCACAATAGCAAATTATCTGAGAAGACGAAACAGCTCATGAAAAGGCGAAGAGATATGAAGGTGGACAATCGAAATACCAGTTCCAGGATTGAGTACATAGAACTTTGTAAAACTCTGCGCAAAAGCATGAAAGAAGACATAAGAAAATTCAATTGTGAGTTAGTAAGGAAGGCCATTGAAAATAACAAGAGCCTTAGGGTTGTTAAAGGAAGTTTATCTGTTGGGAAGAAACACATCATTGCATTAAAAGGAGAGGATGGCACCGTAACAAGAAATAGGGAAGAAATACTTAGAAGAGTTGAAGAATTCTACAAAAAACTATATGAAAGTAACAGTGGATTAAACGAAGACACTGAAATAGTCGAAGGAACAGCTCCTAAAATCTTAAAAGAAGAAGTTTCATTTGCAATAAAAAGTATGAAGAAAGGAAGAGCCCCTGGTGATGATGGTATTACATTAGATATCCTAAAAGAAGCTGGAGAATATGTAGAAGACATACTTGCAAAATTCTTTACCAAATGTCTTAACAGCGGTAACATACCAAACCAATGGGATTCTGCAACAGTAATTCTTTTGCATAAAAAAGGTGATAAAGAGGATTTGAAAAATTACCGACCAATTAGCTTGTTACCTGCTATTTATAAAATCTTCACAAAAGTGCTAACACATCGCCTGCAGAAAAAATTAGATGCAGCTCAACCAAGAGAACAAGCTGGATTTCGAAGTGGATTCAGTACAGTGGACCATATTCAAGTATTAAGAGAATTAATTGAAAGAACACATGAATATGAACTTCCATTGTGTGTGGCATTTATTGACTATGAGAAGGCCTTTGACTCTATTAAAACATCAGCAGTCATCAACTCTTTAAGATCAACAGACATTGAGGATGTGTACATTGACATGGTGAAACGTGTGTATAAAAATGCAAGTGCAAAATTTCGGTTACATAAAGATACCAAAACTATCAAAATTGGTAAAGGTGTGAGGCAGGGAGATACCATTTCTCCAAAACTTTTTACTTCAGCTTTACAGATGATTTTTCAGCAGATAAATTGGAATAACAAGGGAATAAAAATAAATGGTGAATATTTAAATCATTTGCGGTTTGCTGATGACATTGTTATTTTTTCAACGAACCCATCAGAACTCCAAGACATGGTACAGGAGCTCTCAACTAGAAGTAAAGAAGTTGGACTCAAGATGAACCTACAAAAAACTAAGATCATGTTCAATAATTTCGTAGAGGAAACAAAAATACAAGTTGACAACATTGAGCTAGAAATTGCTGATTCATATATTTACCTTGGCCAGCTGATTTCAATGGATGGCAACATTATGAAAGAACTCAACAGACGTATTAAACTTGGCTGGAGTGCATTTGGAAGAAACAGTTTTATCCTGAAGGGGAAATTGCCTTTGTGTCTAAAAAGAAAGGTCTTCAACCAGTGTGTATTGCCAGTCCTCTCTTATGGATCAGAGACATGGAGTCTAACAGTTGGAGCAATACGAAAGTTACAGACAACGCAAAGGAGCATGGAGAGGTGCATGCTTGGAATAACTAGGAGAGATCGGAAAAGGAACACTTGGGTGAGAGAGCAAACTAGAGTAGAGGACATCATTGTTAAAGTAAAAGGGCTGAAATGGCGATGGGCTGGGCATATTGCAAGAAGAACTGATCAACGATGGACAACAGAAATTCTGAACTGGATTCCAAGAGACCACCGAAGACCTAGAAAACGTCCTCAAACTAGATGGGTGGATGAAATAAGAAAACAGGTTGGGGTGACGTGGAAGCGAATTGCTCAGGATAGACTTGTGTGGAAAGCATTTGGAGAGACCTTCATCCAGCAGTGGATAGATAATGGTTGAATATGATGATGATGATGATGATATATATATATAAAATTTTGGGACTGGCACAGAGAGCCATGTTCTCAAGGGTCTCACATCACTCCTTAATGTGCCATGTCTAGAAACTTCCTGACAATGTGAGACGTGTTTAGGATTGTGGTTTTTTTATTTCAATGTAGGTGTTTGTGTCAATGTTGAGTATTTCCAAATTGGTCGAAAGCAGCTTTGGTACTATCCCTGTTGCTGAGATGACTAATAAGATGAGGAAGATCTTTTCCATGTGCCATATGCAACGTACTACATGTCTGAGGTCTTGGTACATGGTGATTTTCGTTGTGTAGGTTGCTTTTATGTTATTGGCGTTGGGTACTTTGTCGATTAGGTACGTAGCCTTATCCGATTTATTGACGAGGGTCATGTCAGGACGGTTATGTGGGGACTGTTTTGTCTGTTATGATTGCTCTATCCCAGTAAAGCTTGTGTGTTTCATTCTCAAGCACGGTCTCTGGCTCATATTTGTTGTATGGGCATTTCTCTGTCAGAAAGGCAGCATTCGCTGCCAATTTCTGGTGGACTATTTTTGCCACTTGGTCGTGTACATGTCTGTGGTTTGACTGCTGGAGGATCTTGCATCCTGCCATCACGTGTTGGATTGTTTCCGATGCCGTGTGATAGTACCTGCATTTGTCGCTTTCTATGTCTTTCCTCTGGATGAATTTCTGATTGCTCCTTGTTGCGATCACTTGGTCTTGGATGACTAGCATGAATCCTTCTGCCTCTGGCTGTAGAGTTGGCCAGCTAAGCATCTGATGCCTTTCTTGTCAACGTGTGATTGTTGTAGGTCATTGTAGTGCCTGACATGTAATGGTTTTCCGTCCCAAGAGCTTAGTTTCTGTTCATTGGCTGCCTCCAGGACACGCTCTTCGGTATTACACAGGTTTAGTGGCGTGTAATTTGCATCTGCTAGTACTGTGGCTTGGATGAGTGGCGATCGGGGACTCTTCAACTGGAAGTATTGCCTCATGCTCTGGATCTGCTTGTCATGTAAGTCTTTGAGGTCCGCTTGTCCGCGTCCTCCTTCTTCCCGGGGTAGTGTTTGCCGTTCAATTGCCGTTGCAGGGTGTAGTTGTCCGGCTCTTCTCTGGATGGTTCTCATTTTCCGCTGGAGTTGTTCTAGTTCAGTGTTGGACCATTTGATGATCCCGAAGGAGTAGGTGAGCACTGGTACCGCATATGCGTTAATTGCTTGCGTGGTGTTCTTCCCGCTCAGTTTCGTCTTCACAATGCTTCTAAGTCTTTCTTGGAATGCTTGCGTGAGCTGGACTTTGACTTTCTTGTGCTCCTGCTGCCGTTTTTGCATTATCCCTAGGTATTTGTAGGTTTCGCCCTCGTCCAAGGTCTTCAGTAGTCTCCCGTCTTCGAGTTCGATGCCTGGTAAATCTTCTTTGCTATTCTTCTGTATTTTGCACTTATCGAGGCCGAATTCCATTCCTATGTCCTTGGAGAATGTCTCTGTTATACTGATGAGTTGTCGGAGTTGGGTGATTGTTGGCGCGTATAGCTTGATGTCATCTACGTACATGAGGTGGGAGACTTTATGTAGGTTTCTCTTGTCTTTCTTCAGCATGTATCCGTATTTACTTGTGTTCAGCATCCTTGACAAGGGGTTTAACGCCAAGCAGAACCACTGGGGGCTTAGTGCGTCTCCTTGAAAGATTCCGCGGCGGATGGGGATCTCGGCCGTTTCTATTTTACTGTCTGGCGTGTTTAGCTGTAACCGGGTTCTCCATTGTTTCATGCTGCTCTGTAGGAATCGGATGATTGAGGGATGCACTTTGTATATGCTGAGTATTTCAAGGAGCCACGAGTGCGGAACAGAGTCGAAAGCCTTCTTGTAGTCTATGTATGCGGTGTTGAGTTTTCGCTTTTGTTTTCTTGCTTGTTCCAGGATAACTGAGTCGATGGTAAGCTGCTCTTTACATCCCAGAGTCCCTTTCTGGCATCCCTTTTGTTCTTCCGCCATTAAGTTGTTGCTTTCGCTGTGCCGGCTTATTTTTTCAGAGATGAACACTGTATCTTGTAAAGGATTTCCTTTTGTTACCCCTGAGTGGAAACTCTTAGACATCTTCTTTGCGACGCAATTCAATCCCAACTTCAGTCAAGACCGCCACCAAATCTTAAAAAGCATGAACGTGACGTTTTAAGGACTCTGCTATGCAATAAAAATCAAATCATTACGAAATCTGACAAAGGCAGACCGGTCGTTGTCCTCAATAAGACTCAATATTCCGAAGGAACCTCGGAACTTTTGGAATCTGGCCCCTACGAAATTCCCTGCAAGGACCCAACCGAAAAACTTCCGTTTAAAAGTTAACTTCAAAATTAACACATTTTTTTCTGCTCAAGGCGAAACAAAAGAAGCAGTTCGTTTCTTCTTGTGCTACACATGCAAGATTTTACACCTTACCAAAAATTCACAAACCTGGTATCCCTTTCTGTCCTATTATACCTAATATATCAATTCTCTATCTCCTATTCTATGCAATCTTTATATGCACTACTTTGAAATGCAAGTTTTTGAGAAAATCCCTTTTAAATTTTGGACGTGGTACTTCAACGACGTTTTCATCCTTTAGCACGGACCCGCTGGAAACACCCAATCCATGCTTTCCTCGATTAATTCTATTGATCTACACGTGGAATTTTGCCTTGAAATAAAAAAGAATAATTCACTCCGCGTTCTTGATATTTTGATCAAGAAATCACAAAATTTATTATTACAGTATTTCGGAAGCCGTCCTCAGTTTCCCTCCCTCCGCATGCCAAATCTTGCTATCCTATTAAGCAAAAAATGGCATTTTATACCTTTGTGTTTCAGGCTGTATAACTTTGTTTAACTCCTACATTACTAGCCCAAGAATTACAAGTTTTGCAACGCATCGCTCTTGACAGGGGTTTTAACCACAATGTTATCTATCGGGCGCTGGTAAGAATAAGCAGACCTCGCCCTATCATAACTCTCTCCAACCACTCTGTAGCTGACTTCTCCGACTTCATTTTTTCAGATACTTAGTTTTGCGGTGGCAAAATTTAAAAAAGCAAATTTTGGCGTCACATTGTCCCCGTGCAATAAAATTTCTACATCCAAAATCAAAGATTGCTGCTCCCTCACCGAACGTTGGGGAGTGTATCAAATATTTTGCCAATGTGGCTTTTCGTACATCAGTCGGACTAAACGTGCCTTGAAAGATAGGTTTAAAGAACATCAAAACTACGTAAAAAAAGGCTGAATTCCATAAGACTTCCATCGCCGTTCACTATTGGGAAAATAACCACAAATTCAACTTTGACAAACCACTTTACTTTATCAACCAAGGTCTCCACTCGAACTGCACATTTTAGAAGCGTATTATATTAAAGCCAATTCTTCCACCATAGTTAATGACCATAAAACCATGCCTTTTTTCAACCGCGCCTGGACCGCCCTGCTACTAAAGACGGCACCAACAACATAGCCCTAGAACAATGACCACAGCAATGTTTTAAAATAGATGTTCCAAGGGTGGCAGCACGCCTCGTGTTTACACAATGTTGTTTATCTCCTGATGAACACTAACGCGTGACTGATTGAAATGCGATTTAGTTCTTTTTTGGGTTTTTATTTGCATTATACGCAATAAATACGCGGAGAATTTCAATTTAATTTTTTAATTTCGAAGTTTGCGTAGTATATCAACAAACATACTTCCATACTTATGGTATACAAAATAATTGTTTTAGGAACATCGGTAAGAATTGACTTTAAATGAATTTTCCAAGAGTAATTGCATCCGACTTTCGTGACAAATTGAACTTTTTGACCCAGGTGCTGAATCATAGCTTTATTTTTTTCTCCGGAAACTAAAATGACTCTTTTTTTATGGAAGGAGATAAGCTGGTTTGGGTGAAGGGGGGAAAAATCTCATCCATTTGAAAGAATGTTCTTACCCGTCGCTTCCGGAAAACTTTTACAAATAAAAGTACTTTGGAAGAAACTACGCCAAACAACTCCGAACAATAGCCATGTAACAAATGGTGGCTTCTTTTCATGACTGTGTAAACAAGCTCGTAGTTTTCAGAAGTAATTTTGCCTGAATTTGCCTTATCTTTTTAGGTTTGCTGAATTCTTCAATTTTTTAACGCCTAGAAAAAATTCATTCTGCAACAATGAAACTTCTCTTATCCTGCCATCTGCTTGATGAAATATGTTGAATAATAGAATAAATTTCAGAAGTAAAAGGCCATTATTATGTAAAAAAACTCCCTCACTGGTTCATTAACCCCAATCTACGCTTCTCTGAAAGCTGTTTATTGCTGTAGCTGGTCGTCTCTTTGGAAATGCATCTTTATTCCTCTGTTCTGTGCTTCCTTGATTAACTTGCTTACTGGTTCATATATTTCCCTATAGTGACTTGTAACGAGATGCTGACATAAAGTTAAAAAGCCTATACATCGGATGTTAGTAGGGGCGTTTAAAATTTTCAAAGTGCTTTCCAAAATTAGGAATCACCATTATACGTGTACGTACATACGCACGTGAAATTTAATGCAAGAGGTTACTTTATGGTTAAAAGCGGATATTATAAGCAATAATTATATCTTGAAACCAAGGTTCCTCGAAGTATAATACGTGGAACACAGGGACTTTGCTAGCAGTTTGAAAAAGTTGTAAAAATTTTCAAGAAAATATGTAATTTTTCCTAATGGCAGATTCTAAGAGTCGATATGAAAATAAAATTGTCATTGATAAAAAATTGGTTAATTACTTTGGGACAGCAAAAAACAAAACCCGTCATCTTATTAATACTGTTCATTAGTATTTGATTCATTTCATTAAATATCGTCTTTTATACATATTTCCGACATTTTTAAATTAATTTATCGCCTATTTTTTATGTTTATATTCAAGTGGTGATTAGTAGTAGCTCTTTACGTTTTTATTAAGCAACGTTTGTAGAGCTCTGTGCTTAGGCTTGTAGTGAGGAAAGGGATCCGCAGGGCGTAGAATTTGAAAACCAGCATTCTAATAGACTAATTGTCCGATTTCATTTTTCTAACTTTTAAGTTTTCTCCAAACACTTTAACTCTTTAAGCCTCAAAACGGCCGAAGACGGCCGTGTCTCCCTGACTCACAACGGCCTTAGTTGGCCAGCCAGGTAGTTAGCTTTGTTTCCACCCCCCTTCTGGCACATAAGGAGGGAAGGGACACCCTGTAGTATATACTAGGTACGTATCAAAGGCACAGAATAATAGCGTATACAAAATGCGCACTTTCATAGATTAGGTTACTGATACAAATGCAAATAGCGGTTAGCGGAAAAATTTTAAATTTTCGCTAATGGCATAAAATAAATATCGGTCAAAATTTTGTCAACTCAAAAGCCATGTTACGATATTGGGTGTAGGGAACGTGCCCATATAATTATTTGAAGTCATCATGTGTAAGTTTCTAAATTATCAAATAGACTAACTCCATTTTTCACTGATGATGGTACTTATTTATTACGTCATACACTATTTAATATGTTTCCAGAGACCAAGTTAAATACCAACCAAATTAATCATTTCCTTGTATACTTAACAGATAATCTTCAAATTTCATAATTATTTATTAAACATGATTTTTTTAAATATCTGTGATATAGACAGAAAGAAAATAAAATATTTTTTGAGAAAAAAAATATTCAAAAGGAACCTATAATATAAAACCTTCTCATCCCAATCGCCCTTATTCAAGGGGGACGAGCAGGACTTTTCAAATGGCTGACGTTTTAATTATCGAAACCCAAAGAAATTAATGTTGCTTGAAACCCGTTTCCCCCCCCCACCCCCAAAAAAAAATAACGGATCATCTCTACAGAGAGATAAAGGTGATTCTTCCGGCAGAAGTGGGGAAGGGGCACAAAATCGATATAAAGCGAAATAATGGACACTTTTGGTGCTACATTTCCGAAAAAAATTCGGGGGTGATACACC
>QLNU02014802.1:120537795-120549427 GCA_006491805.2 Dysdera silvatica | reverse complement strand
GCCCATTCTTGGCGGAAGCAGGCTTTGGGACGGGCAGAGTGCCATGTTCCCAAGCCTCTTTTTTACATCACTTCTTAATGTGCCATGTCTAGAAACTTCCTGACAATGTGACACGTGTTTAGGATTGTGGCTTTTTGTATTTCAATGTAGGTGTTTGGGTCAATGTTGAGTATCTCCAAATTCGTCGCAAGCGTTTTTGGTACTATCCCTGTTGCTGAGATGACTAACGGGATGATGAAGATCTTTTCCATACCCCATATATCTCGTGTATCATGTCTGAGGATCTCAGCTGGTGATTTTCTAAGCCAGTAGGGTTACTTGCATACATTGGTGTTGGGTATATATATATATATAGAAGTAGTATATACACATATATATATACTCAATTCAAATTTATATGAACATAGGGGTTCCTCAACGTATGTTAAATAGAAGTAAATCCCAAATCAAATAGCTTTATGAACTCCTTTAGGATAAGGGGATAAAGCTCCATCAACACGTAATTCTATTTGTATACAGAAACAAAAATGATTCAGTCATTTCACGAATATTTTATACATCTACCTAACAATGTCGTAATTTTAGGAATAAAATTTTTTATTCTTAAATTTTTGTTCGAAAAATCATGAAAGACAGCATATATTTTCAAGATTTTTCAAGCTGTTTTAAATTTTCTAAATATAGAAGAAATGGAAATATATATACTTTTAACTTCCGACTGTTGATCTAAAAAATCTGTAATTGATTAATAATCCAATTTAAGGAGACAATAATAATCAATTCGTTGTCCATTTTCTTCATAAGCTCTCTCGTTGTAAAAAAAATTAGTTGTTTTTGAGGCTAGCTATTTTTAGACTAACAAATACTTTAAGATGCAGCTAACATTTTTTCATATGGATATCATGGCTAAACATCCCTTTTAATAAAATTTTTTTTATCACGTGTATTATTGAAAAACTGCGCACATGAAAGTTCATATAACTCATTGCTGCAGTTTAATGTGGCTATTTTGCCCCTACGTATAAAGAAAATTTATATTTTTATATAATAAATAGAGGCCATTCAGATTATGCTTTCAGAGAGGAAAATTATATTTTATTATACATCTAAGGAAAATATATGGTTCAGTATCGTAACAGGAGAATGCGTTTCTCTTGTGAGGAAAGTTGCGTACATGAGCCTTAACATTATATTTCTTCAATGTAGTCTTGTTTAATATGCTCGCTTTTGTGCTTACATAGCAGAACAGCACGTGATAGATCTTTGCAGATGAAATTAACAGCTTGTATAACTGCAGACTCGCAATTCCATCACACAAGATAAGATATATTAGTCAAGACCGCACACAAAGGGGAAATGGATGGTTAAACCCTCCATTTGAATATTTTATTGGCTGTAAAATCAAATTCCTTAAAATGGAAAGGTTTTTCATCAAAACACCCTCTTCTTCAGAACACCCCTTTTTTTAAATACTATGCATGGATCTGCTGTCAGCCTTTGAGCTCACGGCAGAGGAGTTGAAAATCCTGGATGTAATCATTTAGACATCTCAATGCAGCCACTAGCACAACGAAAAAAAAAAGGAAATATATTCCAGACTCTCAACGCACAGTGAATACTTTGAACCAATGACGTTACAAATAGTTCAGAAGCTGGTATAAATAAATAAGTCGAAGGGTTTTACGAAATTATATTGTGGTTTTCGGTGTTGACATTTTTATGATTCCAAGACTTAGATTTCCCCCTATTCAAACATTCAGGAAACTATGAATTTCAGGGAAGAAAACTTAATGGAACGTTGAAGCAATAAAACTATAAATTTTAATGGAACGCTCGAAAGTATGCACTTGCATAAATTTCTTTGGGCTTGACTGCTTCCTCAAGAAAACAATTTTTATTCAAGTTTAGAATATATTTCGAAACAAGAGCGTTTCATTTAATCTTATTTTATAGATAACATATGCTCCTCAACGCTTCCTTCAAGAACATTTAAATTAAATTTTATACGGTTACATTCCATGGTTCAAACCGTAGGCGTATCGAGGGGTGGGGGGCTGATGAGGCTACAGCCCCCTCCGAAATGATCAAGTGATAAACGAAACTAAAAATAAAAAGAGCTAAAAAATGGCATTTCTACCGGCAAAATAATTTCTACTCACCAAAAATATTTTATTATGAATCATTCATTTGTGCAAATATTTTTGCTTGGTTCCGTGATTATAATAGCCCAAAAAAATGTAGCTACAAGTTATCGGTTCACCAATAGATGGCCGTAGTACACCGCATTGACTACTTTCTCGATTTTCTTTCCTTTTTTTTCCCCTTTCATGCAAATGCATTCCAGATTACTTCATCAGCCGCAAAATTTGGACATTCTTTTCCCCTTTTGTAATTTTAATATTTGACAGTTCATCGAAATGTGAAGAACGGATAGTGTTGAGCTTACCAGCATTCAAAAAAGCGGAAAAAAATGAAATTTTCGTGGAAACCTTCACCGAATTATTGCTTTCTAATAAAAAAGGTTTCAAGCGCCATTTCCAACGTAAATGACTTGATGAATATAAGTGGCTGGCTTATTCAAAATTACGAAATGGCTTTTATTGAAAATCCTGCGTGCTTTTCTTGGATAAAAGTACGGTTGGCAAAGGTTCTCACCAAAAACCGATTACCTTTATCACAAAACTATATTACCATTTGAAGAAAGCTGTTGAATACTTTAAAAAACATCAGTTAACCTCAAGGGCGGACTGGGCTGTTGACAGCGGCCCGGGCGTTTTTACATTTCGGCAGCCCAATGCAAGAACGATGATAATTAATTAATTAACTGATTTAATTACATTAGTTAATTTATTACGTTAATTAATTTAATTTATTACGTTAATTAATTTAATTTAATAATTACATTGATTAATTAATTTAATCACATTGGTTAGTTAATTTACTTCAATTATTTTAGTTAATTTGCTTTGTTTTAGTTAATTTGCTTTGTTTTAGTTAATTAATTTGCTTTAATTAATTAAATAATTAAGCAACGTACCATAACGCTTAACATGAAATCTCGACAATGGGTAGTTATTTAATATTTTTATTCAGAACGAAATATAATTTTTTGTATCCGTGAGAACTCGTTGTCGAATTATGGACTTTTATAACATACTTCAAACTGAAGGTATATTATTATGAAATATATGATGCAGTATCTTGACCTTCGAACTTTTTTATGAATTCATATCTTTTGTTTAGAAAATTTGAAAACTGCATATTAGCAATAAAGTTATAAATTTTAACATACGTCAGATATGTAAAAAAATCTTCAATATTATTAAATATTAGAAAATTGAAAATATACTCAATAATATTGAAGATTTTTTCTTTGCAGCTTTTTATTTTCTTTATAATTTTTTTTCATTGGTGAATAAAGAATAACATTCGAATTTAAGCGGAATAGTCCTCTCTGGGATTACAGCGCCGTCTCCGGCGGCCACCCTTCCCTATTTCTTCCTTCCCAAATCAAGTAAGCGGAATAGAAAAACTACGTGCGTACCCGTCAAAACTTGAATGAATACTAATAACCAAAAGAGAAAAAGCACCCTCTGGCATTTCGTGCCTTTCGGGTTACCATGATAACCAAAATTAAAAAGTAAAGAATTAATCACAACTAACATTTCTTCATGTAGCTATTATTGATTCCACCAGAATATAGTGGCAACAATCATTTTTCATTGGTTTTAACACAAACAAGCAAGTGAAAGAAAATTGCCTAAGGTCAATATTTAAATTTAGCCAGTTTTAATTAACATTAATTCGCGGCCCTTTAATCCGCGACCCTTTAATCGGCGGCCCTCTAATCAGGCAATTCTTTAATGAGCCTTGAAGAAAAAAATGAAGAAACACGTGATTTATTAATTGAATATCACAAAAGTCATATTCTTCAGGCAGTCCATATATTTTCAGCGTAGGGCCCATAAAGCTCTTAAACCGGCACTGTTCGGAAATCATTAGTATAATATAATAAATATTATTCATTAGATTTGTTTTCGACATTATATACTTTAGTATTTTCTAGAATTTTTTCAATTTAAAAAAATAAAAAATGTGGCTATAAATATAATTTAATATAAACGCGGGAAAATTAAATTTGTTGTGGAAGGTCGTGGGTTCAGGTCCCACCGAAGGCAGAAATATTTATTTTCTTTCGAACGTTTCACCATCTAATCACGCCATACCATCGGCGTTGGTATCACTACGCCAATAAACGTTGATTGATTGACATTGTTGTTTGATTTAATCTGCGTAGTGTTAGATTTATTTAAAAATAAATTTATTACAATTAAATATATTTTTATTTAATTTTGAAACCAAAAAGTTTAATACTTTTTACTATCAAAATAATTTATAAAACTCTTAGAGTGTATTATACTATAGGCTACTGTGATTTTAAAAAGATATCGTTTATAACGACTATCGGTTATAACGACCAAATTTGCACAGTCCCTTGAAGGTCATTATATCAGATTTTCACTGTAGATCAATTGATTGCAGAGGATTGATAAAATTTTAGGAATCGGGCATTTCAAGCTTAGCCCACTCCGAAATCAAATCTTACGTACGCCACTGGTTCAAACTGCCGCTCTTTGACCGACATTACGAATCAGTCTATATTATTGTTTTTTCCAGAGGCTGACCAAATACCACCTATGGTTCGACAAGGGGTGCCTCATTTGTCAGGAATTAATATAAAATGCTTGGCAAGAAATTTTGCCAAGCATTTTATGAAGCTTGTGTGAATTTTACCGAACAAGGAGAGCAAAGGTCATGACGGCTCGGAAAAAAAGGAGGGAAAAGTTCTTTTACCAGGATAAATTCTAACTCGCGATCTCTTAATTAGAACATAAGCATCTTGCCAGCTGATAAGGCTTCATATTAGGATGTAAGATATTATTACCCTTCACAGGGATAACACAATTGCCAAATAATGGTCAACACAGAAAAGCCTCCGGGGCGAGATTTTTGTGAGTTTTTCGTGGGGGAATTTATTATACAATAATTTTTGCCACCCACGTATTAATTAGCTCAAACTAGAGCTTTTTTGTTTTTGGAGAAAAAGAGACGCTTTCCCCATCCTGGATTCGAACCAGGGTCCCTCCGTTTAGCCCGGAGTGTCTTGGACCGCTAGACGAATGAGGACAGGAAACAACGCTCTCTTTCTCCGTATGTAAAGGTGTTAAGGTATTATTACCCTCCGCAGGGATAACACAATTGCCAAATATGGTCAACACAAGAAAGCCTAAACGGAGGGACCCTGGTTCGAATCCAGGATGGGGAAAGCGTCTCTTTTTCTCCAAAATTACATAAGCTCTAGTTTGAGCTGTAAATAATAAATACGTGGGTGGCAAAAATTATAGTATAATAAATTTCCCCCACGAAAACTCACAAAATTCTCGCCCCGGAGGCTTTCTTGTGTTGACCATATTTGGCAATTGTGTTATCCCTGCGGAGGGTAATAATACCTTAACACCTTTACATACGGAGAAAGAGAGCGTGGGGCCTGGGGTGGTCTTCCCCAGTTCGGTCTCTGTGATTCAGGTAAGTACTGATTTATTTATAAAAGTACTAATTTATAATCAAAATACGATGCGGCACATGGGCTCGCCCGTTACGATTCAGTGAACTTTCTGCTATAAGTAGCTAGAATCGACCGTTTAGCGCCGAAACGCTTTTTTGCCGCCAAGCCTTTCCATCGCCAAGTGTCTGAATCGATCCGGAAATCGAAAGACGCCGCCGGGCCCCCTAATAAAAAGCGGGGCTTAGACATTTGCCTTGTTTGTCTATGCGATTATCCGGCCCTGTTTGCAAGCCGCTTATATTCTACCCCAAGGGTAAAATCATAGGCGTATGCAGAAAGTTTATAAGGGCGCTATGGACTCAATGGGGGTTACAGAGCTACAACTCATATATTCCTATATTAAATATACAAAATTTCATTGCAATGGGGCGGGGGTTACAATACTACCCTCGTACGCCAGTGGGTATAATTAAAATTCAACCCGAGACAAGTTTTTTTTTGTTTTATTTTTTCCGATCATTTCCATAAAAACTATTGCTTAAGGTTCATTGAATAAAATTACTGGTGGTCAATTACTAGAAACTTCCACGACGATTATGCTCTCTCTGGGGCAAGCAATAATATCCTGATTTGAAACATATGTCAAATAGGGCTCGTTTGCGAGTTTTATGACGCAAGGACAGCAAGGAACCGAGGCTGAACCGAGACACTATCCGAGGAGTTTGGGTTTTTGAGGTCTAGCGTTAATTTTTTGGCATAGTTGGGAATCGAATCCGAGATGACTGAAAACTAGGCGAACGCTTTACTAATGTGCCACAGCGGAACTGTAAGAAAATCTGGTTTGATCTATAGAAAGTGTGGGAGCTGAAAATTTAACTTCACAAATTTCCCCCCTAATCTTCGTTAAAAATAATAGCTCATGAAAGAACAATATTCTTGAAAAATCTATTGCTAATAAATATTCCTACAAAGTTAAATTAAAGGTACGCATACTGGGGAAGCAAGTGACTTCAGATTTGATTGTATGTGGTCTTGTTGAAAGCTTTGAAAAAAATTATAGACACTGTTATTCCTTTCAAAGAGCTTGCAAGTTTGAAAATTAACATAAACATAATAAATATATATATTAAAATATCGATAATATTATCATAACTTTTGTTTTAACAAAAACAGTTTTAAAACGTTGAAAATCGACTTGATTTTGGCAGTTCTATAGATATTTTCTTTATCAAGCAAGGCAAGCACAGAACGAAGGGAGGAAATAGAGAAAAGAACAAATTAGATTAAAAAATAAAATTCCCAGCTATGTGTATATTTTTTGTTTGTATTTGTATTCGGCGTACTGAAGAGTTCTTCATTACAGATTCACCTGCTTTACCCAAAAAAGGGGAGCAGAGAGCTTCTGAAACCTGGTATAATAACTTACAGTGTTAGAAATTATGTAATCTTCTAGTAAAGCTATATATTGTTCTAAGATTATCATACACAGAACAATAATTAAATATTAAATGTTTTGTAACAGAATTTTTTCAATAAAAAATACACATTTTCTCCTCACAGTCAAGTAATTGGTTCTAAATGTTTTATTTTTTTACTAATTATTTCCCCAAAAATGTCCACTTTAATATTTACACATTATAAGCATCACTTTAATAGCTAAATTTTTCTTCAGTACTTTTTATAAGAAGTTCTTATTCTAAAATATCGCGTTTTCAAAAGGAGACGCCACTTAAACTCGCAAATAAAACTCGTGAGTGAAGTAATCTTACTTTACGGACGAAAACAATTTTGCAATTTTTAAGCAGCTGCCCTGAATTAAAAGTTATAGTACTTTCGCAAAACGATGTGGAAAAACTACAGAATTATTTAATTAAAACTGAAAGAACCATAGTTTCTTAATTTTTTCTTATTTTCAACTCCTAAAATCAAAACGTCACACCGAATCAGCTTCTACTTGAGGAACAGAATATTATGCCTCAACAATTTGCATATTTCAAGGAAAGAAAATGAAGCAAAATTGCTGATGCTTCTTTGTGGAAAAATATTAAATAAAATGCAATTCTTTTTACACTAAAAAAGGTTAACAAATTTCTTACAACTACAGTTTTTTCTTTGTTCTCTATGGAGGATGAGAGGATTTTAAAAATCTTTTCACTCTCAATTTTACTCTAGTATTTTAGTTTCATTTTGTTTTTGCTAGTTTCTTAATTTCTCTCGTTTTACGCTTAATATGATTACACAAAATGTCAGAATAACTTCTAATGTAAGACTCATGTTTTCTGCGTCAAATTAAATATACATTAATACAAACTTTCTCTCCTGCTTCTTATCGCAGACTCTGAAATGAAGAAAAAACTGCTTAAAGAAAAAAGTTTAATAAAATAAAATGTCAAGACCGTTCTTAAAATATGACAAATAATTCTAAGTTAACTAGTAATTTGTCAAAGTGTCTTCAGTTGTCACACCAACGGGAATTATGAAGTCTGTTTTACCTTTTCTTTTTTAACACGTTATCTTATTTGGTGGAGAGCCCCGAGAAACGGAAGTTGTTGCGTTTTCTGCTCCACTTTATTTCTAAGCTGTTGATCACCGTTTTGTTTATTTCAAACTTTTCTTCATAGTAAACTGAAATTGCAATTATATGTATTGTCAATTTTTATGAGACTGAATAAATTATTTTACTTTTTACTCATATTTGACAAAATATAATATACTAGAATATAAGACACAACGTGCGTAAATCATTATAATATAAAAAGAGCATAATCATAGTTAAAACTTTATTTAACGGCTTATGGCCATTTCGAAAGCATGCAAAACTCTTTCCAGAACCAAAATGACAATAAGTGTTATTTTGGCCCTGAGGAAGGAAGGAAGGTTGCATGCTTTCGATATGGCGTTAAATCGATAAATAATATTTTAACCACGGTTATGTTATTTTTATTTTGTAATAAAGTATATTAGGGTAATTATGAAAAACATTCGCCTCTACCAGAGCGATTATTTTTTCGACGATCGTATAAAAATAATTAAAAAATAGTTAAATTAAATGACAGCAAATTATAAATAAAACAAATATCTTCTATAGAACACTTGAAATAAAATGCATGTCCTATAATATCTAATATGTGTAAATATTTACATTTATTCGGCTATATGTCGAAATACCTGTAGATGGACAATATTAAAACACTAATATAAAGTAATTATTTGACAAAATTGTATTGTTTTCTAATAAACCAGTCAGTGAAAATATTTTTTATTAAATATGGAGCATTTTACGCTATTCCGTTTAAGATATGTTGGTATAGAAAACCTTGTGAAAATGACAAATTCAATATTTTTATAAATTACTTTTTTATATTGGTATTAACACGTTTGTTTTTCTAACAAATAAATAAAATAGAAAAGAAATAAATATTCTTACGATGCTTGCGGGGAACCTCGGAATTCTGAGATAACTGCCGAGATTTCGTTATGTCACGAGCTTAATTAACTTGAGTTAATTTTGTTCCTTTCTAATACAAATAAACTTCTGCATTTGGCCGAAAAGGTATAGTGAAAGTTAGCCACAGTCCTTTGCTCACGAACTAGTGACATAGAATTAAAGGCACGGAGTAATAACAGATAACAAATAACGTTTATTCCAGTTACGCAAATATGTGCACAATAATAATTAACGTAAGACCAAAACCTTATAATTATACTTGATAGCTTATTAATCGGAGTATTTCTCCCTAATTGAAGGTAATACATGACAATCATAATGAAAATGACTACTCAAGGAATATGTATATTTTCAAGTTAATATTAATGAACCGTTATTTTCTTATTAACAGCGAAGGAGGATAATTACCTCTAAGGATGAATGTATTGATAAAGAGAAAATGGATAATGGTATGCATTGATAAGGAGAAAATGGATAATGATATGCATTGATAAGGAGAAAATGGATAATGATATGCATTGATAAGGAGAAAATGGATAATAATATGCATTGATAAGGAGAAAATGGATAATGATATGCATTGATAAGGAGAAAATGGAAAATGATGGGCATTGATAAGGAGAAAATGGATAATGATATGCATTGATAAGGATGAATGCATTGATAGAGAATTAAGCGAAATCGTACCTTATATGGGGCATTTCCCAACAGTCTGGGACTTCTTCCATCAATCGTCACGGTTTTCGCTTAACTATCTCTTTTCTAGCACAACCCGCTACGTACGCGTCTTGAGCTAAAATTTTAACCATTAGCATGTTTCATTTTTATCCATTGAAGTGTCGGCAGATGTGCTCAGCTGGCAGACCATCGCAGTTACAATGAAGGTTTTTATAGCAGAGTTTGACTGTATATTTGCAAATAAGCACTTGATTCTATATCCATGTAGAACCTTATGTATATAGTGAATCGGGGGAAGAAAGTTTAACTATTCAACGACATTATATTTAGGCGTTTTCAAATAAAATAATGTGGGTATCGGAAATGAATACTATGAATATTTTTATACTTACTGAAAGATTTTGATATCAAACCTCATTGTTTTATGTTAGGTTTGTGGCACTTTTTCATACTATGGCATTTTGGGCATCTTACCCCGAAGAACTGGGTAAGATGGCAAAGTTGTATTAAGTGTACTTACGTTAAATTAATAGGAATGAAACATCATTTATTGAAAACATAGTAGGAAAAACACAGGGTATCTACTGAAAAGAAAATTAAAAACATTTTTTCAGCGATTGCTGATGAATTTGTAAAGTATTTTTCAGATATTAATAGTCATGAATTGCCTTTACCACTGGCTACCGTTACTGTGGATCAGCACATTTATTGCACATATCTGTTTCTGATGTGCATGTTTTGTGAAGCCATTCCTTGCAAATGATACACTCTAACCAAGGTACTTTAGGCCCTTTTTTATCGTAATAATTTATGTTGCAAACAACACAGTTATTTTTGCCGTCTTCGCCTTTCTTCTTTCGAATTTGCAAATCACTATCTTTTCCGTTTTGTTTCCTCTTTTCTACTTTCATTTTCACTTTCTCGATGTGTTTATGTTCAGTTAGTAGACTTACTGTCGTCATTCTTTTTTTCTTCTCATTTGTATTTAAAGGAGATATGTCCTCAAACGAACACCCTGCTTTCGAAAGAACTTTGCTTTCGACATTTTCTAATACGTCCTGTGTTATTGTCTGACTCTCTTGATCTTCTGATGTGTCTGAAGAAAGAGCACAATCTGAAATGCAATATGCTTCCTCGGGTATACTTTCTGGCTCATACGGCCAAATACCACAGGTTTTAAAACTACTAGAAGCTTTATATTGCGTTGCTCCCTTCTGCCATGCCTCTTTTAACAAAGGGCCAAATTGAGCCTTGGATAATTTTCTACCTGGATATGCTTTCATCCATGTTTTTACAGCGTTGCAAAAAAAAGTTTCAAAGATTTAAAACATATCTGTCAAGAGGTTGTAGACAATGCGTAGAATGAGGAGGTAAACAAAACATGATCACATCATTGTTTGTAGCTATTTCCAGCATGTCTGGATCTTCGTACATGCTCCATGGCCAGTTACAGACATTCTCCGCTCCATTTTCCTCTATTTGACGTTCGGACATATGTACGAGGCATATTTACTTAAAATGATGAGAAAATATATATTTTTTTAAATCTGCCATCTCACCCTGAAAAAAAATAGGCATCTTTCCCTAGAGTCGGGGTAAGACGCCATTTTAGTCACGTGACGACGATTGCGAAAACTAAAGCTGTTATATTTCAGTACGTTAACGATAAAACCTCTACTATACAAATAGTATAGAAAAGTACAACTTCACATTATACTTTTTAATCTATAATGACTGTATATATCACATTGAAATAATTTGGGCAGTCAAAATCTTAAACTTACAAATGATTTTTCGTATAAATCCGGACATATCCGATCGCGACCTTCCTTTTTCAAATTATTTTCACACAGTGCCTATCGTCTTCAACGGGGAAAGCCCATGCTGCCATTTGTGATTAAAATTGGAAACTATAAAAAAAATAAGCATCTTCCCCCGAT
>QLNU02014802.1:120517744-120537695 GCA_006491805.2 Dysdera silvatica | reverse complement strand
CTGAAAAGAAAATTAACAACATTTTTTCAGCGATTATTGATGAATTTGCAAAATATTTTTCAGATATTAATAGTCATGAATTTCCTTTACCACTGGCTACCGTTACTGTGGATCATATCTATTATATCTGATATCATTGCTGATATCTGATTTGCGCCATAATGATATCATTGTTGATATCTACATCTGATTACATAGATCACGATATCATCTGATTGCATATATATGATATCGTCTGATTGCATATATATATATATGAGGAAGGAGGCGAAACGTAGGCAATACTTCCAGTTGAAGAGTCCCCGATCGCCACTCATCCAAGCCATAATACAAGCAGATGCAAATTACACGCCACTAAACCTGTGTAGTACCGAAGAGCGTGTCCTCGAAACAGCCAACGAACAGAAACTGAGAACTTGGGCCGGAAAACCATTACATGGCAGGCACTACAATGACCTGCAACAACCACACGTTGACAAAAAGGCATCAAATTCTTGGCTGGCCAAAGGCACTCTCCAGCCAGAGACAGAAGGATTCATGCTAGCCATCCAAGACCAAGTGATCGCAACAAGGAACAATCAGAAATTCATCCAGAGAAAAGACATAGAAAGCGACAAATGCAGACACTGTCATGCGGCATCGGAGACAATCCAACACGTGATGGCAGGATGCAAGATCCTTGCGCAGTCAGACTACAAACATAGACACGATCAAGTAGCGAAAATAGTCCACCAGAAATTGGCAGCGAATGCTGGCTTTCTGACAGAAAAATGCCCGTACTACAAATATGAGCCAGAGACCGTGCATGAGAACGAAACACACAAGCTTTACTGGGATAGAGCAATCATAACAGACAAGACAGTCCCACATAACCGTCCTGACATAACCCTCGTCGATAAATCGAATAAGACCACGTACTTAATCGACATAGCAGTACCCAACACCAATAACATACAGACAACCTACACAACGAAAATCACCAAGTACCAAGATCTCAGACATGAAGTACGAGATATATGGGGTATGGAAAAGATCCTCATCATCCCGTTAGTCATCTCAGCAACAGGGATAGTACCAAAAACGCTTGCGACGAATTTGGAGATACTCAACATTGACCCAAACACCTACATTGAAATACAAAAAGCCACAATCCTAAACACGTGTCACATTGTCAGGAAGTTTCTAGACATGGCACATTAAGAAGTGATGTAAAAAGAGGCTTGGGAACATGGCGCTCTGCCCGTCCCAAAGCCTGTTTCCGCCAAGAATGGGCGAGGAAAACTTTTATATATATATATATATATATCTGATATCATCTGATTGCATATATCTGATATCATCTGATATCATCATCTGTCATATCTGATATCATTGCACATATCTATTTCTGATGTGCATGTTTCGTGCAGCCATTCCTTGCAAATGATACACTCTAACCAAGGTACTTCAGGTCCTTTTTTATCGTAATAATTTATGTTGCAAACAACACAGTTATTTTTGCTGTCTTTGCCTTTCTTCTTTCGAATTTGCAAATCACTAACTTTTCCCTTTTGTTTCTTCTTCTCTACTTTCATTTTTACTTTCTCGATGTGTTCATGTTCAGTTAGTAGACCTACTGTCGTCATTCTTCGTTTCTTCTCCTTTGGATGTAAAATAGGAATAGGAAATATGTCCTCAAACGAACACCCTGCTTTCGAAAGAACTTTGCTTTCGGCATTTTCTAATACGTCCTGTGTGACCCTCTTGATCTTCTGATGTAGTTGAAGAAAGAGCACAATCTGAAATGCAATATTCTTCCTCGGGTATACTTTCTGGCTTATACGGCCAAATACCACAAGTTTTAAAACCACTAGAAGCGTTATATTGCGTTTCTCCCTTCTGCCATGCCTCTTTTAACAAAGGGCCAAATTGAGCCCTAGATAATTTTCTACCTGGATATGCTTTCATCCATGTTGTCACAGCGTTGTAAAAAAATGTTTCAAAGATTTAAAAACATATCTGTCAAGAGGTTGTAGATAATGAGTAGAATGAGGAGGTAAACAAAACATGATCACATCATTGTTTGTAGCTATTTCCAGCATGTCTGGATCTTCGTACATGCTTCATGGCAAATTGCAGATATTCTTTGCTCCATTGTACTCTATTTGACGTTCGGACATGTGTACGAGGCATATTTACTTAAAATAATGAAAAATATATATTTTTTTAAATCTGCCATCTCACCCCGAAAAAAAATAGGCATCTTTCCCTAGAGTCGGGGTAAGACGCCATGTTAGTCACGTGACGACGATTGCGAAAACTAAAGCTGTTATATGTCAGTACGTTAACAATAAAACCTCTACTATACAAATAGTATGGAAAAGTACAACTTCACATTATACTTTTTAATCTATAATGACTGAATATATCACATTGAAATAATTTGGGCAGTCCAAATCTTAAACTTATAAATGATTTTTCCTATAAATCCGGACACATAAGATCGCGACCTTCCTTTTACAAATTATTTCACAAGGTGCCTATCGTCTTCAACGGGAAAAGCCTATGCTGACATTTGTGACTAAAATTGGAAACTATGAAAAAATAAGCATCTTCCCCCGATTCACTCTATATTTTCTAATTTTAGCAAATGAGAAACTTTTCAAAAGCTTTCAGGAAATAAACTTCTAAAATATTTGCATTTTTTTATTCATTTCATTTTTTGTGTTTGCATTTGCTTGTATATTTTTGAAAACATGTTTTTAAAATGGACACTGAAGCAATAAGACTGTCTTACAGAAATGCAAATTACAATGCTAATTGGATAAAGAGCTAATATTTTCCAGTTCCGTATTCAAAAAAGTAATGGCTTTCAAAAATGAAACTTTTTTGCAGTTTTCGATTTGGAATAGTTGGAAAAGTAAAAGCTAAAAAAAAAAATGTGAGAGTACTACGAAAAATGACATGTACTTTCAAATAAATTATTCTAGAAATTTTTTAACCTCTGGCCGTTTTTATGTGGAGCTCATTGTCTTTGAGAACAGAAAATTTAATGCAAAAGGTTTATCTTTAACTTCGTCTTTTTCCTTAAACCTTTTCGTTTCAACATTTTGCGATTTTTGTAATGCGAAATAGGAATACTAAAATTTTGTACGTATGTCTTCTACGGACTAAAATAGAATAGTTAGAGGAAATTTAATACTTATTTTAAATATTTAGCCAGTCTCTCTATTATTGATTCTATTCGTTGTTATTTTTCGACTGATAATTCATCGATAACTTTCGATGCAAAATCCATCGATAACTTCTATTGACAATCTATAGATAACTTTCGATTTATAATCCATCGATAAGTTTCGATTGATAATCCATCGATAAGTTTCGATTGATAATCCATCAATAAGTTTCGATTGATTGATAATCCATCGATAAGTTTCGATTGATAATCCATCGACAAGTTTCGATTGATTAACCATCGATAAGTTTCGATTGATAAATCAATATGTCCTAAAGCAGATGGATTACCTTTTATAGCGAGGCTTTTAGGAAATGTAAGTTTATAATGGTCTTCTTCTAAATATTTTTGAGGATGCCATCTTCCGGTGCGACAAATATTAGATCTTAATTTTCAAAAAACGGGTACAAAATAGAAGTTTAAATTTGTAATTTATTTTGATTAGTACTTTTGAGGATATAAGTATTTAGAAAATGCAGTATTTAGATCCAATATAAAACAATATTTATTAAAACTTTAAATATTTAAGCTAATTTAGAAATTCGCCAACAGATAAATATAATTATATTTATCTTTTGTAATTATTATAATAATTGTATTATTATTATTAATTAATTGTAATCATTACAATATAACGTTAGAAGGATTTTGTACGTTTTTTTGGTGGAGGCACAATGGAAGGAGAATGCACAATTAGATGGTAAATTGAAGACTGATTTGATTTTAGAATTCGGAAAACAATTATACACACTGTTGCCAAATATAGAAAGTGAAACTATAATTATACAAAATATATGTTGCCAGATACGGAAAGTGAAATTATGTACCTTTGGAAAACACCGTATAAAAATGAAGCAATTTGGCATGTTGCCAGTTTTAGAAATTGTACTTGTTAAATTTTCAAACGAAACATTCATTCTGCCTTCACTTGACAAAGGGAGCAGTTGGCTCCCGAAACGTCGTGTTTTTAAACCTTACGCCAGTGTCGAAATAACTGTTTGTTATTAAATTTTCGTTTCATGCTATCCTAAGTGGCAACAGTAAAGGAAGCCTGCAAAGTGGACATATAGATTTTCTATTGCGGTTGCCCACGCTTTGATACGACTAATGTTTTCGATATTCATGTTTTAGCTCAAACTAAAGCTATTTTGTGCCATAGAAACAGAGTTAACGTCGTTATCCGGCGTCGAACCGGGGACCCTTTGTGTGAACCGCAATGTCTTAACCTTCTAGAAGAGACCAGTACTCCGGCAAATGAGAAATTTTTCAGAAGCTTTCAGGAAATAAACTTCTAAAATATTCGTATTTTTTTTATTCATTTCATTTTTTGTATTTGCATTTGCTTGTATATTTTTAAAAAAAATGTTTTAAAATGGACACTGAAGCAATAAGGCTGTCTTACAGAAATGCAAATTACAAAGCTAATTGTATAGAGAGCAAATATTTTCCAGTTCCGTATTCAGAAAAGCGCTCATGATGCTCACTTATGTTCCGTATTTAATGTTTGTAAGATATTATTAACCTTTGCAAGGTTAGAGTCAAAATGACAAAATGTTAAATTAAAAAAAAATATATATATATGGCTTTGGGTATTGAGTAGTTGGCAATTACGTCAACGTTGAGATGGGTAATACCTTAGAAGCACATGTGCAGGAAAGGAGCAACATTTCTGTATCCTATGTGCCGAGAAGGTTAAGGTGTCCCGGTTCGACAGGCCAGGTCTCTCTTCCTTCCATATAAACAAGCTATGGTTTGAGCTAATATGTGGGTGTCCGAAAAAATAGCTATCTTAATTTCATATAAAAAAAATATTACAAATTACATGCCTCGGTGGTTTCATGTACTGACCAGCTGGCAATTTTGCTAGCCCTGAGAAGGGTAATGATATCATCTTACACAGTATTTTGATATCTTTTACGCTGTACAGTGTTGAGGGCATTGCATGGGATGAAGGTTGGGATAACGAGGTTTAAAACGGACTCGAGCAAATGGAGATTATCGGTCGTTAGTGATACGGTGTGCAACTGTGGAGGACTTCAAAATCCAGTACCATAGGCGCAGTTATGTGGGCCCGTGGGAACCGAGCTCCCCACATCCATAATTTAAAGTACAATAGAACCTGCATAAAGTGGCCACTTTTGATTTTTGACCGCAATGACCACCAGCGACAGGTGGTCACTATACACTACATACTTTTGTATAGGTATGACTAAGTCCTTAGTTATACCTATACAAAGGTCTGTCGTGTGTAGCGATCACCTGTTTGTGGTGACCATTGCAGTTCTGTACCAGAGGTGGTCACTTTAGGAAGTTTCTAACGTATAGAATAATGTAGAAACATAAATGTTCTCTGGCCGTCTAATAAGTTCGAAAACTACGTTGTTGTCCAGCACAATTATTCGTCTGTTCGTAACACTGCCGAATATTGCAATGTAGATGATCCACTTCAAGCTAATGACAAAGATATAATGGCGGCAGAACTTTGCAAGCTGAAATTTGATGGTTGCTGGATTGGATTTTTATAGCGTACGAGGGCAGCAAAGTTCATTTTACGCCCAAATTTGGAGTTTGATCTGGGCACAGAAAATAAAATAAATACCATTGTATGAAACATTATTTAATTGCCTATCCGATGGTAATAAAATGGACTTGTTATCCTAAATATAAGATAATGTATCATGAGTTGAATCCTTTAAAATATTATATCGTGACAGACCTTAAGTCAGGAGAAGCTTTGTAAATTAATGTTTTGAAACTTTGGTTTTCGGATATCTTACGTTTTTTACTTAAGATAAAAAATCGAGTGTTGATGGTATCCGATTCTGTTTTATTTTAATGATTACCATAAGATTAATTTTTTTAAATGTTTTTAGAAGGGACAAAGTTTTTGTAATATTACCTTGCTTTATTAGCTATTATTTTACTTTTATTTATTATACAATGTTTATTTAATTTTCTAATATTATTTATTATATAACGGTCATTTAATATTTTACTATTATATATTATTTGCTGTTCATTATTTACTATTGATTATTTATTACATCACTTTCCATTTCATATATACAAATTATATAAGCAATTTATATGACGAATATAGAAGTTGATAAGTTCTGGCATTACATAATTAGTTATGCATAAAATAAATCTGTCAACTTCACGAATTCAATTTCATTGCAAGGATATTCTTCATTGAGCTTTTAATAAAGGTGATGTATTCGACAACTTAAGATTCAGCAACGAACGCAAACTAATAAATTATTAACTGATAATTAAAATAGAGTAAACTACATGGCTAACCACTGTCAATTTAATATACTATCCTTTGACATTTAGTATTTCAAATTTTACGCGCGAATGAGAATTCCGTCTTCAGAGAACAAAAATTTAAAATTCTTCTGAAAGAGAATTAAAGTTCGAGGTTTCTATAGTTTCTTCAAATTAATCAACTTCCGGAATTCTCGAAATATTTCTCTGCCGTTTAAAATTCCTGGGTCGCGTTGCATTGCGCTGTCTCTATTATTAAATTCCTTTCATGCTGTCACGAAAGTTGAGAATTTTGTCTAACTAATAAAATAGCTTCATTAAGGGAAGTGGATTTGACTTAAAATACAGATATTACTAGTTCCTTTGTGCAATTTATGATAATTATATGTTTAATTATAAAGAAATTAGTTTAATTAACTTTAATCAATTTATATGCAGCGGCTTGAATGGCAAATGCTATTTGAAGAATACCTGAAATTTTGACGTTATAACTACGACTACTATATACAAACAACTTATGGAAAACTTAACATTAACGGTTATTATTATTATCTTACTATCCCTGCAATAGCGAGCGTTTCATATTAATTGCCTTTACCTTACCGTCAAGTTCGCAGCTCATATTTGAAGCTGCTAGAAAAAGCATTGCAACCCCCAAGTACACATATGTATACCTCTGGAGTGAAGAGGTTAAAAAAAAATTATTTATCCAATAGGAAACAATCAACACGTCTCAGGCACGATCTTTCCTCGACTCGTCTGCTTCGCTGGGGCGCCCCGCAAGGATCCATTATGGGACCTTTCTTATTCACTTGTATATATAAAGGCATTTTTTCCCCTGAAAATTCGACATTCATGTATCCAACCGTTGTATACAATGGTAAATACTCACCTTCCTACCTTTACTAATTATTTTTTTCAAAATTTTCTTACTCTTAATGCATCTAAAGCTAAAATTATATTTTTTTCCCAAGAAAAAACACATTCCTGACAATTTAACATTTTCCGTTGATAATTCTCTGGTTTCACTTTCTAATAATGCTTATTTTCTTAGAGTTAATTTTCAGTCTAATTTGAAATGGGATAATCATATTCATTCTTTGTGTAATAAAATTAGTAGAAATATCGGAGTTATTGGTAAAATTGTACATTTTTGTCCGACCGATATCATTTTATCGCTATATCATTTTTTAATTTATTCGTACCTTAATTGTTGTACCACCGTCTGGGCTCTCACCATACGTGCTAACAAAAATCGAATTACACAACTCCAGAAAAAGTTTTGGAATTCATAATACTTTGTCACTCTTCAAGTGATTATATGAATTTACAAATCGTGCACAATTTACTTGAATTCGATTTGATTCACGGTCAGAAAGCCCTTCTATTCATGTTTGACAGACGTAGATTTAATAAACAACATCTTATACCCGTTTTAACCCCAAATCATTGCTATTCAACTTCAATTAACTTTGATTTTACCTCTGTTTGTTGTAAATAAATATTGAACAGAGGCTCATGGGTTATTTAGGACCCAGGTTATGGAATTCTTTACATGACGATATAAAAAATGTCCGTTCAATTCCTTGTTTAAAAAACGTATCCGTATATTTTACTAAAACAATAGCCTAATAATGCTCTTATATGATATATGTATGTGTATATATGCATATATGTATATATATTATTAATATAATATTCTTGTAATATTATTTTTGTTGGGTGGCAGAGGCTTTGTCAAACATTTGGTATTTTCTTGTGTCACCCAAGCTTAAACATATATTTCTAAGCTTGTATCATTTTCATGTATTTTTCAAATAGATTGATTGACTGATTGATATTAAATTTTATAACGGGCAAAATATATGCATTTTTCTATAAACAAAAAATTTTGTGTTTAATTCACATACACAAACAACAGGGATTAAAGCATTATCGCTCTAACTGAATCGAACTGCTGAAGGTGCGAACAAATCTACAAGTATTAGTTAGGCAGATGGAATTGGATAAAATTTGTAGCCAAAATTTAGTTAAACCAATTGCAAATAAAGAAAAATTTAAATTTGTCGGGACTAACAAATAATATTGGTATTATTCATTAGTGCATTATTTTGAAAATTAAATTTAATGAAATTTATTTTGAAATGCTAATGTGGATCGATAAGTTACGGCCACACAGACGTTAGTAAAAAGTAACCATTCGCTTGTTGGAGTTTTACTATGAAAAGGTGATACTAAGGTGATGCCACTCCGGAATCTATAATTTGTCAATGAATCCGAATCTCTCTTGCTTTGAAAATTGAACATTGGATTATAGTAAGCACAAAAGATGCCAAGCACATCACGATACCATTGCAACCACCGTAGAGTTTGTACAAATATTCGCTTTAGAAAAATCCAACATTTAATGATGTGAACTCCCAAATAAAAATGCAGGAAAAGATGACGTAAAAATATGACGTTTCTGACGTCCGTCTCTAAGTTGAAGACAAGAAACAAGAGCCAACCGTGCCAGATTACCTACCACAGCCGAGAAGAAGGAACCGAGCGCATAGGACAAATTTACTTTGGAGTTCTGAGAATGAATAGTAAGGAAATACAGGAAGTACATACAAAGGAGTGTTTCTTTACTGTCTTGCTCTACTGCTTTCTAATCTCTTGTATTTTACGATATACTAACAAGTAATGGCTCTCAAAATATTGCGATGTACAATGCGGTTCCAGCGATGTTAACTACCAAGCCCTTAGTAACAACTATGAACACAAACGGTAAACGCTATGTCAACTAGAACTATCAATTCGGATAGGCGTGGAAAGATACGTGCAAAACACGCCGGATAGTTATTCGCAGTATGTAAAGACTATAGCAGGGATGGGCAAATGCGGCTCTTCGTTAAATTAAGTGCGTCTCCCGTCGAAAATTGAAATTTTTTTTTTCCTTTTCAAAACTTTTTAGCGAATCTTGTTAAATTGACTAAGAAAGTGAATCGGTTAATGAAGAATAGAAGTTGTACGTAATCGCTTCAAAAGTAGACCTTCGGTTGCATCGATAGGTCCATCTAGGAGTTATTATAAAAATTTTAAATAATTATTTTGTATTTTCTTTCTCTTAATTATATTTTCTTATATGTATAATTTACATAGCACTTAAGACTTTGGTACAATATGTAACCATATTAATTAAATTTGTGTATTTAATACTATGTAACTATGGTGTAGTTCTTTATAATATATGATAAATTGGAATTCGGCTCTCATTAACCTCATGCGTACCCACCCCTGGCCTATAATGAGGTGTTCATCAGAAGAAGGGACGTTGCTAATATTGCAAACCGTGTTACATAACCCACCCTGACTATAATTGCCTTAATTTAAGTCACAACTATTTTCCAAAAACTGCATGGAAGAACACTGAGCTAAATATGATGTGTTGATCATTAGACGATAAATCATTGCGAATTGTGTTATTGTGTCCCTGTTTTCCCTCATTAAAGTTTATGCCTGTCCTATAGCAGTGCGAAGGTACCGCTGAACCAGTGCACATGTATGGTATTAACGGAAAATGGATTAGCTAGTGAAAAAGTTGTTGTTGTTGACTATAGGGCTGAAGAACGTTGAAAACAATTCGTTTTTATATTTCAATTAGTACGAGCTCCTGTACTTAACTACGAGAAAATGCGAACTTGTGCAGTATTTTTGAAAACGAAAGCTTTTACTAAAATGAAGGATACGATACTTGCCGATTGAACGTCTAGCTTTACTGATTAGAAGTCCCATTGGGGCTAGCCACTTCTGCAATGGACTCGTACATAACATATATTCAACCGTCGATATGTTCCTATTAGGAGGACGAATATGATAATCCTAAAAAAAACATGGTGAGTACATTTCATTAATACTTTTTTCTTGTTATTTTTCTGTCATTGTATAATTATATGCAATAAAAATATATAAAATACTACATCTTTATCAAAATAGTTTCATTAATTAAGGCTATACTACACGTGTATCCCCTTTGTGAGTTTTCGCCAAAGATTGGCAACCTCCTTTCCGTAATACGTGATCACGCGCTCGCTTCCCGGCCGCCATGTTTTTTTAAGGAGTAATTACCTGTTATACTGTTTACTGCTTATTATACTCTTTTCAGATTTTTTTAACAAAAAAAAAAAACTTCTGTCTTTAAGCGTCTGATTTTTTATGGCTTTTGGAATCATTTCCTCCACTTCGTCTTTGTGACGCCGCCTCCACATATACTCTGCGTAGTATGAGTCAAACAGCTTTTCAGCGCCAACATTGTGACACTCCACGTTCCCCCCATACCTCCTTTCCCCTTCTTCCCCCTCCCCATATCTTCGGCGAAATATGAGTCCAACAGCTGATCAACGCCGATTTGCGAAGTACGAGTCCAACAGCTTTTCATCGCCGACATTGCGATACTCCACATTCCCCTCATCTTCCCCTTTTCCATCCATGCCACTAACCTCTTCTTCCCATACCTCCTCAAACCTCTTCTTCCCATACCTCCTCAAACGTCTTCCTCCTATATCCGCTCTCCATCCCAAACATACCATCAATTCCAATCTGTTACAAAAATAAAAAAATTAAACCGTCGCCCATCATATCGCTACAACTCACAAACTACCACCGGCAGGAACAGACGCTACGACATTACGACTACCACTCGCATGCGCGCATTCTTAAAGCTTCACAAAACTTTCCCTCCATTTTAAGAGTATAGCATCAGTTTTGGAGACGAGTTGGCGACAAAACAGGGGATTCATCTGTAGTGTCACCAAGCGCTAATATAGATAAATTACTACATTATCAAATATATTTATTTTGGAAGAGAGTCGCAAATCTGAATGAACTTGCATTAACATTGTAATAAAATCATAATGGACGTTTATTATCATACACCAATACAGAAATTTATTTATTTTAATTGTATTACAATATGATTCATTTTTATTGGTTAAATAGATATAACGATTTTTTTAATTATGTTAAAATAATTTTTTATCAGAAACACGTGTAAATTATAATTATGTTCATCTAAATAAAATAATTTTGTTTCACACTAATATTTTTCTAGAATTTCTTGAGATTTCTTGTTCTCTGGAATAAAGAGAACTTTGAGGCTAATAATCTTTTCTAAAAAAATTAGTATGTTTTTGCTTTGCATTCACTTTTTGAAGCAAAATGGTATCGAGTTACAATTTCGGTGAAATGTTTGGACGATGAGGGCAATTAAGAATAACCTAATTTCCGTGTACTTATACATGCTTCTATTTGTTTCCCCCAAAGAATTCTCTTTGACATTTTTTTTACAACCCTGAGGTAATTTTGGAATCAGAAAAGCAATATGAAATGTCTCTCCTCCAGAGAATGGGATTGTCTTGCAAAAGTTTTAATTGCTGGATTAGACAAAAGTTCCTTTTACCAAAGTATGACGCGTGCACAAATTAGAACCTTTTTAAAAAAATAAAAGGCAAAAAATTAAACAATGCTGAAGTAATGTTTATAATTTGTACATAGAAAAGTAAATACTTTATAGAGATACGAAAAAATACCAAGAAAGAAAAAATATTAAAATACTGAAAAACTGTTTGATGATAAATACTATTAGTGGCAAAACGATCGGTTTATACATTAAAATTAGTTTTTCATTTATAAATAATATTTGATTACTGCTCTATTTGGACTGAGGTTATGTAGAAGTTTACGTACTTCCATGCCTTTGATAGCAGATATGACGAATTTATAATTTTTATTTTCTTAGTTGACGACAGAACCATTATATTGTAATCAGAAGATACTTCATTTTCCATTAGATGCTTTAAATTTGCTTTACAATTGGTATCAATGGACGAAATCAAGAACATTCGAAAGTTATTTTTGTATATAAGCATGCATCTGTTGCGATGTTGTTATTAATTGAACAGTAGCTTTAGTATGAACATGAAATATCCTCCCATTCACCTTTTGATATATTGCTGGCTGTATTGAACCATCACATGGATAAATTAATGCTTATAATCAAAGATTTAAATTCACTGAGATGAATTCAAATGCTAAAACTCAGATTTGATGGTGTTGCGGTTTCACTGTTACAATAAGATAACGGTTTCATCGCCGGTGATCAGATACAGGATGATTCAGAATTACATTACCGTTATTTTTTTACGGTTAACGGTTAAAGATTAACTTCAGTGGGAAAAAAATTACTCAAATTATGTAAATATATTAAATGTAATTACGGAGGAGTGTATGTGTATAAAATATAGGAATATAATTTTTTTATAATAGCCCTCTACCAAACCGATCCCAATTAGAAAAATATTGCCCTATATCTAATTAGTCCCTTAAATAAATATATATTACTAAGTAGAATATTAGCGGTTATTAAAATTAAAAATTAAAATTTATTAATTTTACATTAAAATCATTGTTTTATTTTATTGTGTTTCGGTATTTTTTGAGAAACAGTGAAACTTTAGGGGGATATTTCTTGAGATAAAAATGAAGTGCATCCTTGAATCCCCATTAAACGTCATATAAACTCAGTTTGTTCAAAGCGCTATCTCATTTTATTTTAATTAGTAAATAGGGGAGGTTCAAGTATTACATAAGCAATATTTTGGCCATTTCAACTCCCCCCAGTAAGCAAAAATTAATATTGGCTAACAGAGGAAAATACAACCAATGGTAACCCCCTCCCCATTAGGTGCTTAGGTAAACGTAACAAGCATAACGGTCGTTACGTAAACGTAACAAGCATATACGGTCCTAGCCCCTATATGCTTGGCGATTAAATTCAGAATTTTAAATATACGATATCTTACGTAGTTTACCCATGTATGTTTAAGTTATTACCTTATTTGATACTTCAAGTATGCCATTGTTGATTTGCAAGATTATGTTAAGTAATTGGAGAATCTGTTTTCCACTGATCTCTTGCTAACAATAAGTAAATAATAAAGGAACAAGAGAGTACAGAAAACACGGCATTTAAAATATGCAAATATGCGTCTTGAATGTGTAGTTTTAAGTACAAGGTAAAATGTACAGCTTTATTTAAAATACTGAACAAGAAATTTTGTGTTCATCAACGTAGAGTTCTCGAAATTATTGAGGGAGGGGGCGCCCAAGTAAATTTTATGTACGTTTATACATTACAGTATATGTAAAATCGCAATTTATTTCAGATTATTGCGGGGGGCACGGGCCCATAAAACTACATATGTCTGTGCATGAAAAATAAGAGTGAGAGGGAAAGCCTTGGGAGGTAATGGCATGGGTCTTCGTGGAACGGTCTCGAGGATAAACGTACATACGCTGCGTGAACAGGACAAACAATAATGGGTGGAGAGATAATCACGACTTGCCCGTTTTATCTGCCAGGAATATCCACAAGAAGACCCCATCTGCTTCCCATATAAATAGCCATGTCTATAACAATGGAAAAGTATTTCTTCGGGAAAAACAAACTTATGAGATAAGAAATATTGTCGACAAAACGACCCATATATTGAGTGAACATTTTTTTTTTCATGCCCATTGTAGTTTTGCAGTAGTTTTCAGGCTACTTGTCAGTGAAATGGGGTATCTCGCTGGTTATTTGGACATCGGCAAAATTTGAAACATGCTTGAGAATTAAGACCAAGATTTGTTCTATGATATTTTAAATTTATAAATATTAATAACCTTAATTTCCGAGACCAAACCAACGAAATGCACTCCACCATTATCTGTCGTTTAGATTCTTAGGCGTTAAAAATTCGACTTTCTTAGAAAACAGGAGGTACTTGTCTTCTTTCACTGTTAAATGTGTCAGTGTATGAATGTAGCAAATGTTCATGAAACAAGTGAATTTTTCTTTGAGTGTGGAAAAGAATCTGCTTCAGCTCCATGTTTTAGAATTGCGCATAGGAAGTCTGAGTCAGGATTTAAAGCCAAATGTGACTTCAGAAGTAAGATAAACTATAAACGTTTCTTTTCAATTTTAATTCATGTCTGTATCATGCGAGAGTGGACTCTGCAACTAATCAAATAAAGCATGACATTTCATCATTTAAATCTTTGTTCTCTAAACTGCCTTATGATTTCAAAGGATTGAAAAGAACTGTGAGCATATAATGGAGTAAGGCCCTGTGTTGGTGCAGTGGTTGTGCGTTCGCATAGTGGGCTTTTATCCGGTTTCGACCCACAAAGATAAGAACAAAAAGCTTACCGACTAATTGCTCACTGTAGTCCGAGAGTTGGTTCCCTAGACCACGAGATTTGTTTGTTTGGCTTTTTTATGGCGCAAGAGCATCTGGGCTATACTGCGCCAAACATGGTAAAATCAAAGACTGTAGTAAAAGCCAGTACTTTTTAAAAATTTTAAAACGTGCGTATGGTCAGCATGGTCATTTAAAATGTCAGACAGTGATGAAGAGTTAAAAGTAAGAGTGCGGGCAAGTCTATAATAGGGGCATTGAGTTAAAATGTGTAAAACACTCATGGGTTCATTGCACACTTGGCAAATTGGTGCTGGTTTTCCTTCCAACAGATGTCTATGGGTGAGATGGGAATGCCCAATGCGAAGTCTAGCAAGGAGAACCTCCTCTTTCCGATTTTTACGGTATGAGGAGGGCCAGTTACCAATTGTATGTTTAATATTATTCAATTTGTTATTGGTTTGATGATCCCATTCTTCTTGCCACTTTTGATTCACACAGGTCTTGATAATTGGCTTCAGGTCTGAGAAAGGAAGAAGCTGGCTAGAAGCAAGTGGTGAATACGAGTGGTAGACTACGAGAGGTTTGTATCCTTTGGAACACTGCAGGCTCCAGTACAGAGTGACTTTTGATGTTTTTGTGCTGTAAATATAATAAACGCAGACCTATTTAAAAATATGTTGTTGCAACTTTTCTAGTCCCATAGTTTAAATTAAAAATTTGAAGGACGGATTAGGATAAAAATTTAAATTTTGATGGTTTAAATAGAGGAACGAAAAAAATAGGAGGAAGTCTGAAAATGGCCATGAATTCGAAGACGAACGATTTGGAACTAATTTTATTTTATATTTCTATATAATTACGTTTAATATACTTTTGCTTTTTTGAAAATTTCGACGATTGAAATATAATAAAAATTAAATTGCATGTTCCTACTCAGTTTTTTCGTCATCACGTTTCTCTAACATTCTTCATCAGTGATTGGAATTCACCCTTTGGACCTTTCCCGTCCTCCCCTGGGATTCGAGAAATCTCTGGCGACTACTCCCAATTTTTTATTTTCTTCGTTTTCCATTTACTCATCCTCTCTCCCTATACTCAGTATGGTCTTCACTGGGAATGAAGTACGGCCTTCCTTCCCAAACATTTTCTTGCGCAACTTGCTGGTACAATAAATTATGTATTAGCAAGTATTTTTCTTTTTATCTAAGTGGCAACAACTTATGGAACCCACAGTGCGAAGTTACAAGAAAAATTTAAATTTTTTAAGATATTAAGATTCTGGGGACACTTTTAAAGGAATTCTGGAGTTTTTTCACATACTTTGAACATGCGATTGCCGAACTTGGAATTAAACTTTTTTGGCGTGAATATAGCTGTTTAAAACGATTTCTCTTATTACAATAAGTAGAATTGCTGAGTATCATAATTAAATGTTTATAATTTTACTGGATTTTAATATGTGTGTGCATATCAATGTTTGTGCATTCTCTGTACTTTTTGTTTATACATACACATGATCATAGGCGTAATCTGGTAGCGGTAAGGGGGCGCTTGCCCCCCCCCGGGTGTTTTAGATAAAAGGAAAAAATGATTCTTTTTTTCCATACAATTTAGGTTTTTTGTTTCGTACTGATGCCACCATCCCCCAGTTTACGCTATATTTAACCCCCAATTTACACCTATGCTCACGTTTGAGTTTGTATAGTGCAGATACTCGTATTTATTTTAAATACATATGCACATGCGTACTTAAAATTGAATGTGATTATATCATGTATTTAAATTTTAAATAAAATTTCCCTAACGTACCGTTTTAAATATTCTAAATTTGTTTTCTTTTTCCGAAGATATATATTTGCAATAAGATAGAGTTTGGAAGTACAATTTTTCATATACGAAACAAAACGATATAGGAGATGATGTCAGCTTTCGAATATTTATCTTAGTAGCTTTCTCCTTTCTTCTCTGTTTTTCGAAGACGTTTTTGACGCCAAATCGGCTTTCCAATTTTCAGAATGTCAGTTGGGTAGAGTGAGGAAATTAATCTTTATTCCAGTTTTCGATCCTTGTGTTTTATGTCAATTGGAAATATTGGCGCCTTGAAATGTTTCATCCACAAATTTGTGCATGTTTTGTAACAAATGCGGAAATTTTATAAAAAAAATATAACATACATTTAGTGTTATATTGTCCCAATTGTTTCTTTTTGAGGAAATGTACATTTAGAAATCACTTACATTTAGTAATCACTTACATTTAGTAATCATTTGCGTTTAGTAATCATTTATATTTAATAATTATTTACATTATTAGAAGTTTACATTCAGCAATCATTCACATTTAGTGATCATCCACATTTAGTAATCCTTTTGCATCCGGTAATCATTTATATTTAGTAATCATTTACATTTAGTAATCCTTTTAAAAGCGTTGTCATGGACTTTCTATGAAAATCCATCGGTGTTTTTGATGTAAAATTCAAGCCATATACTGCAAGGCAACGAATATTAAATAGTTTTTAAGTAAATTGCATTTATTAAGTAAACAAAGTAATACAGATCTGTATACAAATATTTCTTGCTCAGCTTTCCAACCAATCTGAATTGCCGTATTGGTGATGAGTCAGATGGATCTAAATTTATAACTAGCAAATATAAATATATCTTAAAAACTCTTTTAGTAATAAATGCAATGAAACTTTCAGTAATAAATGCAATGAAACTTTCAGTAATAAATGCAATGAAACTTTCAGTATTATACTTATAAAGTAATTGCGTCCAGAAAATCACATGACCCTGCTGTCACAAAGCTTTCTTCTGGTGTACCATGACCTTGGATTGACATTCAGTGGTGTCAGACGCTTACCAACTTCTCACGATAGTCTGAGGGTTGTTTCCATAGGACGTAAAAGGTTCGTGTTCCTCGGGAACTAGGTTTCGACCTTTAGATTTACGTTCATGCCCTTTTCGGCCCTTGCGTCATAAAAACACAAGAAGAAAGTTATATAACAAAGTTATGCTTGTATGTGTGGCTAAAATTTGCATCGGCCACACACGCTTCTCCCATCACCATATCTTGAAGGGAGAAGATCCCCCGATGTGTGCTACATGCGAACCATTGAATGTCTCGCATATTTTAACCATTTGCATAAATTTTAACCAACAACGTTCATTAGCTTTTAACCAAAATAATTTTACCCTTTGTGACATTTTATGCAATTCTTTTAATCATGAAATCATTTTTAATTTTTTTTTGCCGAATATTGGGTTTTCCAATCTCAGCTGATTTTACTATATCGTATCGTTTCATTGTACGTTTATTTTATCTTCACCATTAAAGTCTTAATTTATTTTGATTTTAAAATCGTATGTACGGCCTCACCTCGTTCGGCGTAGAATGACCCTTGCGCCATAGAAATACAACTACAACCGACAAAGGTTATCTTTTAAAAACCAAAACCTATTTTTACGTCCCTAGTCTCCATTCATACAACTATTTTACTTTGAAAAGCAGACTGTAATTTTAAGTCTCTGATCTTTTTTATATATTCATGAACTACAGTTTGAAGATAGAAAAACGAAATCTTTTTATTTTTCAGACTAAAAACAAATAGAATTATGAAAATATTGGTTACAGTTTAAAATAACCTTTCATTTTTTATCATAGCTGACTTCTGCTTCACTCACCTCATTGAACCTCATGTTATTAAAATTAATTATTAATTATTAATTAATTAATTATTAATTAAGTTGCGTTGCAGTCTAACTACAGGAATGACTGTCGAAAAGACGCTGGCTAGACTTCGCATCGGGCACACAGGCTTCTCCCATCAACGTCTTTTAAAGGGAGAAGATGCCTCAATGTGTGCCACATGTGGTGAACCATTAAATGATTTACACATTTTAACCACTTGTATAAATTTTAACCAGGAACGGTCATAAGATTTTAATCAAAATAATTTTAGCCTTCCCGACATTTTATGTGACTCTTTTAATCATGAACTAATTTTTAACTTTTTGTCTAATGTTGGCTTCGTCCCATTTCATTTAATTTTACTGTAGCATTTAGTTTGATTGTACTTCAGGGCCTTGTTCCTTTATATTTATTTTAAATCGTATGTACAGTCTCATATATTAGTTATTACAGAATGGCCCTTGCTGTCCTCGCCATAAAAATACAATCAATCAACCAACTTCTGCCTCAACCTGTTGTCTATTTGCATGATTTAAACTCAGTGGATTGGCACGGTGTGCAGGACGCATTTTTTTTCTATTTCTTTGACTTTATTAACACAGAATACACTCAACCTGCCTGTGGGAGCCAGTGGTGGCACGTTTATTTAGCGTGCCGCTATGCCGGGTTTGAATCCCAATCGTGCCAAAAACAAAGCGCTTACTGACAAATTACTCACCGTAGTCTAGGGATTGCTTTCGTAAGCCTTAAAAGGTTCAGATCTTTCGAAAAACAGTATGCCAAAGCCCTTGCTGTCTTAAGCTGAAAACACCCAAACACAATTTATTTTTGTAGTCTTTTATATTTTTTTTCGCTTTTTTTTTCATAAAGTGCAGACGAGTTTTTGTATTATCTTACGTTATACTAAATACAAAAACAAGGTCCATGTTAATAAAATACAGCCTTATTTACTTTTTAAACATGCTTTTCTGTATTTTTTTTATCAATTTTATGCTATTTTGACACTTTGCGGACGTTTAGAGTGTTAATTTTTATGCCATGTGCGTTTATTTTAAAGCTATTTGCTGTAAAATATATATCCTTATTTTCTTCAGAGTGGAAGTTACCTTTAGAGTTCTGGAGTCACTGAAAATGCTTCGTGTCTTCAGGGCCATTAAATTTAATCTATTACTTCCGATGAAGGACTGCTGCTGACGCGTCCGAAAGCTTGGGTGATCTTTTTCATTGCTATTTTACCAGTGTTTAACCTTTTGTATGTAAATTAAATCTTATTCTTTACCAAATTCCGAATAATCGTAATCGAGTGATTATAATAGATTACATTTTCGCGTACTCACATCTGTAATTGTAATTGAATGTTTTGAAGTAGCTGTAATCTGCAATATAATCATAATCACATTTTTAAATTTCATTTAATCATAATCATTTTTTGAAATTCTTAGGTAGTCGTAATCATAATCGCTATGATTATAATTGTAATCGAACGAATTAGTTCTGTTTGCTTGCAAGTAATTGCGATTATAATCTATAAGTACGATCATTCTTTTTATATCTA
>QLNU02014802.1:120496538-120517644 GCA_006491805.2 Dysdera silvatica | reverse complement strand
TTTTGACTAATGACACTAACTTGACTAATGACACTATGGTCAGATTAATCAGTCATATTCTGAAGACGAATATAAATGTGATTGGCAATTTATACACGTGTAAGGAGGGCTGTCTTCTCCGCAATCTATGTGTGCCCACATTTTAGAGGAAATTTATTGAATCCATCTTGGCCTTAGATGTAAAGTTTTTAAACACAGTCATTAGCGCACATAAAGGGATTTTTGGGGTTTATCTCCCCAAATCTGATATTTAAAAAAAAAAAGTTGTATTATACATAAAGTTCGATTTTGCTTAAAAGTAATTTACCCCTCACTTCTAACTTATGAATGAAACCTCCCCGAAAAAATTTCTGGTTACTTCACTGAACACACTAGACAAAATGAATCTCCATCTTAGTCAGAATCCGATCCAGCTTTCTGGTGTTCCTTTTTAGATTTCAACCTTTTCGTTTTTTCTCATTTCCCTTCTTACTGGGTTTGTTATTGTCATTTTCCTTTGCACAGCCGAGTGATTTAAACAATTTCATTTTTGCTTTTTTTAAAGAGATTTCTTAGTAGATAGAAAACGAACCTTAGAAGTATTTAAGAACTCTTTAATTTAAAAAAAAATTTATGGACTTTAAAACACCTTCATTTTACGCCCAGGTCCTTAAAAACATAGGTTTCATCCCACCAATCTTTCCTCGCCAAACATGTCCGGAATAAAAAACATTGGGAAATTTCCTTTCACTCCTAACTTCGTTTAAGTTATCCTTCTCAACTCAACGGATCCGTTGGAAAAGATGCAATAATTTTGTCTAATCACAATATCCAAAATAGGATAATCGTTGAAAGCAGGGAAGTTAAATTTTTAGTGCCATATTTTCAAGAACCGCAGTTTGAAAATTTGTTTGTGGTTTTACGGCTAAAAGATAACAATCGCCATGCTGCGCCGGGATCTACTGTTCTCGAAGGAATTCCTAACCTCTTAAGGCCTAGGGAACGAAACCTCAAACTACAGCGAGCAATGCGATCTTTGAGATCTCTGAGTAAGCATTCTTTGCACTATTGGGAGTCGAACCCGGGTTAACGGCGCACTAAATGAACGTGTTACCACACTGCGGCACGGCAGGGCTGAAAAATTGTTGAAAGTTGCTAAAATGGTGATGATAATAAAGACCTGCAAATCACCTTCATCAGATGTTTTGTGGGTCCTTAAATTTTTATTTTAAGTTCTTAAAAATCCTTAATTTTGCTCTTTAAAAATTACTACGAAACCTGTTGTGCCTATTAAATCTGGTTGCACTTCCCAAACTTGTCGCTTCTGGCTCTCGCAAAGAAAGATTGGGATGTCTTTTCAAAATTTTATAAAACCATTCTGAAGAAGTCACTTTTGAATTATACCAAATAGGCTACCAGGCACGTTGATATGATTTCACGTTGACGTTGAAACTGCTACCAGTTTGTATTACATGGACACGGAGTACGCATTATATTGCATTCCCGGCCAGTTTTACACTATGGTACATAAAAGTGGAAGCGACTGCCATTTTGATTCCAAATGTTGCCACCCTCATTTACTTATTCTCCTTCAATGTGTAGATCTGCTGCATATAAATACTAAAATCCCTTTGCATGTTACCATAAAGGCTTAAAAGTGGGAATGAGGAAGTTAGTCTAAGTGAAAAAAAGAAACAAAAACACAAAAAACAGGAATGTATTGCCAATGTACAGTTAGATCCAATTATAGCATTGAACAATCTTCAAAGAAGTTTAGAACGGGGCTACTGTGCACCACTATAAAAGTGTTTTACATGGTAGCTTGTTACATTACAAATTTCTTCCATTGTCCAATAGGCTTCATCAACTCGACGATAGGATATATTTTTTTTATTGGTGTTGAGTAAACGTTTTCTTTGCTTTAAAAAATGGAAGATTCCAGAATCCTGAGCTAAGGAAAATTCAGCTAAAATTATTTCTGAAAACTATGAGTTTGGTGTTTCCACTCATAAAAGAAACTGCAATTTGTTACTCGGCTATTGTTCGGAGTTGTTTGGCATAGTTTCTTCCCAAGAACATTTATTTGTAAGAGTCCTCCGGAAGCTACGGATAAGGAAATTCTTCCAAATGGGTAAGTTTTTTCCTTTTCCAAAGCCGGCTTATTTTCTTTTGCCGAAAATGTGTCATCTCAGAGCCTGGTAAGAAGAATAAAATGGTGATGCAGCACCTGGGTCAGAAAGTTTAATTTGGCACAAAATTCGGATGCAATTACTCTTGATGGATGCGTTCAATTCATTGGAACATCTTTCTTTTCGACATTTCTAATGCAATCCTCTCTTACGTTATAAGTATATTTGTAGAGGTGATTAATCTTTTTTGATTAGGGGCGGTTCAAGGGTATTAGAGCTAATTAGGTAATGGCACCATAAGGTAAATCTCTTCAGTGAAAATATACCTGTAGTACGGGTTCAGGAGTATTATAGTTCTTATGAAAGGATTCGTATTGTCTCAAATTAGATTTTTAGTAATTTTGTGACAAGCTTAAGAGCTTGTTGCTTTGTAGAAGAAAGGGTTTTATCGTTATTTATCCATATCTTTTATATATATTCCAACTTCTGCACATTTTATTTAGGAATTAAACCATTCATTTTGATGGGTTAATTAAGGAAAAAGGAAAACACAGCACATACACACACGAATATTACTTGAAATAACTTCAACTTAATAATATAACTATTATAAATAACTGCTACTGGATACTATAAGAAATAACTAAAAAATGAATGGCATGTAAAAATAATGTGTTTTTATATTTTGCTTCATTTAGAATTGCAGTGTCTAACATGATACAATTTAAAACTATTCGACTGAGGAAACATTTATTGAAACACAAAGTTAATTAAATATTTTTCTTTTGCATTGGAGTTGTAACCTTCAATTAATTATTTCCTCTTTTCTTTGCGAAATTTTCATGAGCGTAGGTTTAGGGTTCTGTAGTTTGTAATATTTTATCCTTTCTGATTTAATTCGTAAAACTAAATTATTTATAAGTTCCTTTGTCAACGTTGCTAACATTTTCAGTATGTTTTGAAATAGTTTGACGTCATTTCGAAATCCGTGTTTAAAACTAATGTTGCATACAAACCATATCTGCAGTTGAATAATATTCAAAAAACTGCTTTATTAAGTAAATTTGTTTACCTTACAAACACGACCGGCTTCATGTCGATTTAATGGTAATGGCTGAATCAGGATTCGCGTTTGAAAGTAGGTGGGAGAGGACTCACGCTTTGCAGACATTTTTTAGATTTTCACATTGTAATAAACTTTATTTTCAACTTCAAATGAGTGTTTTGCAGCAAATACAAACATTCAAAGTCCTTTGATAGAGCTGATTCCGAGAAGTTATTTGTGTTGCAAAAAATGGATCAGTAAATGAAGTTTTAGTACCACAAAGTAAAGAAAATCTTACTCCTCATTGTAGTTAGTTTTCTTGTCTATTGCTTACACTAGGTAACCTTTACCCGCTCGAAAAACCCGTTCTTCCAAGACGTCCTTCCCTAAACTGCAATGGACTAACCCGTCTGCTAACGGTATCACACGCCAACTGAGTGCGAACGCACAATACACTTAGGTGACGCGGATAGCAATGCTGCTCATATGCCAATGCTGGTCGAAAACCACTCACAGCGCTAGTTCTAAAACCGTCCAGCATGCACAAATAGTGACAACCAGTGCATGAGAAGCGCAAAATGCGATGTCCTAATCACCTATGCCCTTGAGCAGCTGACCTGAGTTTTATCTGGCGCTTTTCATGAACTGGTTGTAAATATTTGTGAATGCTGGACGGTTTTAGAACTAGCGCTGTGAGTGGTTTGCGATCACCATTGCTATGTGATTCCGAGTCATCTAGGTGTACCTTACTCCTCCTAGAAGTTTGTAACCCTGGTGCTGAGACACCCTGTATATAACCGAACTTACACATTTTAAATGAATTTTACGATAAAAATTATAAAAATTCATCTCCTATAGAAGTTTAGTTACAGATTGGTATGCAAATTTCATTAAATGCGGGTGTTTTAAAAGGAAATGACGTCATGAATAGCTAGTTTAAAGCTCGGTCCCTCTTTTGGGATTCTTCATGAGAATGCCGAAAGCTCAAAAGCTGAATAACGGAGGAATAGCTTTGCTATTGAGATTGAAACCCAAAGGAAGATCGTAATGGAAATCACGGCGCAGTTAAATAATTCGAAGCGTAGAATTTAAAGACTACTAAAATTTCCAATAATTAGAATTCAAAATTTCGCATAAAAGGCTGCGTTTGATAACTATATGCCAATTGTGAGCATGACTTTGTACCAGAAAATGTCCCGAAGATATATGAAAAGGGAAACTGATCTTTTGATTTCGCCATCCTTTGAAATTTAAAGTCAAAGATATTCTATAAAGGATATCAAAAGATATTCTCCAGAGGATTAAGGGAAGAAATGCAATAGTTTACCGAAAAACAGCTTGAAAACCCCAATTTCTCAGTGAGGGAAAAATTATGTAATCGTGAAAGTCAGGGAGCATATTGGCATGCTTTGAAACAAAAGCCGGTAGAAAGGAATATTCAGGATGGATAAAGATTTAATATCATCGCGTGCATTTATAAATGGAAAATAAGCTCTCGAAACTATACCATGAGACCCCCAAAAAATGTTTGGTTCGCTTTTTGAGCGTTTCTTGGATGATAAATATGAGTTTTTCCAGTAAGATTGTGCATACACCTGTTCATCAAATTCAAAGAGAATGTGATTCCAACATAATTGTATTGGAGTTTTAGTTACCAAATCAAACTGTATAGGAGGACATACGGGGATCTCGAGCTGTGCAGCTTTTCAGACTATAAGCAGTATTTCTGATGAGAAGATTAAATTTTTACTGATGACAAAACTTTTTCAGGTTGGCATCTGTGGTCTTAACCACTAGACCAACGATGATAGGAACAACGCTCTCTTTCTCCGTATATAAGGATGTAAGATATTATTACCCTTCTCAGGGATAACACAATTGCCAAATAATGGTCAACACACAAAGCCACCGGGGCGAGTTTTTTGTGAGTTTTTGTGGGGGAATTTATTATACAATAATTTTCGGCACCCACGCATAGGTAGCTAGAGCTTTCTTTGTTTTAAGGGGAAAAAGAGACTAGTGGTCAAGGCACCTTAGGCTCAACGGAGAGAATCTGGTCAGAGGCGGACTGGATCTTCTAAATGAGCCCATACTTTGGATTTTCAGAGGGAACGAGTCCTTGCCCATTCGAAGGCGCGAGTCCCATCGTTCACGAGGGCACACCGGCCCAAGGGCCGTTGGGCCGCTGGACCAGTCCGCTCCTAACCTTGGTTCGAATCCGGGATGAGGACGGCGTCTCTTTTTCTCCTAAAACAAAACAAAATAAGCTCTAGCGTGAGCTACATATACGTGGGTGTCGAAAATTATTGTATAATAGATGTCTAGATTTACCATTGAAACAAATATTTTGACAAATATGAAAATTGTTTAAAAAGTAATCTGTACGAAACCTTTTATATTTCTTATAAGTATATGTACCAGTTATATAAATTTTCTCAATGAGAGGTCTTCACTAAAACCGTTTGTACGGTATCACCTTACTTGGCGCAGAATGATCAATGTTGTCCTTGTACTATAAAAATACAACTAACCAACCCAGAGGTCTTGGCACTTAGGGCCAAGTTATTCAAATTTCGACTCTCCCAACTGTTTTTGTTTTTTTTAAAGCTTATAGACTAATTGTTTAACGTAATCCGAGGGTTGTTTTCCCCCAAGCCTTAAGGCCACGTCCACACATGCAACAGAACATCGCATCATAACACCGTCACGTATCAAGTCTGGACCGCACTCAGTAACAGAACATCGTAACATTTCCACGTCCCACAAGGTGTCAGGTTTTCCTCGTCACATCAAAGGAATGTTAGAGGGTTACGTTGCACCCCGTGTTCATGTGTTTGGATCGGCTTACGAACAACAGCGTTTTGTCAGTGTAGGCTGGATATCGGGATGAACTGATGGGATGTAGTAATGATACGCGGCGACGTTCGCCACTTAACATCATCGCGTAAACACGGGATGTTCTGTTACGATGTTCTGTTGCACGTCTATACGCACGGTTAGAGGTCCAGATCGATTCGGATGATTGGCGTCGTTTGGCTAAAAACAGCTTTGGTGCTAAACGTTTGATTCTGGCAACCCGATGGCTGCTGAGACTTATGGGAAGTCCCAATTTCTGCTTAAATCCTCTTTCTTTTTAGTATTGTGTGTGTTTGTTTTACGGCTCAAAGACTACAGTGGTCATGCTGCGCCGGGACCTACTGTTTTCCGAGGAATCCGAACCTCTTAAGGCCTAGGGAACCAAACCCCGGACTACAGTGAGCAGTGCGATCTTTATGAGATCTCTGAGTAAGCGTTCTTTTTGCACTGCTGGGAGTCGAACCCGGATTAGCCGCGCAATAGGAGAACGCGTTACCACACTGCGCCACCGCAGCGCCTTTCTTTTTAGTAAGACACGCTTTTCATTGTTTTGTTTTTAATAGTGTGTCGACGGTTATATTTACCATGAGAACGAATTTTCTTTATTGCACACACACAAGATAAATTACCCTTCAAATATGGGTCTCTTTTTTTTTGTTGCAGGGGTAACTTTTTAATTAAAATATCAACAAAAACCTGCCAATTTTCATCTCATGTTAAAGACTGACTTATTGTAGTTGGCATGCTGGCATTTCCATATTTTGTGATAGGTGAAGCTGTAAAAAAAAGTGCACATTTTAACCCAAACTCCAGCAGATAACAAACGCTGTCTCAAGCTAAATTTAGAGGATAAAACATCATTTATAATAAATACTATTTTTAAAAATTAATATACTTAAGTGTTCAAAAACGAATATGCACGTACCTTTTTTGGATCATCGGGGGCAGATTTATACATAATCCACGAGGTAGATGTATATCTTTGAAAGGCTGCTAAAAGGCAGGTCACATCGGTGTCCATTTCTATGATGGAATGAAGAATCAAACCACCATTTTGCGGTTGTTCTGAAGGAACAACCATTTTAAAATACTCTTTTAAGGGTGGAGGAGGAGCCTTTCTTTTCTGATTTATGCGATTGCATGATTTTATGCCACTATTACAGCCAATTGGAGTCTATCCACGAAGTTTCGTCGAAGTGTTTTGCATAAATATCTATTTTAAGCAATTCGCTTTTATATTGCCCAAATGGTTCCCATTTCCTCCAACCGTCATTTCTTGAATTAAACAACAATATAAATCAACGTTTATTGGCGTTGATTTATATTGTTGTTTAATTTAATCTGCGTAGTGTTCGATTTATTTAAACACCATTTCTTGGTATATTTCCTGGATTTTTGATGCTTTATTTAGAATACTGTCAAGGTTTTAGGTTGTCCATTTTTGGTTAGTTCGCATAGCGATGTGATCAGATAGATCATTGCCATTTGTCTCAGATTTTCCACTCTAATAATGATAAGCTCGACCCGTGTTTTCCCTTTTATCCAATTATTTTGTTTCTGATTTCTCCCATTTGTTCCAGACTTGCTCTCACCAACCTCTTCTGTGCTAGCGTTGGTGGGACAACAGTTATGGCGATCGCAAGAATATTGTAACGGCGAGAATCATGTCTGCCATCAGTCGACTTCCATCGACGACTGAGACCACTTCAGAAGAAGATTCGTAAAAGACAAACCTAATTGTCAAGTTCTTTAAATAATTAAACTCTGTTTATATTTCCACAGTCTCTATTCGAAAATCTGTTTTTTACAATTTTTTTACAAAAGAAAACTTCTCTTTAAATACCTGATTTTATGAGATCAAGTAATCTTTGTAAACAAATATCGAATGTATTTTCCTGTCTACTTTATCTTTTTGCCCCGGAATAAGAGATTCGGGATAGAACAGTTGCATCCTATTTCATTCTTTTATCCTATACAGTGGAACCTGGTAAAGTGATCACCTTTATAAATTGACCACCTGCATAAAGTGACCAGTTTTTTATAAGAGATAGAGAGAACTGGTGGTAGGGACTTATTCATGCCTATATTAAAGTTTGTCGTATATAGTGACCACCTGCCTATGGTGACCATTACAATCCAATCCCAAAGCTGGTTTATTGTATATTACATTCTCCCGATCTCAACTTATATGTGCTGCTACTTAGTTCTATCTTATAATTCAACTGGTCTTCGTGGGTCTATTGAATAGGAAATTAACGTTTGCGTGACTGTGACCTAAAGTATGTGGTAAGAGACAACCATTATCATTCACGCATAATGATTAAAATTATAAACTATTAAAAATATACACATAAAAAGATATAAACCTGTTAGTTTCTAGTCAGTTACGTTTCAATTTATGAAAGTATAGCTTCATAAATTACGGTTAATTTATAATGAACTTGTTAACCCAAAAACTATTATTAATAGACAATTCTATATGTGCGTAACACTAATAGTTTTTATTAATTTGTGAATTTAACTTCTGTCTGAATCTTTTCCTGATAATTGAAGAATGACTAAAAAACCGAAATATAAGAATGGAGAGCTTAATTTAAAAGTAATTACAGTGAAACTAAGGTTTTACCTTCTCGCATAATACATTTTACCTGCTTCGAAAATTTTCTTTCCAAAGTTTCAAATATTTTCACATGCAATAAGTGTTAAAATTTTCCACTTTCTGCACTTCGGAACCTAGTTTCTTTGGGCTAAAAGTGTTTAACTTTTATCACATGTGATTTTAAGCTAAAAAAAACATCGTTCATGTTATGGAGTCTATGGAAAACAACCTACCCAGAACAGTAGAATTTTTATAAAGACATTCTTCTATTTCTTTGTATAAATATTGAATTATTAATTGAAGTTCTAATTTATTTCTAGTTCAAAATAACATTTACTGTACTTGCATCGTAAAAATGCAACCAACAGAAGTTATTTAATAAAGTCGCCTCGTAAAATTATCGCACGATAATTTTTATTGCTATATTTAGATTTTGTAATCGGTTATTCGTTTTTATACATAGTTCAATTTCAGTACAGGATAAAATGTGTCCTACAGTTCAACATAAAGAACATTTAAGACGGCTGAAATAATTTTGAGGTTGACCATTTAATGCCGCGAAATCGTTTTTCAATTACTTTGCTTCCTTTTGATATTTCGTACGTTTAAGAGACTAGGGCGTGTTTCTAATGCAAGTAATGGAAGTTCCCGAAGTTTCTGAATGTACTTAGGGCACTTAAATCCAGCAGTGAGATGCTTGAGAACTTCTGTTACTTATAATTACTAAGCTGGTAAAAGCCTCGGTCGACCGCATTCTAACGCAGCTAATGCTACGATTGAAACCGATTTTGTGCTTAAGCACATTTCACGAAACTGTAAGCAGTTTTACGGAATTTGCTAAGAAGCGCGAGTACTAATTTTAAATTATTTCTCACTGAAGTGGCTAATCCTAATATTTTGCATTTATTCTTAATGAGTTTTCCTACCTTGCATATCGCAATCACAATTATGTTTTTTTCGATTAATCTGAAACCGTTCATGTGACAATAAATTTTAGATAACAAATTGTATGCGTTATTTCTAATAGAAATAAATTAAAACTTGCAAACTAGTGTGCCTATTGCACACTAGTTTGAAGTGCTAGTTTCTTAGAATTAAGAGCTTCTTAATAGAAGAGTTTAGCTTGAAAGAAAAGTTAGCGTGCGCAAAATGCAGTTAGATAACTAAATCTTAATAGTACGTGACTAAGAAGTACTTTCTCGTAGCGAATTAGCCCTGCGGTGGCGCAGTGTGGTAACGCGTTCTCCTAGTGCGCCGCTAATCCGGGTTCGACTCCCAGCAGTGCAAAAAGAACGCTTACTCAGAGATCTCATAAAGATCGCACTGCTCACTGTAGTCCGGGGTTTGGTTCCCTAGGCCATAAGAGGTTCGGATTCCTCGGAAAACAGTAGGTCCCGGCGCAGCATGACCATTGTAGTCTTTGAGCCGTAAAACCAAAAAGCAAACAAACAAACATAGCGAATTAAATTATTTTTATTCTGAAGGCGGGGAAATCAAGGGGCACGTCTTTCGTCATTTGGATAAGACGGTGTAAAAGCAGGCTATCTTAGATTAAGGTTGGCTTTTAGATATTTTTAAACGGCTTTGATTCATAAACGAAGCCCTTAAACAAAAATCGTCCCTTTCACATTTTTCCTTAAAATGATATAAAGATTCGCGTGGTAGTGAGTTCATGCGATAGTTTTTGAACATCCTGTATGTTCAGGATGTTCAGCAACCCTCAGAAAATAACCACACAGTCGTATTCCTGGGAAAATTTAGATATGTAGAAGTGGTCTCAATTTTGGTGACAGGTCAATATTTTTGTGATATTATCCAAAAACTGCCACCACTGACGACGGTGTCTGCCCATGTAAACACCTTCGCAGTTAGTGTAAGACGAATTACAGAAAACTTGTTTCTGCATGGGTATGGTGTAAAGCACTAAGCGGTTTAATTGGTGATTTAATTTGAAAAGCCAAACGCACGCTCAGTTTTTTTAGTCAATTGGATAGATATCACGTCAGGATTAAAGATTTTAGCATTGTAAACATCCAACAAGGCCATCGCCTACTTCTGTAATTCGTCTACTTCTTTCAATTTTTAAAATATAGCCAATTGGCTGAAAAAAAATCCAACTGCGCCTATATTTAATAAACACAGCGTGGGAAATGCATAGCGCATTTCCCACGCTATATTGCGATTTCTAGTTTAAGTAGCATTGAAGCTTTTAAAAACTGCGGCATTACCTAGATAATGATAAGAAAATAGCGCTTGACATTTTGTTATGTAAAATATTTCTTACTCAAGGTAAGAAATATTTCCTTAGACTACAGATTCTTGGGAAAGGGATTTTTCTTTCTTACAATGTTCAAAACTTATTTGCATATTTCTACAGCGTAAGAGAAATTGAGTAATATTCAGTAATACTTCATATTGAAAAGGAGAAAAAGGAATGAAAAGTCAAAAAATGAATGGCGTTGTTGAATTTGGAGCAGACAACAAAGGCAAACAAAACAACAATAACAAAACAAGACGACAAAACAACATTTGGCATCGGGTTAAGTAATACAAAAGGAGGGGCGACATTTAAAGAAATATTTAACACCATGATAAAAAGCCTTATTTATTATATAAAATATTCTATAACAATAAGAAGGCTTGACGGGAACGAAAACTTGCATACGTTTGTATATGATATACGTTGTATATCATATACGTTTATATTGCATACGTTTCCGATTGTTACCACAAGGCACTTTTTTCAGGTGGATGCAACTTTTGTGAACAATCTCTTTCAATAAATTATTTTACATTGATCTGTCACTATGTATACTAAGTTTGGCAAGTATCTTCCAAATAGTTGTTTTGATTAAGCGGTCCTGAAAAAAATTTGCCTGACTTATGGGTAGTCTGTACTTTTAATTGCTGAAATAGAACATTAGACATTACAGCGTTTGCTGAAGTGTACGTTTATATATAGCGGGTTAATATAATATACGGCATGGTTTCAAGTTAGCAAATTTACTTTCTTTTCTTTATGCTTTTGTTATTGTCATTTATCTGTATGTATTTGTTAATGGCTTCTGGAGACATCGTTCAGTGGAGGAAGGACCTTGGACTTTTTGGGCTTGTCAGATGATGTATTTATATCGTCTTTTTCCAAAGGACCCCTGAGCCACTGTAATATTGCTTATAATTTCACATTATATTTAATTTATATATAAATATGTATGCTGTTGGCCTAAGAAGAAATAGATGAAATGAAAGTATTTTAGCTAATTGTTAGAGCAATCAGTTCGTAAGTTAATTCTTGAACCGTTCTCATGAAAATAGGGTGCTTACTTATTTTGGTTATTCTGGTTGAGTATTTTTTCACTTAAGCTTTGCATAGATATTGTTGTTATTAAATTTAACAAGTTTAATATTATTGAACATGGTTTTGAGTTTTGCAAATTTAGAAACAGAATTTTTTTCATGGAAGTGTGCGGACTTCTTATATCCATCAACTCAAGAAATGAACCGTGTAGCACTATTACTTTTTAGTATAAAAATAATAATTTTATTCTATTTCAGGTAAATGTTGAATGATAAAATTATAACCTTCATCCTTCTTTCACAGAAAATTATAACTAATTATTATTGACTAATTATTAACTAATTTTAACTTATTTATACCTAAAATGACTTAATTTTTAAATAATTGTATCGATCATAAACTTTGTCTTATAAAGTATAAATTAAGGAACAAATCAAACTGCTGTCAGGGTTTTAATAAATGCACTAATATTTTATGCAAAAAATTTTCATTTATATAATAAATTTTAATAAGTTTTAAGTATTTAATGCATAATATTTATAAGTAGCGTTCAAAGTTCTGAGCCCAAAGTTAAACTTACTTAAAAGCACTTCACTGTTCAATTATAAGGTTAATTTTTATTTATAAATCTTATCCAAGTAGTACTACGTAAAATTCCCTGTCGTCTAAAGCATAGTTGGCGTGGTTTCAGAATTTAGATCAAAACAGATAATCTGTTTACTGTAATCACATTCCCCTTACCTTTTCACCGAAAGGCATTTTTTCTACTTCAAAGGAAAATTTGCTCAAACTTTTTTTGAATTTTCTGAGAAACAGGAAACCTCAGAATAGGGACGCTTTCAAAGCTTCATTAAGACCATCGAAGGAGAGAAAAACAGATCCTATTTTAGTATCTGGAAGATAAATTGGACTTTGGAGAAATCATGTTTTTTCTCATTATGAAGTTTTCATTTGAAGTATAGAATCGTAAAATTTCATTTCCTTTTCAGATGAAAAATAAGAATGTTTCAGTTAAAGCATTTCACACGATTTTTATATATTCCAAATATTAACGATAATGGAAAGTAAATTCCTTCAAGTAATAAATTTTATGGTGCGATGTATCTGTTTTTTTTCTTATTTTCTCATATTTTACCAATAGGGCTGAATTTCCTTTCCATTTTACTTTAGATTTCCTTTAGTTAATGTTCAGGAATCACGAAATCTTTACAAAACGTCTCAAGCGTACCGCATGTTAATATTTGGTCGATGAGCATTTTTTAAGAAAGATAAGTCGAAATCCCCTATTTGAAATAACCGATACAGAAAATGATATTAATTTGAATTTTATAAATTTTCCAGATAAGTTACATTAAGACCCCCCTTAAAACAATTGTTGAATTCATTGTACTTAATCCCTTAACAAAATTTAAGATGATCGATTCGTTACATGAATTTTATTCCAACCTTAACTCTCTTACAACGAGCACGCAAGGCCGGGATGGTTTTCTCGCTATAGCCGGGTTCCAGTTAAAACCGAATTGACATTAAAATAAGGCAAAGGCAAAAATATATTATATATAAGCCAAAAAGAATATCATTACTTGTATAATATATTTAAATATTAGAGATTGCAAATTATATGATTTCTCTCTGTTAGAGTACAGCTCTGGTGAAAACTCTTGATCTCTGTTGTATCACATTAATTATTCAGAGGAGTTTTTAACAACCTAGAGGTTGAGACTCTTTGAGACTTACGAGTTCAAACTAAGTTACCATAGCTAAAATTATAGTGCAGTTTTTATTTAGGGTGAAGGAAAAAAAATAGGAGAGAGAGAGAAAGTTTGTTAGCGGGTTAGTTTTGTGATTGCCCGGAAAGAGTTTTGAAAAGAAATTTTTAAATTTCATCGTTTCGAATTAACGAACCAGAAATTTCGTCGACTTGAATTTAACGGAACCTCGCTCTTCCTAGACTATATTGAATTCACGGTATATATATATAATATATATTATATATAATTACTCAATACTTTTGCAATTATACATATTATTTAGAATTGTGCTGTATCATAATGATGAAAGGTGCATAATCCAAAAGTAATCTACCACAATGTCTCTCCAAGTGCATTTCTCAAAACTCTGGGATTCGGCGATGACCCTGCAAGGCTTCTTTAAATAATTAGTAAAACGTCGCCAAAATTTTCAAGAAAATCTCTAAATTCTGTAATTCTTCCCCCACCAAACCATGGGAGCTATATAGATAATTATCCAACCGCAAACGTTATCTCGCACTAAAAATAGATTGCCTGCCACTTCGCACTGATTTATTTTTTTAAGTTTGTCCAAGAGGTGCTAAATAGTAACCCTATAGGTTTCCTTTTAATGCTTAGAAGAGTTCCGTGCAAGGACCGCCGGCACTCTCGGCCGGAGCGCCCCCATGGGTGATAGAACTCGAGCCTCCGAATAGGAAAGGACTCATGGCATGAGTCTTTGCCGATCCGGAGGCGCGATCCTCATGTCCTCCGAAAATCCAGGTTATAACCCTTTGAGAGGACCCAGTCCTCCCCTGATTTCGTGGTTGGACTGTAGGGTTACCAATTGCGGTTTCTACATTTATAGATTTGGTTATCGTTCTATGACGGATTGCAGAACGATGGAGCGGTGATAGACTCCATAATATCACCGATAGCTTATAAGTTATATCAGAAGGGTTTTAGCTCCTGCGACAACTCACGTGGATTGTTACCCTGGAACCTTATCGAAATTAAGTCAGGGATACCAAGATACAGATGAACTATTTAGACAGCATGTCTCTACGTTACACAAATTATTTACAATCACATAGCAAAATAACTTAAATTGTTACGATTAGGAATTGACATTATTATTATAAGACATTATGAATGTACATCATGGGCAGCGTGATCATCTTGCTAGGAGTCCTACTGAAAGAATGTCTTTTATTGGTGTTCGCCTCATCATGTCCAGCAGGGGTACTTATAAGCAGGAAATGCCTATCAAGGAATTTGATAAAATACGATCAAGTTATCTTTGCGTCGTACCGTGTTGTACACTAAACTCAATCGTCGCCTGCAGCTAATATCTTTTCCGTCGCCGGGAACAGAGCGAACCGCTGATGAGTCGGTCCATCTGGATTCTGGATGGGAAAAGCGTATGTGCGGGGAAACAAAATGGTGAACATTAAATCATGATTAAACCTTTTGGAAATGTGGGTTGGTGTATCAATGACCGTTGATTCGTGAGTCCCTACAAGATATTTGTTGCAAGAAAAGTAGGATAAAAGTTTGAGAATCACAGGTTTGCCATATAAATAAGGGGTAATAGATATGTGGCCTTTAAAGCGTATCCTCTAACTTTTAATAATAATAATCCTTTTTATTTGTCCTTCATTTTTATAGTAAATCTAAATTTTCACCACATGACAACTGGTATTGCATAAAACAAGTATATATCACATGAACATCATATTCGACTATACAAATAAGGATCCCAAGAAAATATCAGCGCGTATATCACATTCCTGAGACCTAAATAGAACAAGATTCCTGAGATTGGAATCCAAAAAAAACCCCACGTTATCCCCCCTCATCTTTTCTTTTTTCTATCTCCCATCCCAAACTTTCCACATCATTTCCTCATTTTTTGTTTTCTATAATTATTACCTAACTTGATATAGTAAATAATTTTTTTCCTTTTTCATTTGCATCGTAATAATACGAAATTATTAAAGATTCTTCCATCTTTTACAACTTTGTAAGATCCAGTCCGTATGTTAATTTATTTTTCAGTTAGTTACTTTCCATTATCTTGTAGAAGTTATTTCCTTAATCTATTTTTAAATTGTTTTTACTTTTCAATTTTTTTATGTACAAACGCAGTTTATACCAATATTTAGTATCTTTTTCAACTTATATTCCTCCTTTCCATTCAGTTCTCATTTTTGGCAATATCCGGTTATTGAAGTTAGAATAAATATTTCTAGACCTTACATTTAATTTTATCCTTATATGTTTAGTGTGCTTATCTTCTCTCATTCTTTCATACATTTTGATCAGCACACAGTACTCATGTATTTTATCTATTAGCAAAATATTAAGTTTCAGGAATACATTTTTTCAGTCAAGCCTTTTATACTTGTTTATTAGTTTAAACGTCTTTTTTTACAACTTCTTTAACACGTTCTCATTCACTGTACTTAAGTCTCTAAAACGTAATTAAAGTATATCAGATGACTATACATTAATGAATGTTATTATCGTAAATAGTTCAATGTACATTTTTTCGGTTATAGTCGTATTTATTCTTCTTAGGATTCCTATAGTCTTACTTATTTGATTAGTTGTTTTATTTATTTGATTATTCCAACTCAGTTTATCAGTTAATTGAATTCTTGAAAGTTCAATTTTATTGATAATTTCAATTTTTTTATCATTGACAAAAAATGATTAGTTTAACAAATCTTCATTTACTCTTTTATATTTTTGCTTTTAGCAGTATTTTATTTTTTTTACATTCAGTTTCATTTGGTTAACCTTAAACCAATTTTCATATCTCTCAATTTCCTCAACATTCACTTCCATCAGTCTCTTTTGATCACTATCAGTCAAATCACACTTGTGTTATCTGCGATCAATGAAATGTATTCTTTGTCCTACACATTAAACAAACCGTTAGGGTACAAAAATATAGTAATGGACCCATAATAGATCCCTGATGTATTCCATAATTATTAATCAGTAAATTAGATTTTATTCCTTTAGTTTAAACTATTTGTTTCCTGTCATTTAAATAACGACTAGATAGTTTATTTACTTTTCTCCTTAATCCATAAATTTTTAAATTTTCAATTAATACCTTTCTATTTATAACATCGAATGCTTTATTTAAATCATAAAATATGCCGCCAGTTCCATAGTTCTGATTTTTATTTACTTCCTGCATTCTACCTATTCTTCTAAGCAACGCACCTTCTATAGATTTCCATTTTCTAAAACTATATTGATATATTTTCAATATATTGTTTCCTCAATAAATTCGGTTATTCTCCTGAAAAACAGTTTTTCCAATATTTTGGCAAATACTGAAGTTATTGCTATTGGTCTATAGTTTTCTTCATTTTTCTTCTTTCTCTTTTATGTATGGGAATTATTTTGGATATTTTCTTTTCTTTGGGAATTTCTTCAGTGTCAAATATCTCACTGAATATTACTAATCATGGTCCTATAAATTAGCAGGCACATGCCTTGATTATTTAAGGATGCAGTTCATCATATCCGTCTCCCTTCTTAATACCGAGTCTATTTTCATTAATAACTATGATTAAGCTATGTGATCAAGGTATAGTGTTTTATCACGCATTTGTCCCCAATATTCTTTATAGTCGTCATTCATTTCAATATCTTCATCTATAATTATTTTTTTACAATTTCAATAAAGAGTTTCTTAAAACAGTTTGCAATTTCATCACTCGAAAATTTTCTACTATTTTCAGTCAAACATTTGATTTTTTTTACATTTTTTGGACTCCCTTCCTAGATATTCATTTAAAAACTTCCATTTCTTCCTATTATTTCTATTCTTTATCATTATCTGTATTTTGTTCAAATCCTTATTGATATATCTACTTTTATGCAGTTCGAATGATTTGCTTATGTTATTAATTAATTTTTTATACCTCTTCAAGTAGATTAATTTTTTGGTTCTTATAAATCTTTTAAGTAACCCATTCCTTTTTTTTATTTTAATTTTTGTATTTATACAAACTAGTTTGTGTACTTTTTCTTTATATATTGCCAATTAAATTTTTTTCGTATAATTCATTATTTTTTAAGAATGCATCGTATTTATCTACATTTCCCAATTCAACTTCCCAATTAGTGGATCTCAGATCCTTCCGAAATTAATCAATATTCTCAATACTAGAGTTTCTCACACTGGTTTTGTTTGATTTCCCCACTGACTTTTCATGAACCCAGAAAGCGTATCCAGGGTGCGGTTTGGAGGGTTGTAACTCGTTGTCGCAATGAAATTTTGTATATTTAACATAGGAATATATGAGTTGTAGCTCTGTAACCCCTCCCATTAAGGTTATAGCCCTCCCCTTATAGCTTTCTGCCTACACTACTGCACGAGCCCCCACAATTATAGCTCTATACTCACTAAGCCGATATTTCAAAACGCTTGATCTTATTTCTGAAACATTAGTTAAACAGATCTATTACCGAGGAAGTATCCACAATTATTTTAGCATAAACTTCCATCATGTTTTTAAAAACAGTTTTTTACCAGATTCCTTAGCAATATAAATATTCATCTCACCCATTAATCTGATTCTTTATTCAGTTCCCCTTTTAATTTAGTATTAAGCCATTCAATCCGTTTATTTAAATTGCCATTTGGATTTCCGTACATAATCTTTTTCCTAAGATCTCCCCTTTTCTTCCAATTATTTCGAAATCAGCACATGAATATGTCAATTTACTCCATTTTTCAATTTCCTTAGGTTTTTATTTAATATAAATGGGTACCCTCCTCCAGGGTCGGATTAATGAATGGGCTTTAGGGACTGCAGCCCAGGGACCTCCACCAGCTAGAGGGCCTCCAGAGACGTATTCTTTTGTAGACGATCCTTTTGAACTATTTTACTGGTTCCTTCACAATACCAGTTGTCCAGAGGCCTTAAAATCTTCAATCCTCCAATGCCCTCTTCTTTTGTTTTTTCTCATTAAATAATATCCGTACCATCCAGCAGTGGCGGCTCGTGACTTCAAGAACGGGTGAAGCTACGAGCCTTCATCTACCCCCCACCCCAAAAGAAACAGGAAAAGTGGCCAATAAATTTCCGTTTTCTAGCAAAATAACGTATTTATTATGATATATATATATATATATATATATATATATATATATATATATACAAAACTGCAAGGTACACTAGTAATTGTATGAAATTTAAATATTATCAAACATATAAAATTATTCATTATATACATAAAATTGTTAAAATATGTCAACAATAAAAACGTTTTAATTTAAAATTTCAATAATCTGTCATGCATAACATTCCAAAAAAAATATATATATATATATATCTCGAACCTGATATGGTACTACATGTTGTACAGACAGAGATAATATGTGGAGACAACAAGCAAAATAAAAATATGCAATATATGCTTACCCAGTCTTTATTTTTTGAATGTAAGTTCGATTCTTCTATCTTTTAGACTTACGAACTTGTCGATAATGCTGTCAAAAAATGGTTGAGTTTCTATTAACTCGTTTAGTAGTTCCTTTTCAATTGAAATTTTTGACAAGTTTCTAAGTCTGTCTTCTAACATTGTGTTACGCAGACTGGTTTTGATTCTGTTTAAGCAAGAAAAACTCCGTTCTACGGAAACACTAGTTGACGGAATAGTCAATATTAAGCAAAAAAGTTTATAAGCTTCTTTAAAAATGTATCTGTTTTCTGTTAAAATTTCCATGAATGTTTGTAATTTCATATCTCTATACTGCTTATCCAGATATATGTGTTTTAATTCATTTTTCAATTTTTGGAAGTCAGTAAATATATTGGCGTAGTATACATTTAAATTATTTATTGCTTCCGTAGGAAATTTGATGGAATACTCTACAAATTTCGAAGTATAAACTAATGTAATAAAATGAAGCTTTTCCATATCTTGAAAACATGTTGTAATCTGTAATGAAATGTATCTAATATTTCATAAAATATGAATTTTATATTTTGCAAGAACTTTATTTTGTGTGAGCGTCACTTTTTTTCGTCCCTCACGGTGTTCAATTGGAACTGTTGTTTTCGAAATCACTAATTATAAAATTTCCACGAACGTATCCTCCTTTCGTTTGATGTTTAAAAGAATCTGCGTATTTTTAATTTGTGAGATGCAAAAATGAATGTCAAATGACTTATTTTGTAGTACATTGAAAAGAACATCCGTAAGTCCAAAATTATCGCTAAAAAACAACAACCAACAGTGAAAATGCAAAGTCGTTAAATATATTTAAATAGCCGACACTCTGCTTAAGCGAAGTTTGATCGGAATTTGGATCGTTCATAATCTCTACAGAAAAAAATGCAATTTTTTATTTCTTTTTTGATATGTTCATCAATATATTGCGAAATGCAGTCAATTGTTTCATTCTGAATAGTCTTAGAATTGCCGAGAAACATGTGTGTTATTTTTCTATAGTTCTCATGAATATCCACAGGGCTTATCGAAATGAAGGTTTCTAGCAATTCTTTAAAATTCCCACGATTAGTGGAGATTACGTCTTCGTGATGACCACGAAATGCTAATTCTTGCTTCCCCAAGTAAAGAACAGCACGAATGGGCGGGCAATTGAATGAAACGTCTATTAAGCTGCACATTCTCGTTGAAGCGTTTAATATATATTGCCTAAAGTATTCTTTTAAAGCATCCTCAATACCACTTAAATTTTTCTTTAGATTTGAAAAACATAATGTACAATCCACACGATCAAAAGAACCTTTATGTTTGTGAAGAGCACGGGTAACGTTACCAAAATCATTGAAACCACTCTTATTCCACACATTTGATTTAACACCAATGATTAAACATGGCATACAAAAAAGTTTATTTAAATAATAACTCCCACACAGCCATTCAAACTCCGAATATCACGAAATCTTAAAATGCCGATTATATACTTTGTCCTTTTTTTGCAACTTTACTTACATTTAACACAGGCATGGGCTTTTCCTTACTTAAAAAATATTTTTTATCATCGTTATTCCGCTTGGAAAATGGGGTTTCTAATAAAATACATACCTGGTCATTTAAGGGAAACGTCATATTGTAAAGGAACCTATTAGGTTTAACCTAACGAATCAAGTAACGGAAATATTGATTTCCTAGGCGGTTTGAGAACTTGTAGCATAGTGCGCATATCTGAACTTTGGACCATATAAAAGATGGACACAGCAGTGTCCCCAATTTAACGACTGCTCTTCGAGCGGCTCCACATCACGTGACGTTAAACGTAATTCATTAGTCACGTGAGGAAAGTGGAAAGGACGTCTCATCCTTCCTAGCAAGCTTCTTCCTATTCTTCTAGTGTGTGTTAAAACGATCATGGTGCGGTACAGTGTAGCATATAATTGCAAGGAAAAGGGAGAAAAGAAAGGCGGAATTTACTCATTTCACAGGCTTATTAAT
>QLNU02014802.1:120438787-120496438 GCA_006491805.2 Dysdera silvatica | reverse complement strand
AAAATTGTTAAAATATGTCAACAATAAAAACGTTTTAATTTAAAATTTCAATAATCTGTTATGCATAATATTCCAAATATGCACAATATGCATGTATATATATATTGGACCTAATATGGTACTACATGTTGTACCGACAGAGAGAATATGTGGAGAACACAAGCAAAATAAAAACGTGCAGTATATGTTTACCCAGTCTTTATTTTTTGAATATAAGTTCGATTCTTTTAGACTTGCAAACTTGTCGATGATGTGAAAAAATGGTTGAGTTTCTATTAACTCTTTTAATAGTTCCTTTTCAATTGAAATTTTTGACAAGTTTCTAAGTCTGTCTTCTAACATCGTATTACGTAGACTGATTTTGATTCTGTTTAAGCAAGAAAAATTTGGTTCTACAGAAACACTAGTGGACGGAATAGTCACTATTAAGCAAAAAAGCTTATAAGCTTCTTTAAAGATGTATTAGTTTTCTGTTAAAATTTCCCTGAATGTTTGTAATTTCATATCTCTATTCTGCTTATCCAGATATATGTGTTTTAATTCATATTTCAATCTTTCGAAGTCAGTAAATATATTGGGGTAGTACACATTTAAATTATTTATTACTTCCGTAGGAAATTTATTGGAATACTCTACAAATTTTGAAGTATCCATTAATGTAATAAAATGAAGCTTTTCCATATCTTGAAAACGTGTAGTAATTTGTAAAGAAATAGTATCTAATATTTCATAAAATGTAAAATTTTATATTTTTCAAAAACTTGATCTCGTGTGAGCGTCACATTTTTTTTGTCCCTTACGGTGTTCAGTTGGAATTGTTGTTTTCAAAGTCACTAATTCGAAAATTTCCATGAACGGATCCTCATTTCGTTTGCTGTTTAAGACCATTTGCGTATTTTTAATTTGTAAGATGCAAAAATTAATGTCAAATGACTTATTTTGTAGTACATTGAAGAGAACATCCGTAAGTCCAAAAATATGGTTAAAAACAACAACCAAAAGTGAAAATTCAAAGTCGTTAAATATATTTAAATAGCCGACACTCTGCCTAAGCGAAGTTTGATCGGAGGTTGGATCGTTCATAATCTCTACAGAAAAAAATGCAATTTTTTATTTCTTTTTTGATATGTTCATCAATATATTGCGAAATGCAGTCAATTATTTCATTCTGAATAGTCTTAGAATTGCCGGCAAACATGGGTGTGATTTTTCAAAAGTGCTCATGAATGTCCACAGGGCTTATCGAAATAAAGGTTTCTAACAATTCTTTAAAATTACCATGATTAGTGGAGGTTACATCTTTGTGATGACCATGAAATGCTAATTCTTGCTTCCCCAAGTAAAGAACAGCACGAATAGGCAATTGCATGAAACGTCTATTAAGCTGCACATTTTCGTTGAAGCGTTTAATATATAGCCTAGAGTTTTATTTTAAAGCATCCTCAATACCACTTAAATTTTTCTTTAGGTTTGAAAAACCTTATGTACAATCCACATGGTCAAAAGGACCTTCATGTTTCTGAAGAGCACGAATAACGTTACCAAAATCATTGAAACCACTCTTATTCCACACATTTGATCTAACATCAATGATTAAACATGTCATACAAAAAAGTTTACTTAAATAATAACTCCCACGCAGCCATTCAAACTCCGAATACCACAAAATCTTAAAACGCCAATTATATACTTTGTCCTTTTTTTTTTTTTTGCAACTTTACTTACGTTTAACATAGGCATAGATAGGCTTTTCCTTACTTAAAAATCTTTTTTATCATCGTTATTCCACCTGGAAATAGGGTTTCCAATAAAATACATACCTGATCATTTAAGGGAAACATTGTAAAGGAACCTATCAAGTTTAACCTAACAAATCAAGTAATGGAAATGCTGTTTTTTTAGGAGGTTTGAGAACTTATAGCATAGTGCGCATATCTGAACTTTAGACCATATAAAGAATAGACACAACAGTGTCCCCAGTTTAATGACTGCTCTTTGAGCGGCTCTGCATCACGTGATGTTAATTACCTCATTGGTCATGTGAGAAAAGTGGAAAGGACATCTCATCCTTCCTAGCAAGCTTCTCCCTATTCTTCTGGTGTGTTAAAACGATCATGGTGCGGTACAGTGTAGCATATAATTGCAAGGAAAGGGTAAAAGAAAGGCGGAATTTGCTCATATCACAGACTTATTAATGTGTATACATCTTCTGTTCACACTGTTAATGATACGGTTCCCATTATCACGCATAAACACACACAAATTACCAAGAAAGGCATCAGCTTTAACCTAAAACCAGAAAATATGGAAGAAATAAGTCATTAAAATGTATAAAAAACAATATATAGCAATTATATAAAAAATCGACATATTTTAAATATCATATTTCTTTTAAATTATTGAAAATATATTTTTACTTTGTCAGTTGGTTTTAAAATATAGGTATTTATGATATAAAAGCATATTAAAAATTTCAGAACTCTAGTGCGCATAGATCTGAAGATAATCTCTGCGCAATATAGAAAAAGAGCGTTCAAGTTGGAACTTGGTAACATGTAATAGTTATTTTTATTTTATACAATAGTGCAAGAAGTAATTGAAGAATTTTGATGCGGTTTGTTTTAAAACACTGCCAAAAATCCATATTATTTTTTAAACTAATAAATAAAAAATCGATTTTTTAAAGATTTAAAGGTCCTGTGTCCCCTTAAGAAACAAAAACACAACGAAATTACACGCTTCTACTGTTACCACTCAACGTGCCTCGAAATACTTCAGGGTAATTAAATAATTCTAACAGATATAACACTAAACTGTTTGTAGTTTGAATCAAAGTTTTATTCAATTCTTTCATTTAAATTTTTTTTCTTTGACCAGTAACACATCCCCGCAGAAAATTTTTTACCTCTAGAAACCTCTGTGGTAATCAAAAATCTCAATTTTTATTTCTGATCAAGCCATACCTCTGTTTTGGTAATTTTTACCTTTTTCCCCATGCAAAACCTCTAGATTCAGAGGTAAAACCTCTGATCTGGCAATACTAGCTGACATGATGATGCGATAAAAATTTCTCTTCTCTGACAGTACTTGCTTTCGCCGTAAATATTCCATCGCCATGGTAACCATGTTCGCAAAACATTTCCGTTTTGAAGCGAAGCTCTGAATTTCTATCGTCGCTTCATTCGGCCCTTTTTCTCGGCGGGCAATATTTCGTTGGTGCGTTTAAAGCGCTGACTTAAAAACGTAGCCTTCTGTTCCTGAATGTAATTCCAATTATATTAAAGGAATTAAATTAAAAACAAATAGTGGGCTCAAAATAAAATTCTAAATTTTATTTTTCTAATCAAATTTTAAATTCGACAAAAAAATAAAAATAATTTGGAGATTAAATTAAAAAAACTGTTCAACCGCCCAATTTCTTTAGGTGAAGTTCCGCTACACTCGCGTCATCCGACGAACCGACACCGCCATCAAGATATCTTCACATATTCACATTCTTTAGACCATGTGGTACTTAGTCCCACTATATCTACTTCATATTGTTTACTATCGTATTAGTAATTGAATTTTTCCCATTTTATTTTTAATGCTTCTGGCATTAACACGCATGTTTTTGATTATGTTATCACTCAGTGCTTTTACCAAATGTATCAAATATCCCTCCCTCGTTTTTCATATTTCCATTACCACTCGCAGAATTTTCATTAACAATATGACAATAATTTTCTATGTTACTCATTTCATCACAATTGTTACCTAGTACATTTTTCAGATTTATGTACATTAAATCTTTAATTATTAGTTGTTTTATTGACCTCTTGATCCCAGTTTGTCAAATTAGTCTATCAAAGTCTGCAAGGCTGTTAATTACCAGCATTTCCATATTTCCTCATCTTTATTTTGACGTTAATTGTTCACAAAAACATCCATCTATGTTATTTTTTCTTTGTATAGCCTCGTTGCATAGACTTTTTCTATATTGACATAAATGTTCAATTATGTAGATTTTGTGTTGTCACCTTCATCAGTTATGTAACTTGTCTTAAAATGAACACTCTTTTTTCTCTGCATTATTTCGTTTCTTGTTTTTCTGCTTAAGAATCTAACAATTACTTGATTTCTGTTACCTTTCCTTGGCCCTACCCTGTACGCAGCTTCTCTATGAGTTTTATGTCCATGTTTAATTTTTTGAATATATTTACAACAATTTTTTGATAGTCCTCATTTATTTTAAAGGGTATTCTTACAATTTCTTTGTTATTTCTTTTATTACATTGCTCGAGTTCAACTCGTTCTAATTCAGTTGTTTTGATTCTGTGATCGCATCCTTGGCTCAAATCATTCAGTTCGTTCTCAAGATTGTACATTTTTCTTTTTAATTCACTATTTTCTCTTTATCTCTGTATTCCAACTCTTTTCATTTTCTTCTTTCCACTCCCTGGTGTATTTCTTTAGCATCTCATTTTCTTCCAGTACTCTCTCAAAGTCCTTTGACATGTCTGCAATGTTTGATCTCATTTCTTATATATATACATATATATATTATGCATATGTTCCAGTTTTTCGTCTTTTTGTTTTTATTCATTTTTTTTAATTCCATGTTTTATTTCTCTTAGTTCAATCAATATATTCCTTGTTCTATACTTTCTCTATTTGTGAGTAATTCTCCAGTTTCCTCTTTCTCTGCTCCTTCACTTCTGTTTGTCTTATTTCTTCCTGGCCAATTTTTAATCAATCCTTTCTATTCTTTAAATTGGATATTTTACCATGGAATTTGTTGATCAATTAATATTCAATCCCAAAAATCCATCTTTCCAAATACAATAATATAAATGACGTGAAATTTTAAAAACCAAAATTTAAAGGTTGTGGTGCGCAGGAGATTCTCTGGAGCAGCGGTTCTTCAACTGCTGTCCACGAATCCCTGGGGGTCTGCGAGACCCTCCCAGTGTTCCGCAAAAATTCGCAAAAACACTACGACAAAAGTATTTAAACTTTAATGCTAAGAATAAATTATGAGGGAACGAAAAATTCCTTCCTTAAATGGTGAAAATCAGTGATGAAACACTAGAAATAAATACATATGATGCAAATTCCGGGCTTTAAACTTTGAGTTAATTCTTGGGGGTCCGCGAGGGCGAGTGATCTCTGAGGGGGGTCCGTGGTCTAGAAAAGTTAAACCTCTGCACTAGAGGATTAAATAACGAGTAAATTGCCGTTAGAATGTAAACAAGTTTATTTCTAACAGTTCTATAGCCAGGAGTTTCCTCCGTGGGATAGTATTGACACGATGTCAGTATGTACGAGATGTCAGTAGTCGCTCTGTAACAGTCATTGCAATATGCGTCGTGCGTTCGCATAAAATCGAAAAACCGATTATATTACACTAATATGGAATTACTAAAAGCATTCTTCATGTTTGTTTTGATTTTGATTTTTAAATAACCTCTTAATGGAGATTGAAAGCCTAAAATCCCTTTTGCTATCGTCAAACGAAAGAGAGGTAACTGGAATCTAGTTTTCCGTATTTGGTATTTCCTTTCAAAAATAATTTTTTCTAGAAGATGGCTTTTGGTTTTGAGAAATTTTTTAATAATTTTGCTTTCGAGAAATTTTTTAATAATTTTGCTTTGAACGAAATGTATTTGTAATTCTTTTAAAAGCGAATTAGGCGGGAATATATGTAAAAAGAAAACAGAAAGCGTTTTCAGAAGTTCCTTTTTAATCCAAAAGTTTGCCAATTTAACTTCTTTTGGAATTGGAAACGGAAGAACGGGAACTATTTTGTAATGAAATATGAGTTTCCTTGTTAACAACTAAATAAAATGCCAAGTTAAATTTTCCCCAAAATGGAATTGGAGTCCAGAGCGCTTAGTTAAAGATATTTTCACATCGAAAAAATATTAATTCAATTGTACGTTTCGTAAATATAAATTTCTCTTTAAAACGTTTAAGAACAGCTGTTTTTAAGATGAAGTTTGAAGTGGCATGAAAACCCTCCAGGCATTATGATTTCTTTTGATCCTAAGAATAGACATTGGGTACGACGTTCATTCATTTTTTAACTTTTTGTTTAGAAAGGCTTCGTCTGAGAGTGTGTGAGGTGCATTGGCGTTTTTTAAAATGGTTGACCATGACGAGCAAAGCGTGAACGTTAAATTTTGTTTTAAGCTCGGAAAATTGTCCCCCAAAACTTATGAATTATCGAAGCAAGTATATGGTAATAAGTATATGAATCGTATAAGGTTATGATGGATACCAAATTTTTGAAAATAGTTGACAATCAAATAAGAATTATTCATCAAGTTATCCAGCAACAGCAATAGATGGTAATTACATCATTTTATTGAATGGAAAACTTCGTTCTAATTGTCTCGAGGATAAATTGTGGACAAAGAATTTTTCTGCGATATTCTTCGGCCTTTACATGAAAGCGTACGGAGAAACTGATCTAAGGCTCGAAGAAACATAATTGTGGACCACAATGCACCGGCTCATGCGTCATTATTTCTTTCTGAAGTTTTCTCAACGCACAAACTAAAACTCGTTACTTACTCACCAAACTTTGCTCTTACAGTTTTTTCCTTTAAATCGAAAATTTCTCTGAAGTTTATAAGCTGCTCATGATGAATCATTTTGAAAAATCGTCAGTTGCACCTCATATCCTCTTAGACGAAGAACAAGATCCCGTTCAATGGCATTATTGGAATCAAACCCGTGTTAGCATCACAGTAGGTGAATATTTTGCACCTACGTAGCCTTAGATTTAATCCGTAATTATCTTCATATTAGGTAGAGACGCTACACATGTATTGAAATGTAATTATTAATGCCAGTTTAAATAAGGAATAGTCAATAGTTTATATTTACAAAATAATATATGTATGTATACAAATATATATATACATGTATACAAAATATATGTATACAATACAAAATATATGTATACAATACAAAATATATGTGTACAATGCAAAATATGTATATACAAAATAAAAAGTGTTCATTTTATTTTTATGAATTCTACACTTTTTTCTAATTAACGAAATGAAACGTATTCTCGAAGCAGATCTTCAAAAACTCAATGATATGCGTAGATAGACGCCTGTTTTATGTTTTTTATATCAACGCCACTTTAATTGAAGCGTTTTGTCTTGTTTACGCGTATATCGATTTCTCGTTTACGCGTTTTAAAACGCATAAATTCTGTGTGTGGGAAAAATGAAAGCCTAGTTTGAAGTGCTGGTTTCTCTCAGCCTCCGAAGAAGATAAATTGCTTTTTGTTGCACTCCAGACGAGCATAATTAGTTCTAGGATAGAGAATTCTTTTCCTTCGGATCCTGGAAGCCACCTCTTGAACGGCAGTTATATCTCGGCTGCTATGCGAGAGACACTAGAGAGTAGCACATAGTCGAAAACTAATTTATGTGCCATGATTGATTGTGTTTTTTCATTTGTTTCTTTTTCTCGTTTCTACTGAAGAAAACTTTGGGCGAAACAACTGACATTTCAGAATGTATTTTTGAATAAAACACTTCAATATATTCATCACATACCTTTATCTTTGCAATATATTAGTATATGAATGAGCTGAGGTATATTTTTTAATTTGCAATCCTTATTCCGGACATCCTTTGTAGATGCTGTGGAAAAAAACAGTTAAAACAATTATGCTTAGGTCACCGTCATTTACTTGTACATTATGAAATATAAAGCATTATAAAACACAGGCTATTTGAGCAAATTTTATTTTTAATTTATATTTCATTTCTCTCCAGATTGGTTTCGTTTTCTCGGTATATACAGTGAAACTTCACATTAGCGGTCACTCGCCGGACAAAAATTGGCCAGAAAAGAGGGGGTAATTCTGAAGTAGCTGAAATATTATATTTCAATCACTTAACTACTTTATTTCGGAACTTGTGTATTTTTGAGTACGTAAGACAAGTTTAAGATGAACGTAAGCATTTGTTGAATGTAATGAGTAAAGGACGATGCCAGATGTCTATGGGATTTTGCCTACGGCGTTCCACAACAAATCAAATGCCATTCGACGCGTCTCACTGAGTAGATGAAATATGTCAATGGGCGCAAAGCTGTCAGATCATACAGTCATGAGTTAGAGGTCATAAAAGGTCATTCTGTGAGGAGAATCTCTAATGTTATTAGGATTTTGTCTATTAGAGTTACACAACGAATCAGATGCCATTCGACGCATCTTACTGTGTAGATAAAAAATGTCAATGGGCGCAAAGCTGTCAGATCATGCAGTCACGAGTTAGAGGTCATAGAAGGTCACCCTATGAGGAGGATTTCATACTCAGACTGGCTGGAGACTCAGCTGGAGATCCCGCAGATGCATTCTGCGGAACCGTCGTTTTACGGTTACGGAACTCAGTAGCCATTTCCCGAGGTTATCACGATCTCTGGTGCATGAAATCGCCACGAAACAGCTGTTGTTCCGGAAATTGAGCGCCAAGTGGGTGCCGAAGAACCTTACACCCAAACACCAAACCAAACGCATGGAAGAAGCATTAACTTTTTTGCAGCGATACCACGACGAAGGTAACGAGTACGTCAACAGGATCGTTACGGGTGATGAGACGTGTGTTGCTCACTTCACCTCAGAAACCAAGCAACAGTCGACACGTTGGCGTCACAGTGGATCTCCTTGCCGGACCAAATTCATGCAGACTATATCCTCACGGAAACTGATGTACACGGTCATGGCCTGATCACCGCAAAGGTGTCCAAAGCCCGGACTTTGGGACTAGATTCTATTCTGCGCATGTGCTTGGGCCACGCACGTGCGCAGAAGGATTGTTCACCGTGCAGTTCCCACTCCTGCTAGAGTCTAGTCCCAAAGCCCGGGCTTTGGACTCCTTTGCGGTGAGCAGGCCCTATGCACGGTCTTCTGGGACAGGAAGAGCATTCTGCTCTTTGACTTCTTGCCAGTGTGTTCTACTGTGAACTCTGAACCTTACTACGCAATACTAGAGAAGTTGCATGAGACATTCAGAGCAAAAGGCGTGGGATGCTCAGTGTTGGTGTTGTGATAATCCACGACAACGCTCTCCCGCATACGGTGAATTCCACAAAAAATCTGTTGCAGAACTTTCGCTGGGAGCTGTTTGACCATCCACCCTATAGTCCCAATCTTGCTCCCAGAGACTTCTACCTGTTCTTGCACCTGAAAAAATTCCTGTCCAGTCATCACTTTCCGACAGGCGAAGACCTGCAGACAACTGTAACACATTGGCTCCATTCTCAGGCGGCAGGCTTCTATGACACTGGACTTCAAAAACTTATTCCACGGTATGACAAGTGTTACAATTCCGGTGGTTATTATGTTGAGCAGTAGCTGAAATATTGCTGTATCTTTTGCAATAAATCTTTCCAGGTAATTATGTTTTGTTTCATTTTACGGGCCATGGGAAACTTACTTTCTGGATGATCTTCGTATTAGTTATAACTGGCAAACGTATTGGCTGAGCGGCTAGTGAAAAACGAGGTTATAGGATACGATACTTCGACCACGTGTAGGCTCGTACCTTAGTGGCACAGAGGAAGCAACAACTTCCTAACATGCCAAGATGTCAGTAGCAGTAAAAGGAGTAAGGGCCTTTTAAATTGCATCTAAAACTTCGGTAACGTTTAAGATTAAATCTAAGAACTGAATCGGTGTTTCTCAAGATTTGGTTACTCACGGGATACATTAATCATACCTTAATTTATGGCGAATCTCTGGAAAGGGGGCATAGAGTATGAGTATCTTCACCAGGTAAAAATTGAATATATTTTTTAAAAGTAAATCTGCGAAAAGATACTTAATATTGTCAGGCTCTACTAGATACTATTAGTTGCAAATTACATAATTTTGTTTATGCCATTAAAAAATATTGAATGCATCATCTTCGCATACGTGGTATTTTTAGAATCGTAATGTTATATACGTCATTTTTTCTTCGATAATTTACTGAAGCATGTAATTTCCAGGGAAACACCAATCGTCTGCCGACAACGTTTTCAGAAATACTACAGTCAGACCATCAGCATATAAGTTATGCACATATGGAATCTGAGACAAATTTTGAGGACTGATTCAGACTTCTGTACATATTCGTTTCAAACCTTACCTTTTGTTTCACTAATTACATAAATTTTAATATTTTAGAAAGGTCCTGAAGTGTCTAAGAAATACCTTTCCTGTCTACGTTCTTGGGGTAAAAACATTGTAATACTTGTTGTATCGGTTTTCAGTATATATTCAGTAGTATCAGATATTTTAATATTAATAGATTACTTTATGTAAAGTAAATATGACGAAGTTATATATAAAAACGGAAAATCATACCCAAAACATGCAACGGGCAACGTACACTTACGTTTGGCATTTGTATAGCAGAATAACTCTTTACGAACTGGTGAAACGATTTGAATTCGTTTTTACACTTACTGACCGCATCACCTCTATTCGAATTTTGTGTGCGCTTTAGTATTGCGCACACGAAAATAGTTATTACGCTAGCTATATTTGATTTTATTTGTAAGTTGTATCTTTTCTGCTTATTGGCCAATAAAGTCGATGGTTTAAAAAAATGTAAAATAAAATTAAAGCTTCAACTTTTTAGTTAAGTAATTTTTCTTAGATAGGCTGGTCTCCAGTTACATGAAGAACCTTTAATTGAAGTTAAGCCGCTGTAAAGGATTTAACTTCACTAATCTGTAATATGAATCGCAGAATTAACGCTGTATTTTTCCTTCATAAAGGATGAGGCAATGCAAAACTTAGACTATATTCACCATGAAGTTAAATGTAATTGAGTATGACATACACACACACAAACTTATATTTAACCTCCATCATGAAATTTATTATACGGGTTCGTTATCCTAATGACAAGATAATGGAATCGGGAGAAGACCCTCAATTATCCGACCTCGGATATTATCCGGCATATAGTGATGGTTAATCACTGGTAGGTTTAAATGATGAATCCAGACCGGTCTTAATCGCCAATGCGACATATATACACATCTTTTGCATGGAAAACTGACGAGCTGAGTGAAAGTAGTTGCAATACTGTCATCATAAGTGTAATACATTCTTTAAATGTGATAACAAGCAAATTCTTAAGAACGTTAGCTTAACTTCGTGCTTTTCTTTTTACATCCAATGGCTGTTCGATGTTCGTTTATTGCTTAATATTACTTATATTCATCCCTTGTTATGAGTGTAACGCAAATTCGTTAATTTTTTAAATGTTTGTTATATGAATGTATTCAGTCGAAAGTGCGCAAATTAAATGAGAGAACTTTTAAAACAACTTTATATATGCGCATAAAACGAAAAAATTGTAATCATGCGATGTACATTTCAACCAGACTTAGCCGGTCATCTTCAGGAAGTTGTAAACAAACTAGTATGTTGCCACTTCTTGGAAGCGTTGTTACCTAGTCGGAGCGTCTGTTGACGTGGATGTATAAAAGGTGGCTGTAGAGGAAAGAAGGTAGACCAAGCTCGGCTAAAAAACGGCGTACTCCTCTGATCATTCACAATGTTATATTTTAAAGCTTTTATGTAGAAAGTTTCTAAAAAATCAAGTTCAAGTGAAGATTTTGGTTGGGAAATGATGGTAGGCTCTAGGAAATTAAATTTATGATCATTTTTCCACCAGTGCATAGCTGTGGATAACTTTTGAAACTCCACTCTTTCAATATACCTTTCGTGTTCTTTTAACCTATGTTTTAAAGCACTGTTTGTTTGTCCTATGTACCAACATCCGCATTGACAAAAAACTCGATAAATTTCCCAGCGTTGGGTGACATCTTTAAGGATAGATTTAGGAATTTTGTTGGAAGAATAGCAGACGACACGGAAAATAGCCTTTTTTTTAAATTTTTCCTATGGCGCACCTGAGTTTCGGCGAGAAGGGTAAAGTTACGGTTGCAACGAATTCTTTAGTGGAATGATTCACCAAAGTTGTAGAGGAGTGGGGTTTATTAAATTTTGACACCGCAAGGTCAATAATATTGCAACTGTAGCTCCTATTTGATGCAATGGATTTTAAAAACTTTAGTTCTTTGGAAAGAACTTCTGGTGTTGAGCACATCTTTAACGCTCGGTAAACAAATATATAGAAGGCCGCCATTTTCTATTTGATCGGATAGCATGATTTAGCATGGAGGGTAACGAGACGGAAGAAGGTTGGCAGTAAACCGTTGTGGTGAACTGGTTCTCCACTCTCTTGACCATCCAGGAATGCGAGAGAGTTGTTCTCAATTTCAAAGGAGAATTCGATGTGTGGATTCAGAGAATTTATTGTTTGAAGTACCGGCTGGATGCTGGCGGGCGTGGGGTCACTCCCAGAAGAAGAAAATATCCACATACCTTGTCCAGAATTTAAAACGGATTTTTTAAAAACCTCCCCCTTCAAAGTAGTCCACGTAAAAATTCATAAAATGGGTGAGAGCGGGTTTCCCATTGCCATTCTTTCAGTTTGCTGGTAGTATTTCCCTCCACAAATGAAGTTTGTGTGGGTCACGCAAATTGTAGTTAAGGCGCTGAGTTCATCAATTTCTGGCTGTGGGTAGTGAAATTCATTCAGCAGTCTTCTTAGGTAATCTAGGGCGCCGGAAACAGGGATGTTCGTAAACATGGACTTGACCTCTAGTGAAGCCATTATACAGTTCGACATTTATATTTTGGAGATTCTCCACGAATTCGATGGAATTTTTGGAAGAGAATTTGTTCTCTGAGTTCAGATTAGAAAAAACTGTGACCAGGTATTTAGCCAGTTTATAGGTTGAGGTACCGATTTTGGAGATGATAGGTCTGAAGGGCGTGTCCGGCGTATGAATTTTGGGTAGGGCGTAAAGTCTGACCAGGGTAGCACAAGAGGAGAAGCGAGACTCTTTTGTTTGAAACTTACAAAACATGAAGACTTGATGAGTTGATTAGTTTTTGACTGGAATTTTTTCCGTAGGATCCTTATGGAGGATTTTGTAAGGCCTCGATTCAAGAAGGTTGAAGTGTCTTCGACATATTGCTTTTTGTTGAGAACCACTCTTTATCCTCCTTGGTTATGACTAGATTTTTGTTCAAGGACATCACTTTCAAGGCCTCTTTTTCATGTAAATGAAGGTTAGGAACTGCTTTTGAATGGAGGTTGGCACGTATTGTATGACAAAGGAGATGCCTAAACGATTCTTTTTAAAACTCAGAAATTTTGCTACATTTAAAAGTTTTCTCAATGGGAGAAATAATATCAGGTACAGAAGGATGGCCGATGCGCGCGAAGTTGAAGTTGTATGCTAAGGTCGTTTCTTGGACTTCAGAAAGTGGAAGCCCGGAAACGTTCACCACACATTGGCCATTGACCAATGGAGTTTCCTGAACGTTTTTGGAATTAAAAAGTTTTTTTAATTTCTTTTTTTGAGTGAGTTTATGGCGTGAAGAGATGTTAATACAGTGGTTCCAAGACAGCTTGTTAATTTCAAGGAGGTCTGGATGTAAATTACCAAGGTAAAGATGGAGGTCATAAAGTTGGATTTCAATTTTGGCAATCATACTTCTACAGTCTTGGATAACCGTTCTGAGCATGTATGCACTTCTCTTTTGGAAAGTCGCAAAAATTCTTCTTGAGGTGGGGAAGTTTGCAACGCATAGCGTGAAAAATAAATCCCGGAATTATGCTGTTGTGTTCGCAACGGCCCTGCGGTGGCGCAGTGTGGTAACGCGTTCTCCTAGTGCGCCGCTAATCCGGGTTCGACTCCCAGCAGTGCAAAGAACGCTTACTCAGAGATCTCATAAAGATCGCACTGCTCACTGTAGTCCGGGGTTTGGTTCCCTAGGCCTTAAGAGGTTCGGATTCCTCGGAAAACAGTAGGTCCCGGCGCAGCATGACCACTGTAGTCTTTGAGCCGTAAAACCAAAAAGAAAGCGAAAGTGTTCGCAACGAAATAGCAAATTGAGATGGTTTAAAAACTTCAACTTTTAACACGGAGTTTGAAAAAATGATTGACAGCATTGCTAAATATCTTGGCGAAGTGGGAGGAGGAGGATTGTGCAAGGGTTTCATTGGGAAGGGTGGCCGCCGGAGGCGGCGCTGTAATCCCAGTTGGTGAAGTGGGAACGGTGAATTTTCTACCTTCCCACAAATCGAAAAAGTGGAATATAAATGACAGAAAAGACTCACGCAGGGTGTCCAGCATTGTCTCACGGCCAAGGTGAAAACCGGATCCAGTGAAGTATGGCAGTAGACGGCCACGTGCAAATAGCGGAGTACGAGTTTCTTTAAAAAACATTAAAAATCGACGAGAAAACCCGTTGCAGTACAGATATGAAAGTATTCAGTCGAAACGGAAGGTGTCGAGTATTGTCCCACGGCCAGTATTTTGTGAATTGGGGTACTATTATCCTTCCCAGAGTCGGCTCAATTATCACTAAAATAATTGGAAACCAGGTGCATGAAGGCGGGGTTCAAGCCCCACATTAAATATCAAAACACAGTATTTTCTTACGTTTTACCACATAATCTTTTTTAAAGCCCTTGAACCACCCATCAGTTTTGACTGTTATGCCACTGTTGGGAACAATCACTAACGTTTCCAACACACAGATTCTAAAGGAGAAGCGTATAGCGAAGAGCACTGGTGTACGCAGGAGGGTTTTGACGGGGGTTGTTGCAATGAAATTTTGTATATTTAACATAGGAATATGTGAGTTGTAGCTCTGTAACCCCCCATTGAGCCTATAACCCCCTTATGAAATTTCTGCGTACGCCTGTGGCGAAGAGTCGGAAAGAAAGAAGAAACTGGTGAGTCCATTTTAAACCATTTTGTATCTGTATATTTTAAAAAGAATGTCCCTTCAACAGAGGCTTAGGAATAAAAATAAAATTTGGTGACAAAGAAATTGACTTCTTTAATTGCAGAAATATTTCGGTTTCTGGGTACAGTAATAGGATTAGACATTTAAACACGAGTAATAAACCCTCTCGAAATACAGTTCCTTTTAATATCGTTTAATTACCGTCCAGGATAAATATCAGTTCAGCATTTGATTTATTTAAATATATATATTGTTCAGGATCAAATATTTAACTCGTCGGAGTAGAAATATGTTTTAATATTTTTCAGGGAGCCTCTCACATCTCCCTCTCTCTCGTGGACTGATGACTGTACTGATCAGAAATCAAATCATTTCTGTAGCTTTAAGGACATTCTTGTGTTCATAGGTGTACCTTGGGGGTTAAATATAGCGTAAATTGGGGGACAAAAAAGCAAAAATCGTATGGGAAAAGTACGATTTTGCCTCTTTTCTAAGAAAACTGGGGGCACTTGCCCCCCTTCTTCCTGCCAGATTAAGCCTATGATTACTTTAACGTTTTAACAATCTTCGTTATTTGTAATCATTACTTTATCATTTCAGCGCATCTTCTTTTCGAAATAGCGTACCTGATGAGATAATAATATGCTATTTTAAAATAACAGCTATTAATTTATTTTGTGAGATACAACCTTAATAACAAACAATGAAAGATAATGCTACCTACCACCAATCATTTTGTGTTTCGTAGTATTTAATTATTTCTTCAAATTTATTCAATTTCATTGACAACGACACTCAGATATACAGAAATTGTTTTTTAAGTTAGAATATTTAAGCTAAAATAATGAACTGTATTTATATATACATTTAAACCCGGTGATAAAATTATAGCGATTTGTGAAGTGTCGAAGTTGTAATCGAAAAATAATTTTGAAATATTGAAACGTTGTATTACATTTCGTAAATGGCATTATGCGTGCGTGAAGTACATACATTTATTTGAAATCAAATGATTAAATATAACAGTGCAGAACAAAACTACTATTTACTACTTGGTTTCATGAAGACTTCCACAGCGCATTTTTAATTGTAAAAAACAGATTTTCGAGTGATAACTGTGTAAAAAATATAAACAGAGTTTAATTTCTCAAACAACTTGACGTTTCGGTTCGCCTTTTGCGAACCTCTTCAGAAGTGGTCCCAGTCGTTGATGGAAGTCAACTGATGACAAACGTAATTCTCGCGGTAACAATATTTTGGCGCCAGCCATGGGAACTATTATTGACTATTTATTGACGCAATTTTATCTTCAAATGAAAAAATTTCCATGTCGTGGTCATTTCAAAAGCCAAGAATAATCAATTGTAAAGAAAATATAAATTGTATAAATTACTTTATTATATATAAATTACTTTATAAATATATATGTAGGAATTGGATTCCTTTAGTTGTTTTGCTTGCTTGGATGGCATCAATATATAAGATTCAGATAGGCGAATATCGCGACCTCGAGTTGAAAAATAAGGGGGACATGTTGCATTGAGAGAGTTAGAATGGAATGAAAAGCAAGATGAGTAGGAAGTCTGTAGTGTGTTGTTTGGTGTAAAAAGAATAAATATGTTGCAGTCCTTGCACAAGTACTGATCATTCTGCTTTTTGCAACCTTTGAAAACGCCATGCTACACATATATTATATGCAATTTATTAATTGTATAAAATTGAAAAGAGGCGAATTCTAGGGCTTGTAATGAAAAGAAATTTAGTATTTAATGGATGTGTTTGCCGTTTATAGAAAAAGTTAAAAACCAGTCACTAGATAGCGCTGTGCAAGAACTACTGGAACACACCATCTGGCCATTTCTTCGTCACTATCGTAGTCTACTCATTCGACATGAACTCCGTTAAATGCCAAATTAATCTGTCGATTCAAATTGTTAAAAATTCTTTTCAAGAAAAAATTAGCTGCAAAAGAAATATTTCCGACATATTTGTAAGAAGTATAAAATGTGCATCATATTTGAATAAGTGTCTGTCTCCATCAAAAATTTTGCCAACTCAATATTTCCAAAAGGCTTAATTTTACAGATTATGATTCTCTAGATCAAAGTATCTGGAATTCATGTAAAATTTATTTATTTTGCTTACATCGATAATGAGTTATGTGTGTTGGAAATTCGGAGCTCTTAATGCCAAATGGGTGTTTCAGTTTTTTCCTTACACCTTGCAAAATAGTAAACTGATCAAAGAAATTCATATGTCATATTATAGTGATAAATAATCCAAATATAATGCAACTCATTTTGTCATTAGTAAAGTGATATTTTATAATTATCCATAATTATTAAATTCATATTTTAAAAATTGTGAATAGAAATGTGAAAAAATTTCGATTGCAATCAATTCGCAATGCCTCGAACACAGATGTGCAAAGGTAAACTTTATTTCAACAATTATAAACCTAGTTAGAGATAGTTAAAGAGAGAATATCACCGCTCGATGAAGTAATACGATATATATGACAACGTAAAGCGGGTAAAAAGTTATTTTATTACATTAGCCTGGCTTTCGGCTGTTCCATTGGACAGCCATCATCAGATGCAGAATGAAAATGTGTAAAAGTATCGTATTATATCGTATTAGTTATAAACCTTTTTTCAAAACTTTATCCATTTGGCATTTATTAGGGGTTGTCTTAAAACCTATGAATGTTATGGCCAGAGACTGGAAGTTTAGGCAATAAAAATAGCAAAAAACAGTAGGCAAAAAGGCACTTAAAAAGTTTAAAATGGGATTAAAAAGCAATTTAAATTATGGAAAAAGACTTTTAAATCAATAAGAAAGTATAGAAAGGGGCATTTAAATCAAAGAAAAAGGGCAATTAAATAAAACTGAAGTTCGAAAGACTGAATATAGGAATCTAATGCTCATATATTCCATCTACTATCTTAAAAATGGAATAAAAGAAGTAAACGTTATTGAAAAAAAAAGAATCACACATTTTTTAATATTGGAAATGGAAATTTTTTACCAACAAGACAATTTTAGATGGGTTTATTCGAACAACCTATCTCCTCTTATTGCACATTACTACGACATGCTTTTTTAAATTCCCAAATGTGAAATTTTGTCGTCTCTCAGTCAGTGGCATTTTATATTATGAAAATGATCTCTCCACTTCAACTGAGGTTGAGGGCGCATATCTGAAGCAGCATGACATGGACAGTTCTATTGTAGCATCACTAATTAAAAATTTTCCTATATTCATAATAGATTCGAAATCCTGATTCGCATAACGGGAGGGGTATCTGACTGTAAAAATAGAGTGCTAGAGTGTCCGTTAAGAAGAATTTTAGTGTATATGTTACCGGCATTCTATAGAATACCTAGGCATTTTATAGAATGCCTGGCGTTTTTAGGCAAAGTATGAAATATGAGAATTATTACATACTTTCCCTAGGCATTGTATATAATACCTAGGCATTCTATAGAATGATAAATGCTATTTAGACAAAGTGTGAAAAAAGGTCATGATAAGGCTATTATTTAAAAGACGTTCATTCCTCAAAAATACGACCGTCATTTTGAAAAAATAATGAAAGAGTGCCATTAAAAAAAGCCTTTTTTAATGACGAAAACAAAATAAAATATGAACCTACTTGTTGCAACAAGAAAGTGAATTTTATTAAAAAGAAAATTTTATTTCTTATAAAAAGTAAAACAAGCTCATTAAATGAACTTTACTAAAAATACATCTATTAAAAAAGGAAATATAAAAAATATAATTTTTTCATAAAAACAAAATAAAAAATTAAATTTAACTTCCTTGTTGCAACACGGTAGGCTTGAATGCCATTTTGAATTACATTTCATTACATTTTTCACGCTAAGACATTTCATATTTTGGCACTTTGTTTTACACATACACTTGATGAAATCTTTGATTGGAGATCCAAATTCGTTTAAATCTGTATTCGAATTAATTTATTTTCTAACGTGTAATAATAAATTATTCTAAACATTTAAAGAATAAATTGTTTTCAAATAGATTGAATTACAATATTTTTTTAATATATGTTTTCAAATGTTCGTGATAAGTTTCAATAGTATGGTTAGGAACATGTTGAAAAATATTCAGATGCGATTCGACGTTCCACATAAAAATTGAAAGATCGTCGCGGAATTCCAGGCTTTGATCAAAACTTTTCTGATACTGAAAATTCAATTAGAATTTGAACTTGAAACCCGGGCTAAAAGGAACCAGGTTTCCGAGGGATAAGAAAATATTTGCTCGCATACAGCTGTCGAGAAATATTTGAATATGTACTACGGGTTCACGATTAAATTTCAAATCAGTGAAATGAGAGAGAAATTTACTTAAAGTATTAAACAACTACCTTGTTTGCCGGATGGAATATATATTACGATAAAACCCGAAAATTCAAGGAGAGTTATTTTTTTTACATTGCAGATTGTGCGTCAAATTTATGTTATTGTAATTATATTTAATATTAATATTTATAAAATATTAATAATATATAATTATTGTAATTATATTATGTTATTGTAATTGTGTGTAAACCGCAGTAAGTTTATTGAAGTAATAACTAGGAGGGCTTACATACGTTTTAGCTAACCAAAGAGGACAACTTTACCTTGGTTGTCGCAGAATGACCCTCGCTGTCCTTGCGCCACAGAAAGACAACCAACCAGAGGACAGCCTGAGGCCAATTATGTTCAATTTCTCAAGCGCTTCTACACGTTACAGTGATCTCTTATGCCGTCAGCGTTTAGCTGGTAATGGCATCAAGATGCCATTACCAGCTAAACGGCATCAAGATGGCGACTGTTTGGACATTATTGACTCTACGCAGTTCATTCCGGTTCAGGACAATCGAATGCTTTTCTGATCTCCCTCCAGCCCACTGAGCAGTTTTAACAAACCGTGAGTTTTCCTCATGCACATGTTACGTTTGGTCGAAATGTGTCTAAAGCTCTTTCAATCTATATAAAATGACAGGTAATACGTCTATTTCGAGATGACTCTAATGTTAAAATTCGCAATTTTGAGATATAGAAAGTATTAATATTATTGGATTAGAAATAGAAGACAGCAGAAAGCAATAGCTTGTTGCGAGGCTGTCCTCAAGTTAGGTCATACACTTTACAAATTATAGTTTCCAGTTCAGTTGATTTCAATTTCACATTATTTCATAGATTCAATGAATTGGACAGTAATTAGCAGGTTTCAATAGATATTAAACCCACTATTGCTTTTGGTTTTTCTGTCTGCCTGTCTATACGCAATGAAAAGGGCAAGGTAAAGGTCTTCTGTAAATGCAATAATGATGGTTATTGTTAACGTGGAAAACCTACCGAGTTACTTGAGAATTAGAGAGTGACGAATTAGAGAGTGGAGGATTATCGAGTTGCGAATTAGAGAATTGCGAATTAGTGTTAATTGAAACCTGCTAAACTTAGGTATCCTCCTTAGGCGATTATTTTTCACTTGTTTGTTTTAGTTTCAGTAGATTGCAAAACAAAGTATTTCTCTTATGTAGGTTTATGCCTTCATTTGAAAAATTGCGCTTATAGGAATCATACTAAAATTGATAACGTAAGGAATGAAAGTTAATTTTCTGTTTAATACAGCATTCAACTTCGCATAATGTCGGGCAAATAAAATTGGTAGCCTTGTCGACATCAATTTTTGCTGATTGTTTGTCCTGCAATGGGATCACATTTACGGAATTGTGCAATTCATGGAAGAGTCAATTTCGGAGAATCGATTTCGATAAACTTGAAATTTGGATGAGGATATTTTCCGAATCGTTTTATCCCCAGACACTTATTCTAGATATATCCATCACTGAAAAAAATGTATAACCAACTAAAGAAATGCAAAATTCAAAGAGAATTTGGTTTTACCTATTTTCTATTCTATTACTTCTTATAACAAGATAAGGATAACATTCGAAATAAAGCGAAGAATTGTGATTTTGAAAGCTTTCGCCTATAATATATATTAAAAAAATATGTAACCTTTCACATTAAAATGATATCTGAGTACAATATACAGTTTTGCAGAGATGAAGTGAAAAAAAGGTCTCTTCGAGCTGTAAAATTATTTTTTTGGTTATTTTTTTAAAAAATCCTGCGGAACACAGTTATAGCGAAACCGAATACAGCGAGTTTCGAAATTTAGCGAGAAAAGCACGGATTTCGTTTGGTATAGTGTTAAAATACTAAGCATACGTTTAATTGCTTTTAGCGATTAAGACCTTTCTGCTCCCCGGATTGAACGAGGGCAATGGCCAATCAGCTTTAAGTAGAAACAAAAATGCACTGTTCTATTACCCGCACAAATATTTGAAAATTTCTTTGGCGGCCTTGAGAAAAGAAAGAAAGACCTTCCATATCCAGAACAGCCTTTATGATTCTATAAACAATTTGTTCTGTTTGTACATAAGACATCCATAACCAATTTCCTTAGGGAATTGTAATTAATCATGTGAATCTCCACAGCCTAACACGTGTAGGAATACGTTCAACGGCGTAAAGTTTTATACCCTAGCCAGAGGCGGAGACAGACTTCCATTTTGGGGGGTCAAGGACAGAATTTGCCATGGTCTTGGAATAACACCCTTCATTTATCATGAAATTTGGGATTGTACAGCGAAAAAATGTATTTTGGGGAGGATCATGAACCCTGTGATCTCCCCCATGTGTCCATGCTTGACTCTAGCGCGTACACTTCTCTCAATGAATAATATTTCATACATTTTACATATTTTTTCACACACTAAAATTCAAGCCGTTTAATTAGTGGTGGATTTTTAAGTAGATACATTAGAGACGGTACAATTTTGGGGGCCAGCTGGAAAACCCTAGATCTTAACAGGCATGGATTCCTCGGAAAACTAGGTCCGACGCAACACACCTTTGCTATCCTTGCGCCTTAAGATACATACACAAAGGATAGTTAATTATTTCTCAATGAAAAATTTGCTTCGGAATTCTGTACTAAAAGTATTTTTCATCTTAGAAGCTTGTTCCAAAATTTTCTCCGGTTATACTATAGCAACTTTTTATCAGTATCTTGAATATGGTGCTTGCAGGTCGTTTTTATACATTCGATTTGAACAATTAATCATTGAAAATTACAAGCTTTTCACAACAATGTGTTCAGTAAAAACAAACTAAACTAATAGTCACTAAACTGAACGGAAAATAGTTAAGAGTAATGGTAAATAAACAAACGAATAAAAAAATAAGACGTGTCTTAGAGACGCTTTTAATTCATACTAGCACTGCGGTGGCGCAGTGTGGTAACGCGTTCGCCTAGTGCGCTGTTAATCCGGGTTCGACTCCCAACAGTGCAAAGAACGCTTACTCAGAGATCTCATAAAGATTGCACTGCTCACTGTAGTCTGGGTTTGGTTCCGTAGGTAAGAGGTTCGGATTCCTCGGAAAATAGTAGGTTCCGGTGCAGCATGACCATTGTAGTCCTTGAGCCGTAAAACCACAAACAAAGACACAAACAATAATTCAGACTAATGTTTTTAGTGATCAATGAAGTTTTAATGCGTATGTCTAGGTTTCAATGCATTGGATTTTAATGCGAGGTATATTTGGATATATCTTCATCCAAACTAACCAAGCGCAAAATTTTAGTAGTCAGCGAATTATTCGGCCCCTATTTTTTAATGACAAAAATAATAAAGAATATTCTAAAAAATGGCTTCCCTTTCGTTGATTTCGGAATTAAATTCTTTCTATTTTTCTTCTATGTTTGCATTTTTTTAAAACACCGAAGTTTCTGGCACAACATGCGTTTTGTTGTTCTTGCACCATAAAACGTAAATGATTGGTTGAGGTGTGGTATATTTCAAAACGTTCGAATAAGTGTCAAAAAACAGAGCAGATCCTCGTTAATCCGAACTGATTGGAACCGAGACCTTTTCGGATTAACAAATTTTCGGAGTAATCGAACTCTTTACTTTACTACGAACTCTTTGGAATTTACTGCAAGCTAGTATTGTTTGATGTGTCTGTATTGGTGTGCACGACTAATAGACGACAGAAAAATTTTCCTCACTTTATGGGAAATTTCAATTAGTTGGAACGCACACTTCTCTGCTTGGTAACCTCTTATCAGTCGGCTGCGATTGAAAAAGTATCTAGCCAATTGTAAAAAGTTCGGATTATCCGGGTTTCCGGATTAATGAAGTTCGGATTAACGAGATTAAAGTACATAAGTAGACAAAATAAAGGCTTTACTCTTTGTCAATAAAGCCATCATAAGGATTTAACAATTCCAGTTCTTCTGGTAAGCTCTTGATTTTGATGTTAAGTTCATTTTCATTCATTCCATTTAACAGTAATTCAGTCTCACCCATTTGGAAAAGCTTTTGTGTTTCAAGGCTAGAGACGGTACCACCGATTAACGCACGGGCCTCCGGGACCGCGGTCCTGGGTCCCCATATCATTGAGCGTCCCCAAATTTTATAGTTTAAAATGTCAGTTTGAAACCAAGTGTTTTTATACAATAATTTTTGCCACCCACGCATAGATTATAGCTCAAACTAGAGCTTGTGTAATTTTGGAGAAAAAGAGACGCTTTCCCCATCCTGGATTCGAACCAGGGTCCCTCCGTTTAGCCCGGAGTGTCTTGGACCGCTAGACGAATGAGGACAGGAAACAACGCTCTCTTTCTCCGTATGTAAAGATGTATGATATTATTACCCGCACTAAAAGAAAACTCACAAAAATCTCGCCCCGGAGGCTTTTCTGTGTTGACCATATTTGGCAATTGTGTTATCCCTGTGAAGGGTAATAATATCATACATCTTTACATACGGAGAAAGAGAGCGTTGTTTCCTGTCCTCATTCGTCTAGCGGTCCAAGACACTCCGGGCTAAACGGAGGGACCCTGGTTCGAATCCAGGATGGGGAAAGACTCTTTTTCTCCAAAAACAATAAGCTCTAGTTTGAGCTACAATAAATACGTGGGTGGCAAAAATTATTGTATAATAAATTCCCCCACGAAAACTCACAAAAACCTCGCCCCGGAGGCTTTCTCGTGTTGACCATATTTGGCAATTGTGAAGGGTAATAATATTATACATCCTAAGTGTTTTTAATTATAACTTAGTGATTTATTAATATTACATTTTTTGTTAATTTATGATTTAGGCGCAATTAAAAACCGCTTTAACTGCTGATTATGCAGATAATATAAATAACTATTGCATTTGTAACTTACTTATTGAATATTTTTTTGCGATAGCGTAGGGAGGGGCCCCGAATAAATACTAGGCCCCGGGCCCCACTTCGGTTTGATTGGACCCTGCCTTAACGTAATCAGATTTCCAGCTAACGTAATGGTAACACCGACCAACCTAACGGACATAGACAGCGCAGATTGACCCTTGCCGTCCTTGCGCCATACAAATATAACCAACGGACATAAATAGCAGCCTCCATGGTCTGACCTTGCGCTATCGTAATAGCTATTAGCGACGTTTTTTAAAAATTATTATAACGTTTTTTAAATTAACTCACCAATAAAATTTGTGTGATTTTTGCTTCAATTCCTTTTTATTATTTAATGGAATTTCTATTAAATAAAATAATACCTCTCTCGTTACCGGTGGCCATAATACGCAATATTAGAATGTAAATACTTATTAATTAACATTCTAATACGCAATATTAGAACGTTAATTCCTAAGTATTTGTTCCTCAAATTCCAAAATAAATTAAAATTATTTTTTTAGTTGGGGGAGATGTACGAAAACTGTCTGCACGCAATACCGTGATCAAGCCTTGGAGACTAATAGTGATAAGCTTTTTGCTTATAATTATAATAATTATAATTACAATAAAAGCAAAATAGTTATTAATTGCAATTTCATCTATTATTTAGAAAGAATAGGATAAAAAATAATTGATCGAAGTAAACAACATAGATCCATAACATCATTTCAATTCGTAATGAGTAAAAAGAATGAAAAGGTAAAGCGTATGACGGATGAGCTAAATCGCAAATGTCAGTGAAATTATTTAGAATTTGGCTGCTCTTGAAAACCAAATAATTTATTATATTTACTTTTTTATTTAAAGAAAAAAAATTTTTACTTTTACTTAAGTTTAATTTTGCCTTTTAAATTTCTAAAGTTTACAATTCATATAGTTTCTTTGGCTCATATGTACAAAACAGAAAATTTTTTTTATTTCCATGCAGAGGTAAAGCCAGACAGATGGAGGAAGCATAGAATAGTAACAGCTATTATTTTACCTCCTCCTCTGGTTAGCCTGACTACTTTTATATTTGATATTCTATTAAATAGATCTTTAATTGATTTCTAAACTCATTTTCTCTTTAGCAAGTTTCAATAGCGTCAGGTAATCTATACGATGAGGTAATCTATATCAGGTAATCTATATGATAATGGAATTTCGTTTTGAGAAAAGCTAAGTTAATATAATTTTCTCAGTGTCTTAAGAGTCTAAAATTTCATGATGTTGAAATTGCTTTGCGATTTATCAAATTACGCTCTTTTGTGTTCCGTTGAAAGAAGATTTGAATGCAATATATTGACAAGAGTGAATGTAATTGTTAAATTGAGATTTATAATTTTATAGACCATAACTCAGTTGCGTATACCATACCTTCTGTTCAATTCACGTTATATTCTACTTCAATTTCGACATTGCTATCTTTATTTTATTACCAACAAAAAACTTACACAAGGAAAATTTTTATTTAAGGGAATATCTAATTGTATTAAATACTAGGAATTTACTATTAGAGTGAAAACCCTCATTAGCAGCCATTCGCCGGACAGAAAAATTTGGCCGTAAAAGAGGGTGTCATTCTGAAGTAACTGAAAAATTAAGTTTAATCATTTACATACTTCATTTCGAATTTCGTGTATTTTTGAGCATGTAAGACAAGTTTAAGACAACGAACGTAAGCATTTGTTGAATGTAACAAGTAGATTTACAACAAAGCGTTAAATATTAAAATTTATTTGTAAATTTTATAGAAATAAAATTATCAATAGCTGTTTGGTGGGTATTACTTACCAGTCTTCTTCCTTCAAAATGTATTTTTAATTGCGAGATTAAACTCATCCTTGTTTCGTTGTTATGCTTGCAGGACCTGTGTCGTAGTCATGTAAAAGATAAAAAATTTGAACTGTGATAGTTTTGTGTTGATAATTGTTTATTAGTTTCGAGCAGTGTATCACTATATGATTTAATTACGTATTATCAAAATTTTTGTTAAGCATTTATTTGAATCGGCGAATCCGAGTCAATTGCCACTCTTTTTTAATGGATGGGAAAATCTTTTTTAGCTCTTATCCTGTTTATCCTTAGTTTTCTGTTGTGAAAAACGCCGTGAAGGTCGAAGTTCAATTTTGTTCGTATTTCGTTTGTACAAAGTTTGTCCGTATACGGGTTCCGGTTTAATGGAATGAATCATGAAATCAGTGTCCGCGTCCGTATCTGATTGTGACCGCTAATCAGGGGTTGAAAACGTATTATTGTAAATAAGTTTCTCCCGGGGAATTTTTATCTGACCGTAGAAACAGGGTGACCGGATATGAGGGGTGTCCGTTAAGAGGGGTTTCACTGTATTAATATTATCGTGTATCATATTTAAAAAAAAATATTTTTTTTACTCATATAGTTTAAAAATTAATAACTTAATAAAACATTTATCTGTATATTTCTGCATAAAGTATTTCTTATTTGAACAACTCTTACTAACAAAGTAAGTTATAAGAGTTATTTAAATGAGAATGAGCCAGTTAGCATATTAGATATAAATTTTCTTAAAAATATTCGCTGCAGATATTAAGGCTCTTTTTTCATTATGACCTCAGATGTTCCAATCGTCTTCCACAGAGGCTGCGTGGGCGTGGTAATTCGAAAGTTAAGAGGGGCTGAAGTACTTTTGTGGCCGATCATGTCATATGGTGTTAAGCAAATATATGTGTTTTGCGTCCAATGGCATTTGAAACCCCAGAACTCCCCTTTGCAACGCCACTGGCTGGCGGAAATCATTTTGGAACCACAACATGCACCTCATCGTTATAATGAAATCCGCGACCCTGCAGATGATTTTTGAGCTTCCTGAAAATATGAAAAATACAGGGGGAGAAATCGGTATGCTGGGAAGTTTTACACTTCAATTGGGAAGGATAATTTAGGACTATTGCAGCAGTACGAGTTCGGATGTTCTCTGTATGCATCATGGAGGTTTGGACAGAACCCCTGCATATTGGTTTGGACAAAGGGACTTCGACTACCACCATGTCATTTTATGGCCATATATCATAACATTGCAATGGTGCCATCTACGTGTTGCGACGAAGATGCCTTGAAAAACAATCTTTCGTTTGCTCTATCCAAAGCTCTCTTTCATTTGAATGGCCTTCATCTATCCCGAATTGCATTTCGTCATTAAGTTTATTGAAAGGTCGCGAGTGTTTCCATTCTGTCGAAGTTTTTGAACTTAATTAAGAATTCAGATTTACGGATGTTGAAAAATGTGGAAGGCTTTTTTTTACAAATACGCAGACATTTTTCTGTAAGTAAAAAAGTTTCAAAAACCTGTTCATCAATCATTGAATTTAAAGTTTCCATTCTCTCTCTATCCAACATCATCACTTATTTCTGGAGTTCCTTTGTGCTTTTATCAAATTGGAATTCTAGGTCTTTTTTATGAAACTGTTGACTTTCGATCTGAGAGGCTCATTGTAATTTTTTATGTCGGAACTTCAAAAAAAAGACGTTTGCCGAGAAATTTTTCAACGGTAATAAAACATTCAAATAAAAAGAACATTTGAACAAAGAACGTTAGCGGAATGTGCAGTATTGATACAAGTGAAAACATTTTAGAAAAAATTACATATGCAATACATATTCTTAAATTTAAATTCATAGACTCTCAAATAAAACATATTATTATTTATGTTAATTCATCGCAAATGTAATCAATGTTTTTGCTTAATTTTCGGCTTAGGGACAGAGAATCCTTTAAAATTTGAGGTGGTTTATGAGGCTTTGTTCTTCGTTTTGTTATATTTATGTCGTTTTAGTTAATCTCTTATAAATTAGAAAGCCTGAAACGTCTTCTTTTTCAATTATTTAAAACAAATGCATTTAAAACATAATTTAAAAATTGTCCTTCAGGTCCAGTGTTAAACAATGGACTGAACGTCTTAATGAGTTACCAATTGTAACAAAAAAAAGCAACAAAAAAACAAAAAAACAACAACCCGCAGTATGTTTAGATTTTGGTAGCTATCCTATCTTCATATTTTCCATATATATGTGAAAAAATTTAAATTTTTAAGTTAATAAATTTGCTTTAAAAAACTTACTTTATTTAGTGAGAAATTTAGCATCAAAACGTACAGCCAAAACGCTACGAAGAATCGTATAAAACTTTATGAGTATTGTTTGGTCTTTTTATTTTAGCTCAGTATGGAGGTTTTAAATATTAAAAAAAAATGTCTGCCCAACAGTTGCGGTTTTCTGTGTTCATACTAAAATGATGGTAAGATTATATTTTGTGAAAAATTCAGTTGCCAAAAGGCAGGAAATCTATAAATCTACAAATACTGCTGAACCTCTTTCGACGAAAGATAGCATCTTTTTTGTTACTTTGGTAGTGTTCAGTCCAGTGTGCATGCCAATTTTGCAGCACGAGTACTTTGATACACAACCTTCGGGCCGCACATTGAATTTAATTTCAATATCATAAATTAAAGTGTTGGAAACATATTTAGTACACCCAATTATTATATTCAATTAAACATATAATTAAATACACAGTTAAAAGATTTAATTATTAGACGTTTAATGCAAAAACGGATACATAATATATGCTTTCATGTTAACAGCTATTGCTTTTGCTATCCGTAATTAAAAGATATTTTTAAATTATCGCAATTGTATTTTTCATAGCTTTTGATTTCGGTACCTTTTCGTGAATAAATGTGTATATAGAAGATTGGTCCTGAACTCTACTGACCAAATAAGAGGGGCTGTTGTGGACACCAAATAAGGCATATTTGACCATATCCCCGTGTCCGCAAAGGGGCCGATTTGGCTGTAGAACGTAACTACTATTTACGTCCATGTCGTTGCAGCGTGGCCAATTATATGGATTAAATACACAATTTAAGTGAAAAAGAAATAAAAAGGTGAGAAAAAGAAATCCGGAATTCAGTTTCCTGATCTGTGTTACTATATAGTGAAAATAAGCCTAAAACAACTTTTTTAACACCTTAGCAAAGAGTTGGAAATTGCCAAGTATGTGCAACAGGCATGCCCGTATCCAGAGAGGAGCGATCTTGGGGATCGGTCCAGGGTCTGATCACCGCAAAGGCGTCCAAAGCCCGGGCTTTAGGACTAGACTTTAGTGGGAGTGGGAACTGCACGGTGAACAATCCTTCTGCGCATGTGCTTGGTCCCCGCACATGCTCATAATATAATCTATTCTCAAAGCTCGGGCTTTGGACGCCTTTACGGTGATCAGGCCCTGGATCGGTCCCCCCAAAACTAAATTTTTAATGGGACTTGGCTACGGCCTTGCATGCTGTGATTGTATCGATACATGGTATAAAATTTTTTGAACCCCCTCCCCAAAATTAATTCCAGGCTACGGCCTTCGCAACAAGTGAAGAATATCAAAGAGACAATTTTTTAATGAAACTTTTTTCCAAAAATTAACCATTCGGGCACTACAGTGAATTTAGTGTTTGCATCCACCCCATTCAAGATTTTTACAAATGGCTACAATGCGCCATTTCACAAAGTTTTAAAATTATTTAATGTCAACAGACGTTGGGCTTTCTAAAATCAGTTAAATGCTTCCCTCCTCTTCAGTTGCGACAATGGATGTTTCCACCAATGGAGTAACGACTCCGAAGTGCAAGCAAGACTAAATCCAATTTAGCTTATATAAATAGGCTTCAATAAATCCAATTGATGATTTATAGCTTCTCTGTATGCAAGCTGTGATAATGTTTACGTCCACACGTTTTCTGAAATTAATAAAAATAAATTTAGATTAATATAGAATTAATATTGTGTACCGATTCTTCGTATAATGCAATATGACACCACAAATATGAAATTAGGAAAGTAAAAACTACATCAAAATAGATGAACTTACGTGACTATACAGAGGACATTCCAGGTTATCGAAACGAGCACAAAGCTTCAATTTTTATATCAAAACGATTTTTGGCTTATCAGAAAAACTACTTTTGACTTAGTTACAAGTTGTTTCTTGCAAGGATATTGTAATTTTATCGTGACTTTCCGTCGTGTAATAATATTCAGTATTTTTTGTAATAATATTCAGTATTTTTGTAATAAGATTCAGTATTTTTGTAATAAGATTCAGTATTTTTTGTAATAAGATTCAGTATTTTTTGTAATAAGATTCAGTATTTTTTGTAAAAATATTCAGTATTTTTTGTAAGGAGATTCAGTAGCCTATATATCCCTTAAAAAAATTCGAAATAATTGATATTTAGCTGAGGTGGGCGCCAAACTTCGTGCTCGTGCCGGGCGCTATATGATCTAAATCTGTCTCTTATCGCTATAGAAAAATTCTACTGCATTTTTGTCCCTTGGGCATTTTGATAAAAAAAAAGCCAAACATGTTCGTATTTTTTATGCATAATTAATTTATTTTATTGAACAAAAACATTAATTCAGGAATTTTCTATGTAACTTCTATCCGAAAGATATGAAAATTAAAAGTTCTGTCTAAGCTTAGAATAAGTTAACGAACAGCGAAAATAAAGCAAAGTTTATTTTTAAGTGGACTGTAATCAAGCGTGCGTTCTCTTTCCAGGGCAAACTAAGACTGTACGCTTTCACATCACAAGCGTCTAGGCAACTTCCTGTGTTTAATCACAACAACGTGTCTGACCGCAGCGCCGCACCACTGCTGCCACCAAAATGCAAAGTAAAAAATATTTAGCAAATGGACGGAATATTCCGCCCCGCTTTGAAATGCCCAATTTCAACGAAAAAAAAATCTACATCAGAATTACAATTCATTTCCTTTATATACTAGTCAATGCAGTAATTAGGCAAACATCGAAAATAATTTATTGATTAAAGGGCTAGAGTTAAAAACGCATGCGCGTGCTTTAAAACAGAAAACCAATGCGTGTTGCCCATCCATTTCTTCCGTTAGATTAATTATTTAAATTGGAATGTTTTCTTCTCTAAATCGAGACACAAGAAGACATCTTGCTTCAATGTTTTAAATTTAATGTACGAAAGGAATAATTAAACCATTTTTATAGAAGTTTTAGACATAGGAATTGCAGAAAATTGGATTTGCATTGTTTGTAAATTTCTGCTTACAGTTGAAAGGGAACTATGCAAAAAAACTAGCTAAGGTATTTACATTATTTCAAAACGTGAGAGACGAGTTTACCAATACTTAAGTAGATTATTTCAAAAACAAAATTTTGCCTGGAATGTCAAATTAAGCGTAATTTCATTTAAATATCTTTCAATTAAAAATGACAAGTTTAGAAATATCCCTTAATTATTCAATATGTAGTGTTTAAATGGAACTATGCTATTTTGTTTCGCAAGAAATTATTTTTGCGCAATTGTTATTTTGCATTTATTTTATTTCAATATTTTTAATTCATTGTTCAATACTATATTGTGAATGGTATTGAACAATGAATGAATTAAAAATGAACGCATATGAACATATTTAACGCAGGTAATATGCTGATTCTAATTTATTTGACGGGGTAAATACAACATTCGATCTTCTATTATTTATTTTCATATTATTTAATATTAAAACAGTACTTGTTGGTCACTATAAGAAATCTTGAATAACATTTGTGGAGAAAAAAATACATCGAAAAGATTTGCATGAAAGAGTGTTTAACAATGACTCATAGGCGTATATAGAAAGTTTATAAGGGGAGTTTCAGGGTTACGATTGGGGGGTTTACAGAGCTACAACTGAATACAATCGTTAATACAAATCGAATATGTACATATATATATTTAGCGAAACTTTTGCGATGCAAACCGGTAAGTGCGAAAAACAAGGTGCCGGTTGTCTTATGTTCTTGAAACTTTCGCCTCAAAAATATCATCTAGTCATAATATTTAAAATTCTTAAATTAATTTTATTGAGATGTAGATTTCTTTTATTTGATATCAGGTTTTTGTCATTTTCTCCGATTTGATTTCCATCCCTCGTTCGATTTGATTATTCTGAAAATTAAAATGAATTCTCACTCCAGAAGATGGTTTAAAGCGAATTGGAAATAAATATAATATATTGAACATATATTCACATACAGCCGAGTATAAAGCTCGAAGGCAACGGCCATAACCATTTAACCACCAGAACTCTCATTACAGGCGACAATATATTAAACACATTTTAGAGAGAATCGTACATCTTTTTCATGTACTTTTATGGCATAAAACCAGAAAAGCTTATGATTAGCAATAAAAACACGACTAACACGGTTTAATTTTATGTAAATGGTTAGTTATGTTTCTTTATTAGATATTAAATTACTCGTAAAGAAAAGAATGATTTTCCGGCGCCTAATTTGACCCACGACCACTTGATTGCACGGTCATGTGCTCTACCAACAGGCGTCAACCATTTCCTCCTTTACGAGAATATATAACACTTTCTATGAATAAGTTCGGGTCCCACCAGGCGCCGGAAAATCATTCTTTTCTTTACGAGTAATTTAACATTTATCGTTTACACGCCATCGGCTTATATGAACAAAAATTTTTCAATATTTTTTACTGCTAATCATAGTTTTTGCACAATGACTCACCCCTTTACTGCAGGAAAGCTCAGGCTACGCCGGACCCTTCGATTTTCCTAGGAAGCCCGAACCTCTTCCGTCCAGGGAACCAAACACTGGGTTATAGTGAACAGAAAAATGGCATTCATTCTACCAAAACACCGAAAGTCGAATCCGGGTTAATGCTATGATAGAGGAATGCATTATCCTAAGCTAGCGGTTTCCAAGCTGCGCTTTATTACATCGTTTTAATTCATTGTACGTTTTTAAATTTGTATTTTTGTTCTTAAAACCGTATGTACGATCTCACCTGTATAGCACAGAATAACCCTTCCTTGTGTTCTTGCGCAGGTTGACGAGAGAGGGGAAGCAATGGCTGCAACACGGGGAAGTCTAGGGTCCCTCGGGAATGGACCTACGGATTGGGGGGGTCCGCCCTGCTCCCAAAATATTTTTGATATGATATTCTTGCTTTCTTATTTAAAAATAATAATATGCAGCCCCGAGAATTTTCCCGGTTACGGTCTTACGTGCCCGTACATATATGCAGTGATCTTGTAAAATAAGTAATAAGTAAACCCAAAACGTTTACGGCTCAAAGACTACAGTGGTCATGCTGCGCCGGGACCTACAGTTTTCCGAGGAATCCGAACCCCTTAAGGCCTGGGGAACCAAGCCCCGGACTACTCACTGTAGTCCGGGGTTTGGTTCTTTCAAATTTTCCGGTTACGGTCTTACGTGCTCGTACATATATGCAGTGATCTTGCAAAATAAGTAATAAGTAACCCAAAAGTTTACGGCTCAGATTACAGTGGTCATGCTGCGCCGGGACTCGGCGCAGCATGACCACTAGTCTTTGAACCGTAAAACCAAAAAACAAACAAACAAACCAAAAAAATTGCGTTCTTACTTCATACTGTTTGTTCATTAGGGGTTCAACCCTTCCCCCAAAAAAGAAAAAATATCTCTGCCACTGTCCATGGGAAGGGGTCATAGGAGTTCGTCGAAGTGAGCCTTGCGTCCCGCAACCGCCCCCGGAGCCCCTGTTCTTGCGCCATAAAAATGGCCCTTGGCGCAACTATTCTTGCCCCATAAAAATTTAACCTAGTGCTTCTCGACCTTCATGAGGCCATGGCCCGGTCTCGACAAATTTACACGCAAATACTTTCTATTTTTTTTAGAATTTATTCATTGAACTATCATAAGTGTGAATAATTAATGATGGCATAATTATAAAGAATATCAGTACTCACCTTCTATTAATACACACATTGCTGGCACACTTCCTCAATGACTGATTTGGCATTTGTAACAAACGTGTTATTTCGTTTAGTTTTAAGAACAGAGGATGCACCGCCCATTATTGTAATCTGCTTGCAGGCACATACCATTACCGGTCTACCCTTTCGAATACTAAAAGATTTCAATATGTAAAAATTGTCGATCACTCATGAATACTGACATGTTTCAAAATACACGGTTTGGTCATGAATCTTAAATTCTTCAATTCACTATTCCAGATAATTGATTCAGATATGATACTGTTACAAAGTGTCTAAACATGCTAAATTTTTAAAATAATAGTTTCAACTGCTGTAATAAAATCATATCGTAACATATCCTAAAATTTTTTAATGATGCAATATTCACATGATGTTGCATATCTGCAACAGCAGTAAAAACTACTCTCATGACTAAAATAGTGAAAAATTAGTAATTATTTTAATAAGCATGAATCTACATACCTTATTTTATGTAGGTGAATTTTTATTTTGTAATAACTTAACTCCAAGTACGTATTAAACTATGCAAAACATAAGCGAATTCTGAATATCTGATGTTCTTTGTTACTTCTTGCCAAATTGAGTACATGCCAGCTATTGGAGGAAATATGCAATGATCCTTCTGAAAACATAATGTAGCAGATATGAAACATAGTTTAGTTAATAGAAACTCCACCAGATGTCATAAAAACACAACTTTTTACATGTTGCAGGTATGCTTCACGATGCATTTAAGGGTTAATGAATGTAGTAAAAGTTATAGTTAATTAGAAAAATTAGTTAATTTGTGGAAATTTTTTAAAATATATTCCCCCAAGAATATATTATGATTTCGAGAATAAAGAATGGATTTAATAAATAATGAATTGTTTAAACAGAAAATTCACATCCGTCCAACAATAACGGAATCACTAAATATCCAGCCAATCAACTGGCTTTTAGATAATTAAATGAAAATTGTGCGATAAATAATTGCTATTCATAATTTGAAAATATTCTAACGGCTTCCAAAATGCGAAATTAATGCACAGGTAGCAATCATCCAATGATGAATAATAATAAGTCGTGAGAAAAGTGCTGAAACACAATTTTAATGAAAAAGCGATCCCCTTAATTGCACCAATTTTTAAAAATTGTTTGAAAAGATAAAGCCACACGCAACTTCAATTTTCCTCAGTAATGAATTTTAAAATATGATAATGAATAGAAGCTTTTTGTTGAAACTACTCAAGGATTTGAATGGTATAATTACCGGTATATTAAAACATTTTTTGGTTTAGGAATGAAACACACATTAACATCCTCATACTCTTTAAAATTTAATATATTTTAAAAAATTCGTTTTAACCATTTTTTTCTAATTATATTTTTTTAGAAAAACAAGTCTTTTTCATTAGTTGACAAAATATTTCATATTTTGCTTTTAATTTATTTCAATTCACGGTAACTGTATTTTATTTTCGTCAAAGAAAATATGCATTAAGCATTTTTAAACTAATTTGTTTGAAAATTGAAATACTGGAGCTATTGTTGAGAAGAAATAATGCTTTTACGACAAATCTCGACAAGTTAAGTTTGTTTTGTTGTCACTTAATATTTTAAAAGAGTTCACATGTTTCTATTGTATTCCATATCGATTGATAATTATGCGTATTTATAACAGGCCATACCTTTTAAATTTAAAAGATAGGCGTTGAACAAATACGTCTTGTTTCGTTTTCGCGTGTTGCCTGTAATTACATTATATTAAATATAATTATAATAAAAATGCGAAATATAAAGGAACGCCTGCAGTAGCCATGAATTCTTCAATATTTTTTTAAATATTGTGGAGTTTATGATTCTGAAGAATCAACAGCGAAGCAACTCAAAGCTCGTGGGGGAACGCAAGTGCCCTTAAAGGAGATTTTGCGATGCGGTATATGAGAGAATGTGTTCAAATAATCAATGGGAGCTTGGGTCCCCCCTTTTCTGTGCTACTCTGCAGAACTGCTCTGGGAATACTTTCTTCAAGGAATTTCGGTTTTCAAGAGGCAACATCGTTCTACTTGACATCATTTAGACTACTGCTGGCGCGTTCAAAAGCATGGGAGATCCATATTTTAAAAATATCTTATCAGTTATTAGACATTTAAATGTCAATTAAGAATGTTCCTTGCGTAAAATATTTCGTGAGAAATTGAAATGTGAATATTGTTTAGGTCTTGAAAAGAAAATTTGAACCTCTCTGCTACTAAAACTACGAAGCACTTTTCCCGAGAAATGTATATTTACAGAAATCATATGATTTACACACGCTCTTAATTGTTCGTTTAATAGGAGTACCTGGGGGGCGGTTGGGGACTGTAATCCCCATTGCAATGAAATTTTGTATATTTAACATAGGAATATATGAGTTGTAGCTCTGTAACCCCTCCCATTAAGCCTATAACCCTCCTTATGAACTTTCTGCCTACGCCTATGGTTAGATTCATCTAACACTTAAATAATCCTTTCACCTGGCATTATAAAACATTTCTACTTTAGAAAGAATGGCGATCACATGAAAAATATTTGGGGCTGGATAGAAGGATAATCATTTGTAATCAAGTGAGTTAACCAGAGAAAGGAAAAATATTAACGAAAATATCATTCTGTACATTATGCCTCTTTTTTGACGCATAAATATATTTCCCATTTCCTTATTTGTAGACCATTAATTTCATATGCCTCCCCCCCATAAGATTTATTTGGAGAGGTTTGACGTGGGCTGAGTCCTATAGGTTTAATACTGTTTATATATTACATAAACTTAATATATATATAATTCTTACAGTGCGCCTTGTTATGGAACACGGGGAAATTAACGTTATGTAATTTAAAGGTAACAATTAATGTATACAAATATAAGCACAAATAAAGAAAATACGATATTTTTTAATTCGTACAGATCAAACGGCTTTGTAAGGTCGTTTGTTTACAAGGCTAATAAAGGAAATGCCCTGAATGCCTTATCAGGAGACCTAAATCCTTTACGGCTATTGACCGGCCAGCATCCATCCATTTTCGTTAAAGGCCGTGTTCTCCAACGATCTCGTTAGTCTTCGCACAGACCTCTGTCCGGAAGACGGCCCTGTGATGCGAAAACTAATGATTCTTGATGAAAGCAAGCAAACGCCCTTTTGGGTGACGAGTGCGAAACTAGTGATGAACGGTAGGAGGAAGTTGCCTTGCCACTGATCTGATTTTTCGTCCTTTAATTCTCCTATTATTTTATTAAATTATCCGTCTTCGGGAAAAAGAATACGTCTTTCAAATCTTGTTTCGCCGTTGCTTCTAAAAATAGAAAGTATAAATCAGCTTTTGAATTTGATAAGATTTGAAGGACCAAAGAAAAACTTCGTATTCATGAAATCAAAGAAAGTATTTTCTATTTTATAGTGAACTTATACTCTAGATAGGGTACTTTTATGATATCTTTCTTTAAAAAGTACTACCTAAGGCATAGAAGACTTTGGGGACAAAATTATAATTAAAATGGGAGTTGGACAAAATCAAAGCCATATTTTGATAGTAGGTTATAGGGAAAATTAAATTTGTTTAGGCTTTACAAAGATAAATTTGAAAGGGGAAGAAGAAATGTGAAATGAAGGGAGGAAGCGTAAAATCATATTGATTTAGTGTATGGAATATTGACTTTTGCGAAATGTGTAACAGCAAAAATAAAACACATTTGAAACTTTGCGAGAATCAAGTTCGTGTTAGAAAATTTTCAGAAATACTTTCAGTGTTTTTGTCTTCTAGAGCTTTATTATCTACATAATACTTTACTTTACAATAAATAAAACCTTAGTTAATTTGCATAATGAATTTCTTAAAATTTGTATAAACTTTAGTCTCTTGATAAAGAAAAAGTACATTTTCAGAATCTATACAAATTTGAACGGCCACATCAAGTTTTTTGGTACATTATATTAAAGGATAAATTAATATAAAAATCGAGAATAAAGTCGATTTTTAAAAGTAGCGAGTTTAAAATTTTTTCTTTAGGCTACAAATTTTTATAAAGATCTATGTAAACTGTATATAGAATACCAGAGCAAGGATTTATTATTTTATCTGAAAATACTGCATCAATTGTTGTATTTCCTTGAGTAGAGAAAAGTTTTTTTATTTTTCTATTTGTTGCATTTTCCCATTGTTCTTGGGACTCGGCTTGTTGCCTAATATTCTTCTGAAATGCTTTAAAGCGACAACGAAAACATTCAAATAAATCTGTAATCATGATAGGTATCTTTTCTTTTACATGTCATCTAAATTTATAAAAGGTATGAAACAAAGCATGTTGCACTAACCTACCAGTAGTAAGTAGGTTAGTGTGCTTGCGTGATAATTACGCGATGACAATGTTCATATCATCAGCTTGCCATACATTATAGAAAACTGAGAAATTAGTAGATGGCTTAATTGTGCAGGAGATGCAAAAATCATGAATAATATTTATGCCAAAGATATACAGCAGAGCTCTCCCTCTTCTATTCCAATTCTGTTGCAAAGATTCGTTAATTATGTAAAGAAATAACACACACTGGATACATTCGGCGTTACGGAAGAAAGAAACGTCTGACAGGGTGAACAACTAGAGATTTTCCATTATCGAAAGATACACTACGCGGTCAGTAATGTTTATGTTGTAAGCACCAGTGAAAACACCAAATTAATATGTAACTCACTGGCCTTGCAGTGGTTAGATATTTGCCTAATATGTCGATAATCCGGGTTCGACTATCACTGTTGCTCAAAGTAATAACACTTACCAACTAACTGCTCACTGCATTCCGGAGTTGGTTTCCGAACCCCCCCCAAGAGGTTCGGGTTCCTTGGAGGAATGAAGTTCTTCAACCCTATGGCGATGCAGGATTGGTATTTGCGTATCATTAGCCGGGATTCGATTTCTAATAGTACCCTTTTTTTACCAACCGTGGTCTGTGGTTTGGTTCTCATGGCAGCAGCAGTGGTTTCGGCTTCCTTGGATTTAGTTCCAGGATTAGAGAATGCCCTTTGCCCCCCTTAAAACAACATAAAGTACAAATTTATTTAGCATATGCTGGCGTATTAAAGTAATTTAATGTGCGAATGTTTACATGTTTTGAAGTTTTTGTTTTACAGATACCTTGAAATGTTTTCCTTTTATAGATATCTTGAAATGTTTTCCTTTTATGGATATCTTGAAACGTTTTTCTTTTATAGATACTTTGAAATGTTTTTCTTTTATAGATATCTTGAAATGTTTTTATAGATATCTTGAAATGTTTTTATAGATATCTTGAAACGTTTTTATAGATATCTTGAAATGTTTTATAGGTATCTTGAATTTTTTCGTTTTATAGGTGTATTGAATTTTTCCATTTTATAGGTGTCTTGATTTTTTCGTTTTATAGATATCTTGAATTTTTCGTTTTATAGATATCTTGAAATAATTTTCATGTTTGTTTTCAGACACGTTGAAATGTTTTTTTTTATGCTTTTAGATATTTTTGAATGGCAGTGTTTTCTCTTTGATCCTGAATTTATCAAAATGCTTGAGATTTTTACAAGTTCTTTGTTTTTTGAAAATTCTGTTTGAAAGTTTAGATGTTATAAAAATAACGTAATTTGCAAAATGTCATTGATTTGAGTACCTTTAATGTATCTTTGCTTATATGTTATGCAAACAATGATTTACATTCTATTGCCAAAGTAAAATGTTTGAACCTCAATAAACAGTAATGATAATCATAGCTATGGGAATTAGGTGTAAATATTCTGTTTAAAACTATTTATTACTATAATTATTTACTTAGCATATTATAATTATTTAATAATTTTTATGTGTCACACACCCTTTTTTCCTACCCCTATATTTCTTTCTACAATTATAGGCCAAAACATTCCATTATCATTGAATGACTACTGTAAAAATTTTACTACTTCACTCCGGGCTACTTTTTTCGGAACATAATTGTGAAAATTTCCGATCAAACAAAATTGTTCTTCTTATTTTAAATTGAAATACTTTTAACATGAAAATGCCAATTCGTCTCTTGTAAGAATACTACCATCTGGACTCTCTTTTTATAATATTGTGTGATTAATGATTGGTATCCTTCACATATTTAAAATTAGCTTACTGGAATTACTCTGTAGTGATTGAACAAATGTAAACATATAAAAAAGGAGTAGAAAAAAATAGTAAAATTCCGAACTTTAAAATGTGATGCATTATGCATTTACCGACTATGTTTACGGAGTTAGGATACTTTTAAGTGGAATCTATATTTACCTGGTGTTTGCTTCTCGACGGATTTTGGGGCCCGAAGATTGCGAGGAACAAGCGAAAGAACTAAACCTTAAAATTAATATTTTTCTTTTACTTAAAATTTTATAGCTATTTTTCTAATCTTTCTTACTTTATTTGTTCTCTTTTTTTATTTTACATTTTTAAGTTTTTCAGCTTTTAGAGATTTAACTTTGTTGGTTTTATACGAAGAAGAACATTTACGTACATACATCATTTTTAATAGTACCCCTGGGTCCACACAACGACTTCCCAGATATTAGAATATTTCGTGAAATGTACTGTTCACAATAATAATCATAATTTATTTGGAACACTCACTCACTCGCTTTTATTTAACTTAGACAGTAGATAGGGTCGCATTGAAGCACTTTGGACATTATAATTTCCCGAAGGCAAATTTATTCTTCCCAAAGGTTTGTTTATAGGAAAGTAGGGTAAAGCCGCGAATTCGTACAAGATCTGAATTAGAATTTCAAATGAAATTCGTACTTCTGCAATGTATCAAACACAAGGGTATAGTGACAATTGCTATGCGATTTATTTTCACAGCCACCATAAAAATCCATAATCTCCCCCCCATAGGGAAATCAGTATGAAGGGAGGCGGGATGTTAACGAATTGTAACATTATTTATTAAATTTTAGTTCAGTTCTATTGTGCAAAATGTCCTTCCACTTATTCTTCAGTTCTTTTTATAAGAATCTAATAAGATTTACGTTAGTGTACGACGTAAACATTTTTTGCGGTTATAACTTTGAAGAATGCTATAATGTCTGCAAAAGGTATTTATAAAAACATCTTAGAATTTATGTCTATGTACACCCTTTCGCAAAAAAAACAAAAAAAAAACAGCAGCTCTCTGAAGACATTATCTGTTTTTATTAAAATTAAATGTTCATCCAGCATATACCCATGTAAAAAATAATCTAAACTTCAAAGCCGTAGGACAAATTAATGGCTTATTAGTTGCACAGTGAATGTTCAAATCAATAGTTGGTGACCCCTACTCACAGGCGGCGATGCATGCCTCTATACGTTTAGCTGAGGAGTGATAAAAGTTCATAATGTCATCATGCGATACATTCTGCTAGGCATTCCTCACTTGTTGCTCCAAATCAAAGAAGAGTATCAACAGTACAGAGGCTGCTCACAGATATGCGAGCCGTATGTGGGCTATCATTGTTTTCTTAGAAAATGGCTCAGCCTCACGTGTCATGAAGGGTAACGCAAACGGCCGCAGGATGTCATCAACATATCGTTGAGTTGTTGAAGTTGTACGCAGGATGACTAGGGGTGTCCTGCTGTCGTATGAGATAACAACTCACATCATCACACTAGGCGTAATAGCTATGTGCTTCTATAAAAGAAAAGATGGTTCGGACCACTGGCCCAAAAAATTTCTACACACGGATCCGATGGTCATCTGCTCCAAGATTGAAGCGGGATTCATTTCTGAACACTATGCCATGCCAACCTATTGGCAGCTATGATGTTCGGCTACGACACGTCTCCAGACGACTCTGTCGATGGTGTAAGGTTAAAAGCAGATATCTTAAAGGCAGTTGTGAGCGTAACCCCCACCTCAGCCAAGCGTCGTGAGATGGTGGAAGGTTTCATGGATGGTATGCAAGAGACTGCGGCACGTTGGATGAAGGATAATAATGCCGTTGGGTCAGTTAAGGCCTATCGCGAAACTAACCGACCTTGCCTCGAATTCGTGCACCTTGGCCTTCCAGAGCCTTTGTTCTGCCGATAAGTTCCTCGCAGCCATTGCCAAAACCTTCCACAGCAGTGTCCGTACGGTGCAGGTGGCGGCATATTACTCGGTAGGACCAGCTAAAGTCACGTATACTGACTATTCGACCACGTTCGAAGTCATCCAATTGGCCATAAAGTATTTGACAGCGTCGCAATGGTATTACTTGTTGCGTCTCCAAAGAACAACAAAGTCGACAACGCAAAATAAAATAAACCGTTCGCAAATTTTACCTCTTATACGATGATAGTTGCGCAGTAGAAATGCGCGCTATGATCGAAGTTAACACTCATTGGCTTTGAAAATTTAATCATTTGCATACTTGGTTTAAAGGAATTTGCATGCGAAATTTTGAGATGATCGGATAATTTTTTAGTGGTGCTTCTTTCTTTGCGCAACAGAATGTGTATGTTCCTATACATATATAATACTTCAGTGAACATTTCTGGCAAATTTCGGAACTTTCATGTTATATGCACTTATTTGCTGAAGATGGACTGCTGTCGACTGCGTTGTGCAAGTATAGTTGGATGTCGGTAAGAAAAGTGCTTAAGTAGATGATGTAATATACGTCACTAAAGACAACTAAAGGAGTTCGATAGAGACGGTTCGCTGTAAAAACAGGGCAATTATCTCGTGGAATTGCCAACTATTTGGGTTGTTATCATTTAACTGTTAGGTGTTGAGCGCAATGAGGATACGTATGTACAGGGAAAAGGCCTTGTATATTCCAGACAAACCGTCAGGTAAGGATCCTCTGATCATAAGTTAAATATGGACAGCTCCCGCTGGGTTTTGGTCCACCATCCAGAAACATGTGAAAGCTTCGCAAGAAGGTCTGCTACCTCGATATCCTTGGTCAGATGACTAACCCAGACATATTTATAAATGGTATCTCCACTATTTCTGCCATTAATACACCTAGAACGTCGTACTCACTTGTTGTAGTATCGTGCCAACATAGAGTAATAGCTCTGGTGAAGTACCGTCTTTAGCGACAAATTATTAGCAGATGGTCGTAAGTGTGTACAATACATGTAAGTGTACGGAGGACCGCTCTGTTGCTTTAATCCCAGCTTCACTGTTCAACAACATAAACATATTGCGCTTGCATGTTGATCTAGGCAGCTACAGTCAGTCACTACTACTAATGACGTGACAGGCATTAACAGCATAGCGGCATATTAAAAAGAATTCTCCATCCTTGTGTGTTGCATTTCGTGGCAGGTCTACAAGAGTCTGTTTTTAAACAAATATTGTCCGCCCATAAAGCGAATCCTTTGAATATCTTCATTCCCATGTTGACATGTCTCATTTGCAGGATGGGTTTCCATATTTATCGCCCATCAGTCATTTTGTAGGATCATATGGAATGGTAGCTTCGGTTGTCTACGAATATGTAGGGTATAGAGCAGCAGTTGTAACATCTGTGAAAAAATCCTGCCGCACGGTGGCGTATGGCATCTGTATTACTTCATACCCAACCATATCGCCCCATGTGTCCAAGAAAAACGAAGTTTTATATTGTAATCACCTATTGCCACCATTATTATCGCCAGAAAGCATTATTTCATTCCAACGTCTCTCGGTACGTTCCTTTTTTTCTTCTTTTTTTTCTTTTGGTTACAGAATATATTTCTGCCACCTTTCAGAAATACAAATATGCCCTAACTCATTCCATATTTTATCTAAAAGACTATATATTGCTTTTCTCCCTAATTCACGGCTAAAAATTGCCTTTTTTTGACACACAAATTTGCCCTTCACGTGACTAAATACCACAAAGTACGACATGAGATGAAAATAAAATAATGCGCGCACCAGAAAATTCTTTTCTTGTATATTTGTAGTGAGACCTAAAGTTGAATATAAAAACTTGAGTGAAAACTTTTTTCAAAAGCGTTGCAGGAATTTTTTCAACACTAAATATATTAGAATTTTGCCGTTTGTTTAGCAACCCTTTCTTTTCCACTTCCATTGTTTTCTAGTTAATGTAGTTTTTTATGTCTTGGAATTACCGTTTTCAATTCAATGTTTTTACGGATTTGTTACCGTTTGCTTAAGAAATCACTGATTTAAAGTTGTATTTGTTCTTTAGGAGTGAAACAAAGCGAAAGGGCTTTATATACATGTTTAGTCTGGAGACAATTGCGTCTTGTTTTTATTTTGTTTGGAAAAGGGAACTTTTATGTAAATGTTAGAAGATACATTTAAATGTTAATCCTGTGAGAAAATCATAATTTTTGTTAAATTTAAGCATTTCTACTTTTGCTATTTCGTAGCGCCGGATTTCCAAGTAAGCACAAAAGTCACCGTACAGAGACATGTGAATTTCTGTTTCCTTATTTCCTGATCACTTCAAAATAAATAGACATGCAAAATTTGTTCTTAAAAGCAAATACGTACTTAAAAATTCTATTTATGGAGCAAAGGAGCTAATTGAATTGTGACGTTTTTTTTCAATTATCATTTCTTAAACGGAACCTGTGATCTTTGATATTCAAGAAAATAGGAAAGAAACCAAATTGTTAACTTAAGATTTTTCAGGCAGTAATATATTCATCAATATACCTAGACTTCAGTTTAGCAAATATATAATTATTGTACGCTAAGTCTTATTAGGTTTCGAAGAGCCTTTGTTATTATAAGAGAAAAATGCACATGCCTATCACTGTTAGTTACATCTTTGTGTTATAAAGGAAATCTCCCAAGCAATATGATGTAAAATATTTATAGTTCTACCGGGAGCGATGTTTCGTTTGAAATATTCCTTTATTTTTTTTTCTTAACTTTCCTAGTAAATAGACGTCGAGTCGTGCAGGGTTTTAAAATTTCCCCAAAGACAAGTATTTTCCCCGATAATATGCTTGGATGGAAACAAGGGCAAATGTGTACTGTACCCGAATTTGAATTTGAAATGAGAGAATTCGTACCTTCATAATATCTCAAAGGGGAATGAAATGTGATGGTTAACACACATAAATTCACTGGCAGGCTAAGAATTCAAAGTGTGTGACACTGAGAAAAGCAGTAAAAGAAAGGATATCCGTGAATAGTTGTATTATTTATGATAATTTCATTCCGTTATAGGAGATAAAAATTTCTTTTCTCCTTGATCTTACAGAAGAAAATTTTTAATGTATTTTCTTTCTGAAAACAGACCATAATTTAATAAAGTGTTCCACTCAGGCGTATGTGTTTTATTAAATATTAATTGCATTTATATAGGGCATGATCTTCAAAATTTCTAATTTAAAATTTATTACTTTAATTATTTTATTGCTTCATTATTTTTATTAATTACTTTTTATTCAATAATTTTTATTATTATTTGATTGTATTTGTTTGTTAGTTAAATTTAGGTTAATTTTAAATTTAATTGTTGACGGCTACAACTATTCCTTTGATTTTTGAAATGTTGATTTTGAATGATATGAGATCTGAAAAATTCGCCATTACAGTGGAGTCCTCTATTATTTGATTCATTTGAGAATGAGTCCACATTCGTAAATCGGAATTTTCAGGTAATCGAAAACGCATCAATTCAAACATCAGGTACTTGTTGCACTTTTTTACTAATTAGTAGCTCATATTCTGAAAATTAACGCATATTTAAATAGGAAGTCATTTTATTTTGAAAATGAATAGTTTTATGATTTCTGACCTTAAACTTGCTTAAAAGATCTCATATCTTGAAATAAATACTTGTTTCACGTAATTTGGATTGATTTTGTGTTGCTGCTTTAAAAGCATTAATTGCTAAATCAAAATATGTTTGCTGTTTCGGTCATGAAAACTCTAAAAAAATATCACTACAAAAGTAAGCTTTTAATAGGGGTTATTCTACATTAAGAAATAATAAAAACAGGGGATATAAAAAAATGCAAAATAAAAAGCTAAAAGTTAATTTACGATACATTAAATCCTTTTTGCATTTGCCATATGCTATAAACAATTTTGCTTGAAAATAACTTACTTTAACATGAATGTAAATGTCGTTACAGGCAGAAAATTAATGCGAAGGAGTTTTTAATACACGCATTATGAAAAAAGAATAATTTTTCGTAAAATTATATTCAATAAGAAATTCAATATATCAAAGTTGAAAACGTTAAATACCCTCATCCCTCCATGACCATTAAAACTTGATGGTTCGCCAAAGTTTATGGTTCTAAAAAATGGAAAGCAGTTCTGTAACTTTGGAAGTCATTGTATTAGTTTATTAAATAAAAACCTGACATATTATATAATGTTGTGTAATGACTGATGTATTTTTGTAAGTAAGTGGTTGGCAACACGTTGATTTTGTTCGCTTGGGGTAATGTCCCCCCCCCTAAAATATTTTTTGCAACTTTCTTCAATATTCCTAGGCCAATTATTTGGAACTTTTTAAAATTGACGGAAGTTCATCATTGAACTATAATATAAAAGTACAAACTTCAAAATTTTTGTATTAAACAAAAGTGCATAGAAAATTGTGATTTATTTTAACATGCAAATTTGGAAGCATCCATTTTGTAAACAGCAAGCACGCTAAGTGATTCGTTTTTGTAATTAGGGGCCCGCAGCCCCTAATTACAAAAACAAATCACTTGTAATTACGGGCCACAAATCTAGAGTGTGTATATCTGAAGCAATTACTTATGCCTTTTTAGATGGAATAAAATTAAGACAATTTTTGTATGATAATTTGTCAATGGTCCACAGAATTGATCACTTTCTCAAAACCACCGCCTGTCTATTTCCCTTTTGTTTTCTTCCTTTTGCATTCCCTAATCGCAATTTAATGACTGAGAGTATAATTGGTGCTCAGGATTTGATTGCGTGTTTAAAGTTTTATTAATTAATTAAGACGCTAAATTAAGAGGAAATCAATTTTTTTTTTCGAAATTTAAAAGTAAAGTTCCTCCAGGTTATGTTTGAGTTGGATAGAGCACTCTTTCTAAGCAAATACAAAAACATATTGAAGTAAGCATAACAACAGAATCAACTTTTCAATTTATTTGGAAACTTCATGTAATCGTCTTATATACGCACATTTAAAGCACTTATCTTCGTAAAAGATGACATAAACAAACCAAACGTTTAAGTTGATAATTCATTAATAATATTTAAATTAATTTAGGTTCCGTAAACTGTATGGATAATTGAATCTTTTGATTTAATAGACTTACGTTGAAATTATTAATTTGTAGTTTTTTAATTACTATGTTTCAAAAATCAGAATATCCCAGAAATTATTCATTTAAGGCGCATTGCGTAACTAATTTTCTTTAATAAATCTCTTTTATCTGATTTGTTTTCGATGTATATCAAGTAATTACAGACCTGCGCAGTGGTTCTTTACGAGGATCTGGAACTTTACATTTATTTAGGACACCCTGTATACGCATAGAGATAAAAAGGTATTCAAAGATAAAAGTATATTATATAATCAGAATATTTAAAACAACTGTATTTTGTGATAATCATTTGTTAATGTTTTCCATAAGAAAAGCTGTTGAAATTTTAAATTGTGGCTCATAATGTGTGCACTGGAAAGGTTAGGCTGCGTATACTCGACCATACGTATCATTATTCATATTAATTTTTCTATATTTCACATACCTCAAAAATTTAAATTTTTGTACGATCTAAGTACGTGTATATATATATATTTTAATATTAAGAATATATGTGCTTTTAGGGATACAATTATTTAAAAATCACGGCAGATATTTTTCTGTTTGAAGACACAATTTCTTTTCATTCTCACAAAATATGTTTCATTTTTGGAAATCAACTACCAATATATAACGAAATTAGGAAACTGAAATGTGAATGAAATAACGGCCGGGCAAGGAAAATATTTATTAGGAATGTGAAGACTGCGATAAAATAAAGAACAAAAAGTAAAAACCATCATTTGAAATTTTGTCGTAGATATTACTCGAGGTTTTCAGTTTAACTTGCCAGTCGCCCATTTTTTACAATCTCCACTCTCTCATTTCTATTTCTCTTATCATCGGTGCATTTTCTGCCTAAAATTATCGACTTTAATAAAGATTTTTAAAAGCGATGCCATTTTATTCCTGAGAAATCTTTTCTACATATAAAAAGCTCTATCTTCAACAAAACAAATTAAATTAAAATTTCATAATTTCAGGAGGAGTTCTATTTTCAGAAACTTTTCTAATGCCAACCCCATTGTGACTACATAATTTCAGAAAAACATAAATAATAGTCCCTTTCCACATTGATAACTATCACCCCTTCTGATCTTGTAGCTAGCACAAAGAAGTAATTGTAACATATTGTGTTTAATAACAACGATTAATAACACCCGAATCTCTGAGTGTGATTTTAGTTTCCTAAATAAGATTTTCCGTGGGTATGAATATCGTGGGGTGATATCAGTCATCTCTGTGGTGTTCTTGTGAAGAAACAATTAACAATATTTTACCTTACCTGACAAAAAACTACACGATACGTTTTAAACTAACTAGCAAATACAGACATAGGGTCATCGCAAAAAAGGAGTACTCTTAAATTGAGGTCATGCGTAAAAGTATACATTTTTTTAAATAGCTTTGTTATTCATTTAACGTATTTTAATACGTATGTGTTTTTCAATGGCTTTAGAAATTCTGTATTTCAATGAAGCCAACATTTTTAAAATCAGTCTTCTCGGGGAATTTTATTGTTCAGGATATAATACTCTTAATACAAAGGGGCAAAATCTAAAAGTATGAAAACTACTAGTTTAACCTAAACAATATTACTGAGAAAGAAATGTATGCCTCTGAAAGACATATTTAAGTATGCTAATTATAGTATTAATTATGGTAATTATTAATAATTAAGTATGCTTTCATATATTGTGCTGCTGCCCATGGGTGCCCATATGAGTACTTTCAAGGGGAGGGGGCTGAGAAAAAATATTTTCTAATTTTCAGTGTTGTTAAACTTTTAGTGAATGTATAAGATACTAAAATGCTACAAAAATAATTGATACTGCTTGACAATTCGTAATGAGCTAAAAAGTACCTTATTTTAAAATGTGACTGTAAAACTTTTGAAAGTAAATGCGTAGCAGAATCGGGCAAATAAAATTTTTAAACGGCTAGGGCGGCTCGAACGACCTCTGCCCCTATTTGGGCGCCCATGCTGCCGCCTGAAGTTGACTCATTTGGTTAATACAAAGGGGGTAAGAGCAGCTGAAGTTGCATGTGCAAAGTTTGGCTTACATATACTTATTTCAAATTGCACGTCCGATATTTGTGTAACTAAATAACAGCAAGATAATTTACAGAAACATTGTGAACTGACTGTCAAAGAGGATAGCCCATTCGCAATAAGGATTTTCGGTGGCAGTTGCTGTAAAAATAGGGCTCGTCCATTTCGAATAACGATGGGTCAGGTGGAAGTCATATCTGCGAAGATCGTTAGCCGCGGTCGGGCCTATAGCCAAGCTGGGGCCAGCAGAAATATGGCCCCAGTTACCCCATGCGCCAGTTGCCCCTTCGAGCTATTCATATATATATAGAACAATCACCGGGTGCCCTGTGCCCCATATGACCTTTCCCTTGGCCCAGTTGCCTCGTCATTCTGGCTACAGGCCTGGCCGCGGCTCATAATTTAAATGTACTACTAAGGATGTCATTTAGAATATTTTACTTGAAAAGCAAATCTGAAACATATGTCGCCAATTTGGCGTGAGTACGCCAATGTGAATGCATTTCTTCAAGCTTCCCCTATTGATAATGAGCCAAGCTTCGTTACTACAGCAACAAAGAGGCTCAGACGTAGTGGCAGATGTTCTGGTGATAGACATACAGAACAAAGAATGGATGGATCATTTTTGCGTTCTAACCAATATTCACATTGTGAGTACTTTCGCCATTTAAATTATAAATTTAGAATATTCATTAAAATACGTCAGCTATTTTAAAATTTTAATATATTCAGAGGTCTCATTCTACTTTTGCTATCTCCTAATTTTGAGTATTCTTCGAATCGCAAATTAGTTTTCAGATTTTTGAACCATTTCATTTTCTCCAAGTTTGTTGAATTTGAACACATTCTTAAGATGTAATTAATACTTGACGGCTTCATTTTTAAAATTCTTTTGAATAGATATGTACACTCTTCTGGTTCAAATTTCTAATTTTAAAGTGAAAATTTAAAGAGACACATTTTTAATCAGTGCCTATTATACGACTCAACGATTTTAATAACAAACCCTCTTGTAAGTCACTTAGGTGGGTTTTTCTTTGCACAAGAAACATGATTAAATTGGTAATTAATATTTTACCTGTTAAAGTTTATAAGAATGCTAAGCTAAAGGTTTAACAAAGGATATTGCTAAATATAATAATAATTATCACCAACATTAATAATACAATTATCTTTAAATCATCATCAAAGCATACCTACCAATCACCTAATTAATCATCAACAGGCCTTGAGAAATCCGGTTACCAACGATGATTATATTTTTGCATTTGGTTGGTAAGAAATCTTTACGTGCTAAGATTCCGTTTACTTTCCGAGGCGGAGGAATACCATTCTTGTCTTGCGAGAAAGCCTGCATCCAGGATGAAAGGGCCTATAGGACACAGGACTTTAAGGGACTCATGAGTATGAAATAATTGTAAGAAGGGATACAGAAGTTAGACAATACGTCACTATAAACCTATATAAATTTGAAGCTCCACAGATGGCTTCTTTCTTCAGTTTATTGCAACTACAAATACTGTAATATTAGCATATATCAAGGTTTGTATTTTAAATTTTGTGAAGGGGGTATTTTGTGGAAGAGGAAGAATAATATAAAATACAGTTTATACAAATACTATATATATATATATATATATAGAAACAGTTTTATGCATTATTAATTTTTAATAATTTTCAATATTGTGATATCGTGTTTTTATTGCTACATATAAATATAAACAGCTTGATTGGGTAATTGAGGCAACTTTGGTCGCATTTCTGCCGGCCCTGGCTTGGCTACAATCATGCTAGCGAGTATGGTTTACCACGATTTGCCAAGCTTTAATAATCTTCTAATCACCATATAATTAATCATAAAATCTTATAATAAAGCATCTAGCTATATAATAAATTATTTAGTCATATATATTTGTATTTTTGTGGTTAAGATTTTCAGTGTTGATAGAGTGCGTGTTTTTTCTCTGTGCTTTCTATAATATTTCTGGCATAAAAATATTGGTGTTGTTGTTTACCAACTTCTTATAAAACAGCTTTGTTCAATGCATGCGAGACTATTTATTTACTATAGCAGTTAGTGACTACTGTCACAGGAAATTGTTGAAATTTTGTTTTTTCAATTTATTTTTAAGGAGCGACACGCTTTCAATAATTATGGATAAACATGGGTCATCTATTTATACCTTTGTTAACTGCGTTTATCTTTTCTAGAAAATAGTTACCTTGGAAATCTGAAAGCATTTAATGGAAACGAACTCCGTTTCAATCTCGTGGCGTCCAAATTTCTCGTGGCTTGCAATAATCCTTTATCATTTGTGTTAAAATCGCTATGGATGTGCATGTTCAATATATTAATTGGGATTACTTGAGCTTTTATCTAACTTTATTCAGTCTTTAAATCAGTTGAATTCTGTCCCTAAATTAATTCGATTTAGGGCTTCGCAGCAGTGACGTGTTAATTCACGAGGGAACCCCTCAACGTGCTCGACGGGGATTGGAACCAAAATAGGCGCGTTCGAAAGGTCTCAAAAAGTTATTGGACGTGTCTTCAAGCTTTTTTCAGGATGTCCCTATATTTCGGAGATATGGTTCACCAAAATCCGGAAACAGCCATAATACAGACCTTGATATCTCATGATTCCGTGGATGGATTTTAATTATCTGCGGCTTTTAAAACAGGTTATCGAAAATTACTTGATACGTGTTTCAGCAATTTTCCAGTAAAACTAAAAATTTTGAAATATTAACCTTCAAATCTTTCGACAAAACGGAAAAATAATCAACCCCTGTTTGAGGTTTTTTCAACAATTGGCCGCATTAAATATGTATATATCATTTCAGCGCAGTTAGTTCAAAATCAAAATAGATGATTCACTTGCTAGATATGTATTAACGTACAGAGCAGTTTTGCTGCCTGTAAATAAGAAATGAATTTAAAAGTTTAAAATAGTTATAAAGCATGTTATAATATTTTTTACTAATACATTTAAAACAAATCACGTAGGCTTTTCTGGCCGTTTAAGCGAGCATAATAATTGTTATTTTCCCCTCCGATAAATGAATTCAAAACAAGTTTAAAGAGAAAAATTGTTTGAAAATATAGAAAAATGAGTTGAGACGTATTTGAGCAATAATTATATTATGTACAGAAAAAAAACTGATTTTGTTCGTTAGATTTCGTTCCGTCAATCGTACTGCGAGTATTTTAAGGGGTCACCTCCTTAAATATTATTAATATTAATTTTAAGATATGAAAGAAATTAATCATGCGTTCATCAATTTCAAAAATAAAATTAAATTTAAACCAATTATGATTTTTTATTGATTTGATGAGTTTGTTATTTGATAGTTAATAGGGCTTTGAAAGTATATATGTTTAAAATTTTTGTCATTTTCAGTAATTTGAAATTATGAATAGCACTATTAATCCCTTCAATGTTCATCACTATTTTGAACACATTGTAAACTACGCGTATTCAATTTTTGAAAGTAATGCAAATGAAATTGTTCAAGAAGAAAAATGTTTAGCTTTCGTGCTTTTTAAAAAACTTGAAATTTTAATTTCCTCTCTCAATTTTATTGAGGATGAGGAAATAGTTCAAACAAATGTGGTATTGAGGACCCCACTTCATGTTCGGTGATTAATGTAAGTGAAAACCAAAGACTTGGATTGCAAGTCAGAATAATGTTTAGTACGAACACTCGCTTCAATTATCGATCGCAATGGGCGAGTGTATCCGTGAATTAAAAAAAACAAAACAAAACAAAAAAAAAAACCTGAAAACATGACGTACAAAAACCAACCCCTTCTTCATGCGGCGTGCATTGTTTGAAATTACCGAGCTCAAAGTTATTAAATGGGTAGATAATAAATACACAATAAGTAAAATATCGCATTTTCAAACTATTAAAGCTTAATAGTTTCAATTCGGGGTTTTGCTGAAAAACCACCAAACAGGGGTTGATTAGTTTACGTTTTGCTAAAGATTTGAAGGTTAATATTTGAAAATTAAGAGTTTTATTGGAAAATTGCTGAACATATACCAAGTGATTTTCGATAACCTGTCTTAAAAACTGCAGATAATTTAAATCCATCCAGGGAATCACGAGATATCAAGGTCTTTAATCGGGCTGTTTTTGGACATGGGAGGGTATAATAAATGTAAGATCATTCTGAAAAAGGGCCTGGACATGTGTCTAATAACTTTTGCATTTCAACGCACCTACTCTAGGTCCAATCCACGCTGGGCAGAGTTTAGTGGGGGACATCGTCAGTATGCCATTATCCCAGGGAGATCACAAGACGCTTTTCAGTATGATTCGGGAGTTAGTTTTCTGGCCCTTAATATATCCGAATTCCTTGGACACTTGCTGTCCTTGCGCCGGAAAACTAACAAGAAAACGCCATTGTTTTTATATCAATCGAATACAGTTTTTAAATTAATCCAATTCAAGAAACTAAGGATATTTTTCAACCTCTTTAAATGTAATACCTCTTCTCACTATGGTTTTTCATAATTGTCAATCTTTTATAACTGGAATGAGATACGACTCACAAGTCTCTTCGTTAAGTTCCTAATACGTTGAATTTCGAGATATTTTTATTATGCAGCTGTTATTAAGAAAAATGCAAGTTAAGCTCATTCATAAAGACGGTAGTATTCTAAAGACCAGTAACATGGAGCACCTATTTTCAATTACGAGTAGGTACGCATGGCATCTGTTGAAGACGGCAACAGAAAGATAAAAACAAAAATAAAATTTAAAAACGAAGAAATGTTGAAAAGATGTTCTGTGGCATCCGTGCACAATGAAAATATAAGTTTTATGTTTGTTTTGACATAAATTATCCGTGTATAGAATATCACAAAACTTGTAAAATATCAGTTTTCAGAACTGTTTACGTTTCGGAAGTAATAACCCTACCTGAGCAGGGCCGGCGTTGGTATATTTGGTGCCCCCTGACCCGACGGCGGTTCTAAAAAGCGAACATGCGTATATGCGTTTTCCCTTAACTAATAATACATTCATTGTAATTTTTAAAAAAATCTGTTATATCGCGGGGAGAGGAGATGAGAGCCTCCCTGAAGTTGACCTAGAATTGACACTCCTCGCCCCTTACTATTTAAGTTTTATTCATCTTTCAATTCAACTATTATTAAAAATATAAGAGTAAGTGAAAAATACATTATGAGGTAAGAAGATATTTAATGCAAATAATAAAATCAAATTCTACTTTTCTATATTGCCTTCATTTAGCTAAAAAATAAATGAAATAAAGAAATAATAATGTAATTAAAAAAAATATACATAAATGTGATTATATGAACATTTTTTTGCGTGTTTTTATATTGGCGAATCTACGGATTAGCACACTTACATTTAATTGGGAACGTTCATTATTTTTGATTGAAATTATTGCTAAGTTTACAAGCCTATCTTGCGAAATAGTTGACCGGAAATAATTTTTTATTATTTATGAGCTTGAAAAAGACCTTTCGCTACTTTCCACGTTCATTCGAAGGGTCAATAGAATTCTGAATGCAATACTAAGGTTTGGGAATGATAGGTTATTTGCTTGAATTTGTTTCAAGGATTCTTGTGGATTGCGAAATTGGCAAAGATAAAGATGCAAATATATCTTCAAAAGTGGAAAGCTCATCGAACGATTCAATACCACTTACGTATTTTTTATCGTCGTCTGACAGATGGATTTGCAGATTATTACAATTCTTTCGAAAAGCTCCTTTATTTACATCCGTAAGTCGATTTATATCATACAAAAATTTAAACCTGGTAACACACAGTTCCAGTTGCTCAAATCGTTCGCCAAGTAAAGCAATCACAATATTCAAAACTGTGCAGAAAAAATTCACTCGAAATTTATCTTCTGGTGATTGTAGCGGTTCATCTTTATGTTCATATTGGAATTGCATACTCTTCTTTCTTTGACGCAATTGAGCCTTTGTTTTGAAATCAGGTTCTCCTTCCAGATCCTGATAGTCTTGCATATTGAAGCAGCATATTCAAAGCTAGAGTTAGTACTGTACTGTAAAATAGATGATTTTAAGTGTTTGGTGGTTGCAAAATAATATCCCCACCGGCATTTTTTAGAATCGTACTGACGGGATTAATATGATTCAATAAATCATGATATTGAATAAGAACAGAGCATAGAAATTAAAAATTGTCGGTTTGATGCATAAAATTTGTGCATCTTATCGCATTTCTTTGTCGTAATTTTCGTCATTATATATTTCAAATAAAGAATCGTATATTTCTGCAGTTGGTGTCCGAGTGGTTGCAAAGCATCAATGCGACTTTCCCATCGAGTTTCTGCAAGAGGCTTTAATGTCAAAGAAGAAATGTGTTTCTTAAGAACTGTGTGTATGTGTGCGCCCAACGCTTTATTGTCAAATAAAATTAAACACATTAACACAGTTAAAATAAATACGATGGTTTATAGCTATTTCGGAAGCGCGTTTAGGCTTCCTTCTTCAGAACCCTAGTTACACTAATGTGACACACGTGCTAGAAAAACTATCGATGCCAAATTGCTAGTCCAAAATTAGTTCGGGTAAACCAGTTGTGGGTCCGTAGCCGCGTCTTTTGCTATGGGACGAATGAAGTTTCTCCAAATAGAGGACATGGAATTGAACGGAAGCTGATCGTTAACAGTAGAAGAGGAATGCGAAAGAATATGGAAGGCTTCAAAGAAATTGAGGTCGGCTGGTGAAGAAACTTTCTCTATTAGATGGGCCTTGTCGAAAGAAAATTTGTGGCCAGCTTCCCAGGCGTGTTTGGCCAAAGCAGATTTTTCCAGTTGTTGTTTACGCACGTAGGCTTCATGCTCTTTAAGCCGAAATCGAAGGGCCCGACGTGTTTGACCAATATAAACACGATTACACTGGCATGGAATGGAGTAAATTCCAAAATAATTGCAATCAGGAATAATATCCTTGAGTTTGGAATAACCGAGTTTATTGATTGGAGTAAAAGTGACCTTGAAATTAAATTTACGGAGGATGGAAGCAATTTTTGAAGAAATTCGTGGAACGAAAGGAATGCTGATAAAATTACAAGGAGAGGAATCAATCAAGAGTGTACTGCACAGCTTAGGTCTAGTGAGTTTCTTCAAAGCGTCGTCAATAATGGTAGGATTGTAACCACGATCTCGAGCGATGTCAAGAATATGGTTAAGTTCAATCTTGAGTAATTCTTCAGATGATGACAATTTTAGAGTACATGAGACCAAACCTGTAGAACGTGCTTATCGTCTAATTTTGTGGATGGGCGGAAGCAGCATGCGGCGTTTGGCTAACAGCAAAATGTTTCCGATATACGCTGGTTTGGAACCCGGACGGCGATCTATGTACCAAAACGTCCAGGAAAGGCAATGAACCGTTGTTTTCTTCTTCCAAAGTGAATTGTATGTGAGGGTTGACGGACTTTAAGGTGGTGAGAATTGTAGAGAGATCTGAACAATCGTTTGGAAGAATAGCGAAAGTGTCATCCACATATCTAATCCACAGTTTAAATGGTATGTGATTGAGAATATCCTCTTCGACATAATGCATGTAAATATCACATAAAACGGGTGAAAGAGGATTTCCCATGGCAAGGCCATCAGTTTGCGAAAATAATTGATCACGGAAAGAAAAGCAAGTCTGTGTGATACAAATCGCGGTAAACTTGACTAGTTCTTGGATTTACTGTTGCCAAAAATAAATGATAAATTTCCTGTACCGCTCCGAAAAACCTTGTTTCGCAGTTTACTCCGGCAGCATCATTAACTACAAAATTTAGGCTATTAGCTGTGCATAGTACATAGAAAGTGAGAAGATTTCTATTTAAAATATGCTTCTACTGCCCACGCCCTTGCCTTTCATGTTAGTAGCATTTTCATAGCTTTGATCCTTTATGTCCTCAGTATTAAGATTTCACGATTCCAATTCTTTGACAAAAGTGCCTCGCAAACTTTCACCAGTTGAATTATTTATTGGTAAGAAACCAAGAAAATGCTTTTTAACAAGCACTGCATTTTCCTGATATGGCACAAAACGAAAAACGATGGTCCTTTACTCAGAATGACTGACAGCTGGAGTACAATCAAGTATCACAGAATAGTAATTTGCTTCCCTGATATCAGAAAAAATCTTTTTCCTAATGGATGTCCGTAACAAAGATTTAATTGCAGGGGGGAGGGATTAAAAATTTTTACAACATGTTTATTGATACAATCACAGCATTCAATGTCGTAGCCAACTCCCATTAAAAATTTTGTTTCGGAGGGGAAGGGTCGTCCTAATAAGTACCACCTCTGGCTAAGAGATGGGATGTGCATAAAATTTCGATTATTCAGTTTTAATGTCTTTGCTGAAATAGTGAATATATGTGAAATC
>QLNU02014802.1:120413236-120438687 GCA_006491805.2 Dysdera silvatica | reverse complement strand
GGGGCGGCAGTTGAGAGTCAAAGAATTAGGAATAATTATATATTAGTAGCTAGAACAACTATGCGAAAAATCACTATAACAAAGAAAATTAGAGGTTCAATATAATTTTTCCAAATTACTATTTTTTCACTGTAAGGGAAGAAGGGGGCCAGAAATTCAGATGTTGCTCAGGGGCCCCAATTTTCTATATCTTCTACTGCGAACTCTTGCATTTGCTATTAACGGAAATTTACATTACTTAATCTATTTCACTAATATTTCTTTCTGGGATTAATAGTTTAATTCTGGGTATAAGAAAAGCGACAAGGCGAAACTTTAAGGAAAAGCTTTTGTTTGACGAAACGGTGTAGTGGAAACCAACATGTTAAGTCAACTTATTAATCCAACATTAAACTAATTTATTTGAGTTTTAAAAGCACGGAGATGAACTTTTTGATTTTCCTCATTCAGTACTTATTGAGTTTCTTTAAAATTTAAAACAGATTCTCATTTCTCTCGACTGCAAATTATGATCAGAATTTTGTGAAAGAATTGATGATATAAAAGTGTGCGAATAAAATATCCCGCTATAAAATGACCATAAAATGTTAATTTTCAAAGTCATGATAAATGAGATGTAAATGCCTGCATCTTGGTATTTAGTTCCTCTAAAAAAAGTAATTATTTGGAAAAGTATATAAAGGCTTTAGCTTTAGCATTTTAAGAATCTCTCCTATGCATTCACCATCGGTGAAAAGTCTTCCGGAACAAAATATTCGGAAGCATTTGACTAAAGTTCTCTTGAATATTTTATTTGGTGAAATTTGTCGCGGAATTTTGAATTGTCCTTATTTAAATGTATGCCTCTTATCGGTTTATTTCGTAGGTTATAAAGGAGAATAAATGGTATCTAAACTTTTCAATGTATATACACCATTTCAGAAAACTTATTTTTTATATTTGATTTTAGGTTTGCTTCCTGATTAATTTGATAGCACTACTTTAAAAGACCTAATTGTGAGACTGTTTTGGTAAGAATGCTTAAATATTGCAAATCCTCGTACCAGAACATAATTTTGATAAACCAAGTAGAGCTATTGGGGATTTACTCCACTGCTATATATTAGGACACATTGTCGTTGCTTTACGAAGATATAAAACCATATTTTAACTATTCTCTGACATTTACCATTGTTATGGCCATAACCGATAATGATATGACCATTATATCATTAATTGATGATATATAATAGTAGAGTAGTGTGCCCTAATTTCGCCCCTGCTCCTAAATTCGTTCCCCAGCCGATCTAAGTTTCTAAGTACTGCCACCAGGCGGTGACCTTATAAAGCTGTAACTAACACCTCAGTTGAGTACTAACAGCAGTCGTGTGCATTACGGGAGTCAACAGCGTGTTAGAAAGATTATTTGTTTGTTTTTTGGTTTTACGGCTCAAAGACTACAGTGGTCATGCTGCGCCGGGACCTACAGTTTTCCGAGGAATCCGAACCTCTTAAGGCCTGGGGAACCAAACCCCGGACTACAGTGAGCAGTGCGATCTTTTATGAGATCTCTGAGTAAGCGTTCTTTTTGCACTGCTGGGAGTCGAACCCGGATTAGCCGCGCAATAGGAGAACGCGTTACCACACTGCGCCACCGCAGGCCCGTGCTAGAAAGAAATTTTCATGTTTGGACTAGGAAAAGATTTTTTTTCCGCCGTTTAAATCTGCAATTGCCACATCAAAGGTGAGTAATTTTTTTTTTTCTCTTTTCGTCTATGCATAGGATAAAGTGTTCGTTTTAATATCCTGTGGTGAAAATTAACGGAATATTACTTATATTTTTTCGTAAACTTAAATACAAAAACTACAATGTGCATAAATTCGTCGCTTTGGGTATGCCCTGAATTCGTTCACGGAACGAAATTAGGAACACTGCCATATGTGATTAGGAAATGAAGTTTGCAACAAATTATAATAGACCGATAGATGGCTACACATAAAAAATAGAAACCTGAAACATATGAATTTCAATTGACGCGCGAGAAAGGAGATCCGCGTTATGAAATTAGATAATAAGAAAATAGTTAATTGAAATTAGACAGTTTGGATGAAAAATATTTTTCTTCTGGTTGAGCGACCGAATAAATGTGTCTTACTAAAAGAGTAATCCTATTATATTAATTTTGTTTCTTGTTTTTCTTTGAGATGAGAATAAAGAGTATTGTTTATAAATTGGCGCCCCACGTTGGGCGCCAAATTTATAACCCAAACGCTCCACGTTGGGAGCCAATTTATAAACAATACTTTTTATTCTCATCTCAAAGAAACACAACACACAAAGTTAGCATAATTGGATTATCCTTTCAGTAAGACACATTCATACGGTCGCTCAACCAGAAGAGAACTATTTTTCATCCAAACTGTCTAATTTGAATTAACTCTTTTTTTTTTATTTTCTATCTGATTTTATAACGCGAATCTCTTTTTTCGCGCATCAATTTAAAGTCATATCATCTTAATGTTTCAGGTTTTTATTATTTATGTGTTGCCATCTATCGGTCAATTATAATTTGTTATAAGTTGATAATTTTATATGCTATTTGGAAAAAACTTCGCGAGCTGTCGTGTGCAAAACGGGTTCGGTTGCTTGGGCTAATTAGGTGTTGTTTTTATGCTTCTGTGTTCCTTTAAATGCGAGGCTTCTTAGTCGCAATGGGGTGCATGGGGGGTAGTGCTTGCGCGCAGTATTCCCAACTTAGCTTCTTTCAACCCTGAGTGAGTTTTTTTAAACCCATGTATTGTCAAAATAATTTTTTTTGAAGGCAGTCTGGCTTTTTTTGTGCGAAGCTTATGAGTTGGCAAGACTGTTTAATTGACGATTTGTTTGTTTCTTGCAGATGGCGAAACGTAAAGTGTTGGACTCGGAGGCAATGAGCGATGCTGTGAAAGCTGTGAGAGAGAAACGAATGTGGTTACCAAACAGCAGCGAAAGTCTTTAAAGTACAGCGAGCGACACTGAAAGACTACGTGAAATCAGGACTTCCCTCTGAAGATATTGATTGTTTTCAGTAGGAAGATCGGATAGCGGAAAGTTTTGACTACGGAGCTAGAAAACCTGCTTGCTGATTATTGCTTGCTTATGAAAAAAGCTTTTACGGATTGACTGCTCGGGACCTGCAGCGAATGGCTTTTCAGTTGGCCATACGGAACAGTTTGACGCATCCTTTCAACTCAACAACGAATGCAGCCGGTCGCAAATGGTTAAGGTCATTTCTGAAAAGACATGCAAATCTACCGTTGCGGAAGCCGGAAAATTTGTCGATGGCACGTATCCAGCGATTTACGAAACAAAATGTAAACAAATGTTTTGAGATCCTCAAATCAGAATTGGAGAAAACTAAATTCGTTGCCACAAAGATTTTTAAGGTCGACGAAACTGGGCTTACAGTTGTTCAGCACAAGGCTAGAAGAGTTATCGCATCTAAGGGCAAACCACAAGTCCAGAAACTGTCGTCTGCTGAGTGTGGTGCAACCATAACTGCTATCACATGCATGTCGGCAGCTGGGCAGTACGTTCCTGCGATGGTGATTTTACCACAGAAGAGATGGCAGCACGAACTCATAGATGGTGCCCCACCAAGTTCTATTGGTGCTTGCAGCGATCCCGGTTGAGTTAATCCACTTTTTTTTAGATAGATAGAACATTTCATTATCGTTGTAAAGCCGTCAAAAGGAAGTCCCATTGTCCTAATTTTGGATGGCCACCATTCACACACAAGGAATGTAGACGTCATCGACGAGCATTTCGATTGCCTGTCTTCTATCGCACTCGACAAACAGGATGCAACCCCTTGACGTTCCTTTCATGTTCCCGCTGAAAACCTATTATGCCTCTGCCATTGAAAGTTGTCACGGTTGTCATCCCAACCGAATGGTGGAGTTTCAGGTCGCATCTCTCTTTGCAGAGGCCGACAACCGTTCTGCAACCATGCAAAATGCGTTGAGTGGCTTTCGTAAAACATTAATTACAATACTGAATCCAAGAAAGTCCATAAAAATATTTGCTTTTACTGACACTTCACGGACTTTAGCTACGCGCCAGAAGCCATAAAAAATCTTTTTTTTTTTCTTTGTGTGCACATACTGACATTATACAAATACACATGTAAACTGGAAACATTAATATTTTTGCATTAAACATACTTAATAATGAACATAATATGATAATATGACTATATATGTATGCATTTCAAATATGGCGATGAGGACCCCAAATCTGTATATGTATAGTATGTGTGCGTGACAGACAAATATTTCTATCATTTTTATTGTAAATCGTCTGGAAATTGACCGAAATTTATGGTTATTTATATAAAATATTAAAATAGGTAGCAAGCAAACAATATAGTGCCATATTTTATTATATAATGTATTTTGTTCATGATGCAATGTGATAAAATTATAAATATCTAACGAAAAAGTTATGGATTCATAAACAAAAAATAATTTTCGCAGCTCTAATTTACAATCTTATACAATAAAACCCTCCCATTTGCAGATTCTCACAGGGCGAAAAGACCTGTCTTTAAAAGGGGTAAATGAGTGAGGGATATTTTTGTGAAGGAATTTTTACTGCGGAATTTTTTCTGACTGTGAAAACGGAGTGAAAACCTGATTCAGCTCTTAATACAACAACGAATAAAGATAATAATAAAAGAAATAAGGTAAGAATAGAGAGGTCAGAGGTTAGAATGATACGTTTTTAAGAACTGTTTCGAAAACGACGGAATCTGACATATCACATTTTAACCAGAAAGCGTTTAGGAAGTTGCATGAACTAATTGAACGCTTGTCTAAGAGAGTATCTTATGAACTTCCCTTCCCAAAAGATAATCATTTCCCTAAAATCAATAAATCAAAGTCAAAATAGGATATCCACGGAAATCATGTACTCATCTGACTGATTGTCAGTAGCTTGAAAAAATCCAATGTACAAAGACCGTGAATGTCATTTAAAAATGTTTTTTCAAATCGTTTGTCATAGGTCATCATCCTATGTTTACCACAAAAAATAAAGATAATGAATGTGAAAAAGAATAACTATTTTACATTGCATCAAATGTGTATACGTACAATCCATGTGGCCTCATATTTAAAATAATGCCTAAAGTTTTGGAAACTATATTCGTTTTAAACTTTTTGATCGTTTACACAGACATTGTAATTAATCACTAATTTTTAAGTTTTAATAAATTAAATTCTAAATACGGCAAAAAGATGTTTTACATGAAATTCTAAGAACGGCAATATTTCAATTTTAATTTCTTGAAGAATGTTTTTACTTTTCCATAAATTAATCTTTCAATTTTTAAGTCCTTTGAAGCTCAGCAACTTATTTCAGCGCCACAAAAATTTTATATTATATGAAAGTATGATTAAAATATTCAAATTAAGTTACATATAAAGCTTAAAATAAAATTTCTGTAAGGCTCTGCAGTGGTGCGCCGTCAAATGCGTTCGCCTAGTGCCCAATTCTCTCCCGGGTTTGATTTCCAGCGGTGCCGAAAGCTAAATACACTTTCCAACTCATTGCTTACTATCTAGTTGCGAGTTGGTTCCCCAGGCCATAAAAAGGTTTTGATTCCTTGAAACCCGGTATTTGCCGGAGCAGCTTGACCTTTGCTGACCTTTCGCCCTAAAACGCACAAACAATATTTAACTGTTGTGAACGCCTTACAGTCCCTTATTTGTACGTGCGGAAAAAATATATTTAGGATGTATGAGGATTAACAACATCTTAGGCCAGTGGTTCTCTTACCTTTTACCTCGATGAAACTCTTCTCTTACCTAAGATGTCTAGCCATCGAACCCCCTATAAACAATTAAGGGAAACCTAAGACAACTATTTATTATTATTTGAATATAAACATACAAGCAAGCGTGAAATATAGCGACATAACAGGGTCAGTAAAACTCTTGTGTTGTTGTTGGATATTATGTCTTTAGTGGCTCAAAATGATAATCAGGGGGGGAGGAGGGAATTGCAGAATTTACGGATTTGCTCTCAATTGTTGCAGATGTTTAATGAGTTGTTTGTGGAACCCTTAGAAGGTCCTCGCGGTAAATTGAGGTTCCGTGATATTCACTTAGAGAAACCCTGCTGTAGGCCACGGAGATTGATATGGCAAACTGTAGATTCTTGATGAGCATGAACACAGCTGTTTCTGCGCCATGAAACCCAAAGAATAACCTTTTGATTAGTCTTTTCACGAAGAACGTCATTGTCTTTAGATCGCAATAAAATAGATCATTTTTATGTTAGCGGAGCTTTTGACCGGAATTATCTCATTATTAAAGAGACCTGAAATTTGGTTTAAACACAATTTAAGCTTTTTATTTTGTATAACTTTTTGACGTTGGAGAACCTTATAGCATTCATGTCCGCACTAAACACTGTATGCACCAGTTTATATTTCTCCTTTGGTGTGGAGATTTCTTAAACGTTTAAAAATAAACGTTCTGATAAATCACCTAACCATAAATCTTAAAATTTTGAAAGTAAATGTTGTGCAAAATGCCGTTGTTCGGACGTTTAAAACTAAAATTAGTAAAAGTTTAAAACTGTTATGACGTGTTTATTATTACATTTTAACAATTCCATTCTTTTCATAATTTTATTAAATTTTCATTGGAGATCGGTACTGGACAGGAATGTATTTTCAGGAATACTTCATTATGAATAATAATAATATCCTCAATTGGCAAATGGACGCACATTTGAATCCTAGAATGTGAAAAAAATTACTAATAAAAATGTTTTTGTCCCTCGTGTTAAAAGAATAAATATTTTACTTAATTAAATCCTAAAAAATATCGAGCCGTATTTTAGCTTTAAATTCATTTTTTAAGTCTTAAGTTTCTGTTCTCATTATAATTAGTCATTTTTTGCTATAAATGAGACACTATTAGTATTTCAATTTTCTGTTATGAGTAAGAAAATTGAATTTTCTCATGCAAATAAACCATTTAATTTTTCCGTTACACTTAAGGCAATTGATTTTTTTCTGCTATAATTAAGAAAACTAAAATTTCTTTTTACATACGAATAATTTTGTTATTGAAATAAATGAAGTAAAACTTTTCACAAACAGAAAATAAAGTGCAACTTTAATTAATTTTTTTGCAACTCAAAATCTACATTCAAGCAAATATTTTTCAAAACTTATTTTTTGCTGCAAAAAGTGCCTCTTATTCACAATATTCTTGGAAATTTTAATTAAAGTCGATAAATATTAAGAAAAAACTGTCTTTTTGAGTAATTGAATTTTTTTTTTAAATTTGAGATTATAAGTATGCATATATACATATCTATGTTTTCAAGTTATTTTGAATTACAAAAATGGTAGAATAAGGCGATATACTGTGAATAAATATTTTCATGAATATGACGCAGCTCTAATAGTTTAATAAGTTTGTAGATTTTTTCAATATTTATTTAGTGTCCGTTTTTGACCTTATAGCCATTTAACGCTGCGCAGTTGACAAAATAGAAAATATCACTGCCACAAAGAGTATCTTTAAACCCGATCTTAGTCTTTATGTTAGATCCTATGTTAGAGCCTATACATGACCAAAGTTGGTCGGAGTTCATTGTGGCATTACTAAGGCAGAGAAGGCGTGAGTCTGCCAGATTTATTTTAGACATGTCAAATTGAAGATAATCAGGTTTTGTTAAAAGTCTAAAATTCGCCATCAAATGGATAAGAGAATTTTTCTCAGTATAGGATTTGTAAGCAGGAAAGGCATTTATTATTTAGTCTCTTTTTTGAAGTTACAAGTCAGGAGTTTTTAACGTGAGAATAAGCTGATATTAATCCAATGTTGTCCTTTATTGTTATTTTACCTCAGTTTGAAAAATTCACAAAATTGTCTAAATAGCATGTTCTATCTTCATTTGAAAAGAATGCTTCTATTCATCAACTACGCCAATCCTCATCATCGGCGCGTCAAATACAACTAAAGAAAGATATGTATTTTTGGGCGAAAAATATCACTCTGAAATATCATTTTTCCTAAGAACTAAATTTCTTTCAGATCATTCTTATCCAATTACAAGATGCTGCTTATTTTCTAACATGATCATTAACCATGGATTTTTCCAAGTTGTACATTGCTCAAATATCTTTCAGTGATTTCAACCAACTACTCTCATTGGCTCATCTGTCTCCTTCTTCACTTTTCATCAAAGACTTTTCACACACTTTCCACTTTTGTTTCCCGATCACCTTTTGCACATTCGGTTAAATTTCTCCTCTTCTGAAATTTATTTACTTTTCCATTTTAAATTCCTTTTATCTCTTCATTTCATTTTCAATTCTTTAATTAATTTTTTAACACTTTTCTTCCCACCTCTCATTATAAAATTTTTCCTTACATAGATCTTTGCTATCCCAAACCATTTTCACTCTTATCACAACATCCAATTTTTCTTTGCTTCAGACTCCTCCCTCCTTTTACCATTATCCTAAACAAGATCTTTATAACACATGGAGTTATAGCGCAAACTGTGCTGATATTCCGCATCTCAAACATTGGTTTAGTTTGTTCTTTCAGGAAAAGTGGAACATTACTGTCTACAAATTTGTTTTGAATGCGATGAATCTCATGATGGGGCCTAGCACAGGGCTTATTTTCACCTTTAGGTTTTGAAGTCTTGTCACGTACTTACATCATTGTCGACATAATGCATATGGGAATTTTTCTCCTCTTCTTTTCAGCCTTCAAAATACTTGTTCTCGTTAAGGAAAGAAGCTTAAATGGGTGAAGTTTCACAGGATGTGCTTTATGCAAACTTTAAGCTAAATTTCATAGTTTTGAAATAGAATAAAATAGTTTATCAGGTGCAATAGATAATTGCGCTATATACGAAAGTGTAAAGACACATGTACTCAAAGAAGAAGAAGAAGAAGAAAAAACGAAATTTCCAGCTATGTATACTGTTTGAATATATATACGATATATATTTTAAATATGAAAGGAAGTTATTTCTCTCATCTATTGTAAGAAACCATACTTAAAAATTTGTAATTCGTATTTGGTTTTATATATAATTTTTTTTTAGTTTGCCGTAATTTTAAGTCGATATATTACATATACATGATGCTTCAGTTGTTCTGACAGCTTACGTGGGGGTTCTTCAACCCGCGGCCCGCCAACATGTTTTTTTGCGGCTCGCGGGCTCATGAAAAAATACAAATTGTTTCACACAAAAATACACTCTTGCTGCCTGTGAATCTTAAGTCTATGAATTTTATTTTATTCTGTTTACATTCTTACATTTAGTTATAAATATCTTAAAACGCTAAAGAACTAAAATAATACGCGGTCTTCCCTCAATCGTGTTTTACTTTAATTTTCTTGCGTATATCGATATTAAAGGTAGTTTTATTGATTTGCAGTGTAACAGTGATTTTAAAATAAAATTCAGCTTACGACTCACTGAATTCTATTCTAAATAAATCGATAAGAACATCTTCCCAACCATCCGACTGCATGCTCCGAAAACGATATCACTATTCGTGAGAACTTACGTCTGCAAAAAGCTCTTTTCAAAAATGAAGTTGGTAAAATCAAAACTTAGGATCAGAATAAATGGCATTCGCTTTTATTGAAAAAACTCAAATGAAAATTAGGGCTAAAACATCAAAAATAAGACCTGATGTCGATAGGCTCGTTAAAAATAAGCAACGCAAAAAAAAAAAAAAAATTAGAGACCTAAGAAAAAACGGCAACAAATATTTTTTCTACAGTCTAAAATGACATTAAAAAGTCTCCCTTCGTGTTTTATAAATAACCATCTAACACTCGATCCTAATAAAAGTATATGCATTTTATTTACAAATTCTAAAAACATACATAACCTCTCGATACTCACTAAATATCGGAAATGACTCTGTGCAACTGTTTAGTAAAACTAAATTTTTAGGTGTTACGTTGCAGTCCAACTTAAAATGGGATGATCACATAAACAATACTTGCTCTATGGTCAGTAGAATCATCGGTATCATGTGTAGGATAGGCTATTTTCTCCCCATTAATAGGCTCATTGGCATGTATTATTTTGTTCCTCTGGCCCTGCGGTGGCGCAGTGTGGTAACATGTTTTCCTATTGCGTGGCTAATCCGGGTTTGACTCCCAGTAGCGCAAAAAGAACGCTTACTCAGAGATCTCATAAAAAGATTGCACTGCTCACTGTAGTCCGGGGTTTGGTTCCCTAGGCCATAAGAGGTTCGGATTCCTCGGAAAACAGTAGGTCCCGGCGCAGCATGACCATTGTAGTCTTTGAGCCGTAAAACCACAAAACAAACAAACATATTTTGTTTCTTTTATTAAGTATTCTACTGTCATTTAATATGGGGATTCACTACAAAAAATAATATACGCAGACTCCAAATACTATAAAACAAATTTTTCAACTTAATAAAACTAAAACTTACGTCACCGCTCTCTAACTCTGAAATAATGCGTAAATATGATATTCTACCAATAAACAAATTATTGAGTTATAAACTTGCTCTTATCATGTTCAATAACTTAAGATGTAACACTGGTATCTTCTATTTTGGTATTCAATTACCACAACATCTTTATCCAACCTCATCTAGCGCTAACTATAGATCTTATCGTACAAGAATTGGCTTTGCTTGCAGAAAAATGGGATATGCTGGTCCAAAAATATGGAACTCTCTTCCACAATCAACTAAATCCATTACCTCTTGTTTAAAATGCAGGAATGATGTGCGGAAATTCCTTATTACGCATTAAATACTAATTAACATTTGAATTTCTCTATCTAACCTCTCATATCTGCTTTTATTCAACTATTTATAATAAACGTTCTGAAGCACCTGTGCATCTTTGGATTAATTCTCTACCACTGTTTTTTTATGTGTGTGTGTGTGTGACGTTTCGTATCGCCTTCAAAGTCTAAATCTTACTCTCAGGCAGTATGAGCTCTGTCAGTCTCTCGTCTTTACCCTTTACTGCCCGGGTGGTTATAAAATATGTTCCTTATTGTAGTATCAAGATCAATGTTTAGTTGCTTTACCATGTTCATTTGTATGTACTATTATTATTATTCATTAACCACCCAAAATAAAGTTGTTAATGTATAGAAATGTTTTTTATATAATAAACTGGGACTTCAAATAACGGGTTTCATCAAAACTCCGTTATACCAAAGTTTTATTCTGCTAGGATATATTCGTTCAAAAGCAAACTATAGAATAAAAGTAGCAAAATAAGAAAAATGAGGAAAGAATAAAAAGTTGAAATAATGAAAAGTAGGAACGAGGACGGAATAAATTAAAACGAATATGTAACTTTATGATATAGCATAATATATATATATGTAAAGTAAGAATTACAAGTCGGTACGTGAACTGTAATTTAGAAGAGAATAAAATATGCAAATAATAGTGTGAAAATGAGATATATGCAGCTAGTTTTCGAAAGAACTGTTTTATATTATCTTCAGAACAAATAACTTAATATTGTGACAAATTAATATTTTTCCATCCTCTTTATTTCTTATCGTCATTTAGGGCAAAGTATGTATTATTAAAAAAATATTTTCATATGAATGTTTCATTTTAATTAAACAATAATGAGGTTAAAATTCCATTACTAGACAATATTTTTTTAATGAACGAAAAACGCGGTTTAGGAACATTGAAGGAAATGCAGGGATTTTGTGTGAAAAATGAGCGAAACTTAAACTAAATATCTGTAGCTAAATTCCAAAGACTGGTATGCAAATAAAGATGAGTGAAATTGTTATTCTGTATTATAATTAATGTACTTTTTAATTGCCTAGCCTATTTCTCATCGTGTTTTTTTAGTGCAAAGTTTAACATATTTACAGTATGTTTACAGTAATATTTTACATATTTACGTTGCCGACACAGTAATGACCATTATCACACTTTTTAATTTAAATACAAAAAGTTTATTTATTATAAAAACATTGGAAAAAAACATTTCTGAAACTTGTAAATGCCACAGAAAGTAATACTTGGAAACTAATGAAAAGTAAACACTCCCTTTGGATTGCATTTTTTCTTGGTCAGAAAGAAAAATGTTTGTGGTTTAGCAAATTGCGGTGATCTTATAGATTACCGTTAAGTAAAAAACCACACAATAGCAGAATTTCTGAGGTATTCGGAAGTTTTTGGAAAACTTCTTCAGAAAATTATAGTTTTGTCCATGTTGACGAACAAAGGAAAGGTTTTGTCAATCCTTTATCAAAACGATGATTTATTACACTTGCTTATGATCTATATTCCATTACTAAGAATTTTCGATTGTCGCATGATAGTTATAAATGTAGTCCTGATGCATCGATCGTTTCAGAATATATAAAAATCACTGTCCTGTACTTTTTCCAACTTTTAAGTTATAAAAGGCGAAATGTTTAGTTATATAATATTACCTCATAAATGCATTATGCATTTAATATGATAGTTTTACATTTATTTTTCAGTTTTATGAATCTGGTTGAATTATAATACAAGTGGAAGAGGGTTCTAAAAATATTTGTGGCTGAAAGGATGAAATGGAAAAAAAACCCTTTAGGTTCAAATACAATATATTTCAAAAAAATACAATTTGATTTCATACAATGACAAGAAATTTTTATGCAACGAAGTGTGCAGTTACTGTGTTGTTTTATCTGTTTATGCAAACCTCATGGAGCTAAGCACACGCGTCAGTAGTTGTATGGTGTGAAGGTACATACAATAGGATGCAATTTCCATAGAGCGAAGCGCCGGACTTGGTATCAAATATTCATCTGTCTTACATAATCAACAGCGTTGGTAAATTCTAAAAGCTCAGAGACCTCAAATCATAATACCCTGTTAGTCGGAGTCACTTCCGTTAGTTAGAGCATAGAAGGAGAGAAAGTTGTCACTAACGGTTAATAAGTAGTTAGAGTGAGGAATTGAGTTCGTTTATATTTACTTTGCAGATACTATTCAAAACAACTAGAACTAGTTTAGGGTTAATATAGATTCGTACACAGGAGCTTAGAAAGGAAGAGATGTTCAGGCGGAAGAAAAATGTCTCTCACGGAATTTCATTTTACGGATGCTAAAGTATATATATATATACTTTAGCATCCAACCCCTTCTTCTTGTATTAGAGTTGCAAATTGAACTCTAGCCTTTTGTGCTACCAGCTACATATAAAAATGGCCTTTATTCTGTTAGGGATAGAGGAGTTATCGCCGGTTATACTTTGTCAGACTGTACGTAAGCGTAAAAGAATGGAGATCGAGGCAAACTATTACCAGACATTTGCGTGGAGATTTCATACACGCCGTTCTATAAAACTCACAATGTGAACTTTATTATATAAAGATTAAACACTTGCATAATTAAAAAATTTGATTCTGTGTGTGCGATAATTCATTACTATCAGTTATAGTTGTGTTCAAAGTATTAGAATGGTAATACAACAATTACTTTATGACCATGTTTTTGTCCTTCATCCTATATTATGTGCCAAAAGCTAGGTTCTGGATTGCGTTTCGTTAAGCCTTGGATTTTATCACGTATATTAATTATTTTACACCATGCTTATTTATATAGGATGAAGCCAATTTGGTATTATTTTTAACTTACTTATTAAACATTTTGTTTTAGAATTCAAAAATAAAATTATTTATTTTATTTGTAAACGGTATCGATAGCGTAATTTTTATTGTCGTTTAAATAAAATATATTGAACAGATTTGTGCTAAACACAGTAAACATATCACTATAAAAGAATCAATGTAAGCACTGATGATTTTTCTTATTGGCGAGCATACAGCTTCATCCGTATATAACTTCAAAATTGTGGATAAATAAAGTTATATGGGAGTTTCTCTTTTAATCTATATTTCGACTCCATATGGCTAATTTAGCTCATAATATTAGATATTCTTTGATGTAATCTTCGTTCCCAGGAATTGACATGCCTATTGATGTTTGCTTTCAAATTTTTGCCAATAGAGATTTTTTTTAAACTCATTAGTCGGGAACTGAAAGGTAGTTTTATATGTTGAAAATAAAAAGAATGATTTGGATTGACTCTGTAATAAAGAACGGAAAATAATTTTCCGCTGAACTTCGTTCGAAGAACCGTTCCCCTCAATAAATCTTTTTAAGCCGAAGGGGAAATACGCATCCACGACTTTGAATCATCAAACAAGGAAAAAAAAGGTGAATCTTTTATATTTATTCAATCGTGAGTTTCGTTTTCGCTAACTACCTTGCGAATACTAATTGTTCTATGATGCTGATTGCGCATTTTTGTATTTCAAAACACTTGCCCTTTAATATAACTTAATTTTGAACTAAGATTACATGTTTATTATTTCTCAATTTACTACAGTCGAATCTCGTTAAGACGAACTAGCTTAAGACGAATTATTTTTAATACGAACCGTTTTCTGAAGTCCCGTCAGATTGTATAACATATTATCCTTTCCGGATAAGACGAATTACTGTTAATACGAACTGATTTTATGTTCCTGCTGGTGTTCGTCTTAACGAGGTTCGACTGTATTTGATAATTGATTTGTGTGTTAAAATTTATAATATACTTGCATATACTATATACTGCACTACAATAAGCAATTGATGCATCACAAATAACGCCTGTTGGTACACCGCAAGTTGCGGCCATAAGTTTAGGATTTCCGGGTTTTCGGCCAAACAATGGCCGGTTATATTTTAGCCAAATCGAATTGTCGTTTCAATTGTCGGGAATTTCATGGGATGAGACTAAATTTTATGCTCTCGACGTATATTTGAACTACAATGTATTGGCGTGCATATCCGATGTGATATTAAATCCCCCGACTACGAACCGGTATGAAACGGTGAAACAGGCTAATTACGAAACTCGCAAATTCTGACACCAAGTGAATCAAAAAACTTTTATCAGATTTGCCACTGGGAGACCATAAGCCTAACTTTCTCTTGCGCGAAATATAGTGATTAGTATTTCGATAATAGAGTATATTAGTATAGTAGACTTGTATTTTTAGAGGTGTGGCTGTTCGCTTTGTCTTAATAGAGTTCCCCCACTTTGAAAGACAGTAGGATACAGTTTTGGAATATCTTCTTTAAAAACAGGAGCCACAATATTATTTTGATAACATGCAGTGTTGGTTTTTGTATTTTTTTTTCCAACTTTTCTTATTTTTAGTTTTCCGTTATAAGAGATGCCAGCGCTAACCATAAATCCTTTGCTGAAAATTTCTTTGCTCTCTTTGAACTCTCTCCCTCTCTCTTGATATGAACTAGCTCTCTGGATATGCACTTGCTCTCTTGAACCAAATTTGCTAATTAATAATAAAAAAAGATAATTGCACAATGGTATGATGAAGTCAGTGTCATGTCGGGAAAGAATCAAGGTCTCCAAGCAAAAATAAAAGAAACACACCCCAAAGCAATTTACATCCAACATATAATTGTTTAGCGCATAGGCTCAATTTGGTGGTTGTTGATTCGTGTGCGAAGGTTTCATCAGCTGCTGCCTTTTTCGATACGCTCGAAGCCTAGTATGTTCACTTATCGCGGTCAGGAAACCATGCTCACCTCAAGCAAGTTTATGACACTTTGGGCATTAAGGTTAGTTTTGAATTGGGAAGTGTAAGTACCATTGGGTAGAGTTGTCGTTATGAAAACTGTAAAGCCATATTGGGTAATTATGATCTGATCAAAGAAGTTCTGGACGAGCAAATTAGCCAGGCTCGTGATAAGAACTCAGTGGAGACACTTTGCATAATGCTTTCCATCACGAAACCAGATTTTGTTGTGAGTTTGTTTTCATTCCATTCAGTGCTGGCAATCACGAACGTGCTTACTAAATACTTTTAAAGTAGAGATGCAACTCTTGGTCGAACTAGTGAAATAATGGCGGGTAATATTGCTAGTTTTGAGAAGAGAAGAAACCAAATCGATGAACCTCTGGAGCGAAATCAAGAACTTCGCAGAGAGACATGAAATTTCTTTCGAACCTCTTAAAGTCTCCAAAAAAAAACGAAAACAACCTGCAAGCATGAATAATTATTTTAAAAAGACAACTTTTGGTTAAAGTTTCTTTGACGGAGTTGTCAGATAAAAGGCCTTCCGATTACTGGGCAATAAACGTTTATTACCAAGTGATGTATAACATTATTAGTAATTTTAAAACGAGATTCGAAAATCTTCCTTTGGCTAAAGCAGTTGATTCCTTTCTGTAATTGGATTTAAAACATGGAGAGGCTTTTGTAAAAAATTACAAAAATGTTTGAAAATCAATACTACCACCCTAAACGCAGAAACCTTGGTCATTCAAAATATTTTGAAGAATAAAAACATGGAGTTTGGTTCAGAGAACCTTAAAGCAGAAATCAAAGAACTCTTCACTCCCAACTTATACAAGCTGCTGCAGGTTGCAATAGCGCTTTCCGTGAGCTCAGCTGGCTGTGAAAGGAGTTTTTCTACCATGCGGCGCATAAAAACTTGGTTAAGAACTACAATGACCCAGGACAGGTTTTCAAATTTGGTCTTTGCTGCACATCGAGAGCCAAATGATTAAGCAGAATATTATAGCAAAACAAGTGTTTGATGTCTTGGCAGAAAAAATCGAAAATTAAAACTAATTTAGATACAATTTTATGTTATTTTTTCATAAACTACGTAACGTATCATTCATTTTTTGTATGTACTATTATTTTCCCTAATATTAGTCCAATAAAAAAGCTATGAACTACTGGACTATTGGAAATATGGGCTTAGCCAGGATTTGTATTAGGGGGCAAGACGCAAGACACTACTTTTCTAAAATTCATATTTTAATTCCACTTTTAGTTCAGTATTTTTATTTGCTTGATTTAGGGAGCAGCTTCCCCCTCTACAACACAGAAAAATGCCATAGTTGTGCCTACGGTGCCTATGATCGTTCTTTTCTTTCTGAACATTTAATCAATTAATACAAATGTCAACTTCTGTCATACGTTAGTATGTTAATGAATAAATCTACTACGAAAAGGGAAAGTTCTGTGTTTCCTCGTATAGTTCAATAAAAAGGTACTTAAAAATTGATTCTTTGAAATTAGGGATGTTTAGAAATAGCAGATATATCGATATTCCGATATAGTGATATAAGCAAATATCTATACTTTTTCTGGGAATAGGGATTATCAATACATTTTTGGAAATAGTGAGAAAACCGATAAGCATTTTATAGGGGCCATACCCTCCCCAGAAAAATGTCGTAGTTACGCCTATGTCCTCGTGTCATAAAAGTGCAACCAACCAACCGAAACCGAATTAGGTGGAGAAGAATATTAACAGACATTTCCGACTCATTAAACACTCGCTCATAGTGCATGACTTATTTCCAGAGAATTTTATGTATTATGCAAACCTAGATAGCAAAAGATAAACCTAAATATCAAAAGATAAACCTAGATAGCAAAAGATATACCTAGATAGCAAAAGATAAACCTAGATAGCAAAAGATAAACCTAGATACCGAAAGATAAACCTAGACAGCGTCCTTGGGATGTCCTGAGGACGCCCCAAAGACGACATGACACTATCTGAGTAAAGTTAAAAAGCTCAAAATATCATAGCTCAAAAATGAACAAAATAAAAGCGTACGTGAAACATACAAATATAGGGAAGATAACATTAAGAGGCTCCGTGACATAGTGCAATGATAATGTGTTTACCTTAGAATACTCTTACTCAAAGTTTGCTTCCCAACGGTTAAAAAAAAAAAATTACCTACTAACTCTGAGTTGCGTTGCATTAAATTTTAAGTAGATTTTCGTTATTATTCGCCTCCAAGGCTTGAGGAAAATCTCATAAAACTAATTTACTGATGACATGTTATTCTGATTTTAAATAATTGAAAAAATATTTTTGTATTTTATTTCTTGCGCGGGTATTGCGCATCTTGTGAATATTTTTGTGTTAATCATGTTTTAAAACGTATTACGTAATACCTGTATGTACTGCCGTACGTACAATTACACTGTATGTATAGGAGATATAACTTAACCCTTTCAAACAATTTAGTTTCAAAGTTGTTAATATAAGTATTATTGTTAATATGAGTATTATTATATTTATACGTTAATATATTAATTAAATTTTTTAAATTTCTTTATATAAAGATATGATAAAAAATATTTGTCCAGGTTTTTTCTGGTAACCCTGTATTTATCTCTACTCCAAAAAAATATGAAAGTAAGCAGTAAATACAGGGTTATTTCAAGATTATATAAAGGATTTTGTGATAAAATTTAAACCTTTAATGATTAATTAATTGAAACCTTTTTCAACCATCAATTTCATTAATTGAAACCTTTTCTCAACCATCTATTATGTTCAACGTGGTGGCCATGTTTCTTAACTACAGCTCTGCACCGAATTTTCCAATGCAGAAGACTTTTGCGCAGAACAACAAGAGGACATTTTTGCCCACTCCTCTTGGACAATTTTCAAGAATTCACCAAGGAGAACCTGAGGTAGTAGGACGGCGTCTTCCAATAGCTCTTTTTAGTATCCCGAAGCTACAATAATCCATGGGAGATGCGTTAGGGGACTTCACTGGAATGTCAGTAAACGATATATATATCCAATTCCGGTTATTTTTTCCATTTCGTTTATGTACCGAATGGTTGAAAACAAAGTGTGACTTGATGCTTTGTCCTGGTGGGTCTTTACTTTTATCACACCATTCCTATACAGTCTTGGGATTTCTGGATGATACATCACTTTTAAAATGGATCCTTGAAAATATTCTCAGTTTATTTCAACCGTTGAAGAAAACTTTTTAATGGATAACTTTCCACTGTTACAATAACCAACGGATATCATGAAACCTATGGGAAATCTTCAGCGGTGTTGTATAATCCATTTCATCTGGCCAGTAGATTTTTTTCTCGATGAAAGATTGCTCGAGCAAGAGATGACTTCGATATGAATACCCATGCTTCATCTTGAGTAATGAAATTTTTTCCATTTTGAACCAGATCAATGTTCTCGTCGATCAAACTCACAAAAATCTCGCCCCGGAGGCTTTCTTGTGTTGACCATATTTGGCAATTGTGTTATCCCTGCGGAGGGTAATAATACCTTAACACCTTTACATACGGAGAAAGAGAGCGTTGTTTCCTGTCCTCATTCGTCTAGCGGTCCAAGACACTCCGGGCTAAACGGAGGGACCCTGGTTCGAATCCAGGATGGGGAAAGCGTCTCTTTTTCTCCAAAAAGAAAAAAGCTCTAGTTTGAGCTATAATCTATACGTGGGTGGCAGAAATTATTGTATAAGGTCAGTGTTTTTCATGCGATTTTCTGAAGTTGGTCTTCCTTTCGGTCATATGTACTTGGGTTAGGAACTGTTCTTTCACTTTATGGCTCATTGGAGGTTTAAATTTAGATTTATTATATTCAATTAATAGTTGAAGGTGACGATTGAAGCATATTTTCAATTTCTCTCTGGGTAGGGGGGTTTTCTTTCTTTTTTTCCCAATTTCCTTGGTTTTGCGAATGTTGAAGCCACTGCGACTAGACTGTGGATATTAATGACGCCTATTTTTGCTAGGTTAAAAGGTACATTCATTGTTTAGCTTATTGGGTTTTAATATCTCATGAATTCCCTTTTTACTGATATCAAAATTTTTAATTTAACACTGTTCTATGGTCCTTGAATACGATAATCTGGTATTAAAAAGTACACATACGTAGCCTTCTATAAAGCGGATGGTTTAAGGCGGAATTTTATAATGATTTGTAAAAGTTATTCCCGGAAAGGGTTAAGTAAACAGTGGAGGATTATATGAAACTATTTTGGAATGCACATGTTCTCGCGCGAGCGCGTAGCGGCTCTTCGGAATCGTTTCCATAATCTTGAAACAACCTTCCGTATATCAGTACAAAAGGTAATACTTTTGTATTGTTAATGGATGTGGGTTATATAAGGTTAGTTAACTCTAAATGGTTGTCAGGGAGGGAAAATTACAGAATTTATATATTTTCCAGGAATAATCCACGAAATTACAAAATTTGCTTACGGAACCCCAGGGGGTCCGTTGCGGTATCCTGAGGTTCTGCGAGACTCAATCTGATAAACAGTCCTAGATGGTATAACACTAAAGAAATAAATTAAAAATTCTGGACATGCATAGAAGGAAGTGTCTATCGCTCAAAAGTAACTTGATGCAGATGAACATTCAAAAAGAGCAAAATAACATAGCTCAAATATGAACAAAATAAATTCGCACTTAAAACATACAAATATAATGAAGATAATATTAAGAGGCTTAATAATGTGACACAAAGATAACGTGTTTGCTTTAGAGCATCCTTATCCAAGATTTGGTTCCAAACGGTTAAAAAAAAAAAGAAAAAGAAAAAAAGAAAAAAGAAAGAAAAAAATAGAAAAAAGAAAAGAAGACCGGCTAACTCTTCATTGAAGTATATGGTTTGGTTTTCTAAACTTAAGTAAGTCCGGGTTCCTCAAAAAAATGTAAGTCTCGGCCCGGAATGACCCTTTCTGTTCTTGCGCCTTAAAATTGTAAACATCAAACGAACAAAAGGGTTACGAAAAATGCATAAGATATGGAAAATATTTAACATATAAATATTTAAAATATTGAGGCTTAGCTAGCGCGAACTTTTAAAATTTGAGGGAGAATCAATTGCTTAGCAAGCATTTATATTTTCACAACTCGGAATTTCCACACTTTAACACTTACATATTATGCCACTTGGATTGCGCTTTGTAAAGTAGGTGGCCCTTTCGCAGATTCTGAAAGGTTAATGCTTCAGTTCAAACTCTTTTATCATAACTATGAAGGGAATTATATAATAAGACATTCTCGCGCTGCCGCTTTTAAGCTCTCTCATAATTTAACAAGTGACACCTGCAAGTGAGTAAAACGTCAAGAGAAATTCGGTTCATTCCAAATGATGCTGAGGGTCCATCGAAATGTTTCAATTTATCAAGGGTTTATATCAAATGAACTCACTTCTGATAGCCATTTGTTTCCATTTCACTAAAATCCGACAGCCCTTTATGGACCCAGGCGCCGTTCTGGTTATAGAACAGACGCAGACATTTCAGGGAAGCATTGCTTTAGGGAATGCGTCTTTTAACCACTTTGGTTCAGTTTACTACACTGAAATTTTCAGTATATGCTAATATAATTAATACGTACCCCTACATCTCTGCATTGTGTCTTGCATAGAAATACAATTTGAATGTATTTTTCAAAACGCGAAAATATTTAAAGTGTATGCTTAAACTGATATTCAACTTGTGAGATTATTTTTCACTTATATCGTATAATTATTATTTCCCGATAGAAAATTCATGACCACATATTAGCTAACGCTATCAAATTAATTATAGACAATTGATAATAATGCCATTATCCCCAAAAGTCTTGCTTTATTTTCTTCCAATTTCACGTATTATTTGAAATCATTTTAAATGAAAATAATCAAAGGATAAGGATGAAAAGTCATGAATGAGTAACATAGTAAAATTTTGGAGGGAACAACAATATTATTGATCAAAGTACGGTTCAATTAAAAGACATGAGCAGTTTTTTGATGAAAAATAAAATCGTCAGTCATCAAATTACTTACATATATGCGCATTTTTTCCTATATATTTTAAGTTAAATTTAATTTCCTAAATATTTGCATAGGTGTTAATTTCTATAATCCTTAATATTCATGTAAAATTTAGTTTTCTGAATTTCAACATTGAGATTAACTTTCGAATTCTTGATATTAAAATGAACTTTCTAAATCTTGATATTAAAGTTAATTCTCTATTTCTTAATATTAAAATTAATTTTCTAAATATTGGCATTAAGGTTAATTTCCTAAAGCTGGACATTAAAACAACCTTCCTAAAGATTGATATCAAAATTAATTTCCTAATTTTCAGAAGCCAAAAATATTTTAAATTAATTACCTAACTGTTTATTTTTCCCTATCTTCCAAAGTATTACATATTTTAATGAGGAAATAAAATAATTTTTTATGCTCATTGAAAGAAATCACTTGATAATCAAAAAGACCACCTCTTCATTTCGTACAAATTTTTAGGGGCGAAATTGAATATAGCATTGTGTTTCAGTTCTAACATATGAAGTTATTGTGATGTTTTAAGATATAGTTTGGAAATTGATAGTGCTAATATTGCTTTGATGTATACCAAATAATAGTGCTGGTATATACGCCCGCCCTGCCTGGTGCTACATTTCAAATTACATCATTAAATCCTTGCAACATTTCGAAAACAATCAACATTCGCATTCTAAAATATTCCTTGTTCGTTAAAAAACAGGACCCTTTTTGGCAATGCAGGTCTTGATCCAATCCAACATGCGATTTATAATTTAACTTCACATCACTTTGATAACATTGGCTTACACCCTAATCCACTTGTTACGGGAGCTAGCAGCGCAGACATATATCCTTCAAATGTTTAAAAGGGCTCCCTCCAAGCATTTAAAGCTTATCCCCCCACCTCCACTTCAATTTTTTGGGGCTCAAATTTCCATCTCCATTTAGTTCACTTTCTTCCTTTTCTTTCAATTATAATTTATCATACTGCTTTTCCATTCCTGGAAACTCACATCGCCTTTCTGCCTCATGAATTAGTTGCAATTCTAAGCTTTTTTCCCAGTGTGTCTCCCAATTTTCATTCTTAACCAACCACAAAATTCTGCATATTTTTCAAGATCATTGGCCCCAGCTCACCATGGATTTCCAAGTTGTATTTTGCTCCAACGGACTTCCAGCAATTTCAACTATCTGCTCTCATTGGTCCATCTGCCTTCTTCACTTTTCATTAAAGAACTTTCACCATTTCTTTTTCCTACCACCTTTCGGACATTCGGTTGAAATTTTCTCCTTTTGAAATTTCTTTACTCATTCAGTTTAAATTTCTTTTATTTCCTCATTCCGTTTTTAATTGTTTAATTAATTTTCCATACTTTTATACCCACTGCTTATTGTAGAATTTTCTTAACTTAGAACTTTGACATCCCAAATCAGCTTTCACTCTTACCACAACATCTAATTTTTTCTTTGTTTTACCCTTCCCCTTCTTTATCATTCTCATCAACAAGATCTTTATAACGTATGGAGGTGTTGCACAAACTACCCTGATACTCTGTAGATCAAGAATTGGTTTGGTTGCTGATAATGTATTTATTATACATACTTCTGTACTTTACATTGACAAATATTCACAAGTTTCAAAAACGTGATAATATTTACTCACGTCCTAATTCAACTATGAGAGCAAGCAATATATTCAAAATAAACTGTTTGATTAAATTTTCGAAAGTGATGCTGTAATAGCATTTCTGCTTAAATAATCACTCATGATGATACCTTTATCATTACAAGAATTATGGGCTCGTAGAATCCTATTCCTATTTCCTGAAGTTAAATTTACAGTGGTGGTCATGTTTTAGTCTGAAGTGTTTATTGCTCATCATTGGGTATTAATTAAATATTAATAACAGGAGGGAATAAAATATCTCCTGTAATTGAATATTAATTATAGGAGAGAATATACCAATGGCGGATCCAGAAATCTTTCAAAGAGGGGGAAAGGAGATTTATTTCCGATTCATATTTTTAGCCAAGTGTCTAGTACTTTTCATTTGATTCTTCATGATATAATCCTTGCTCAAGGGGAAGGGCGATCGGCCCATCATCCCCTTGGATCCCCGAGTGGAATCGACAAATAAACCAAATATTCTGTGGATGCAAATATTGTGTGCATGTGTTTATGTTCATGCATGGCAGTTTCCATTTGTTTTTATTTTCCCTGAAATTTCTATTTTTTACACACAGCTATATATATATGCAAGCAAATAGAAGCTTAAGAATAAGAGGAAAGAAAACAATCTTAAAAAATTCTTTTCTTTCTCAGAAAAAAATATATCGAATTTTCTAGAAACATTGAACAATGTCCTTTATTACGTGGGATTTAATTAAGTATCTTCGGAAAATTGTTCGAAAAATTCAATATTTTATTTTACTTGACATTTTTCCAAACGCTGCGATTTATCTCATGTTCGCCGAATTAGAAATTTTAATATCGTATCGTAACTACCGCGCTTGAATAAACGTACAAAAAGAACGAATTCAGTGAACTTCTGAATTTACTTATATTATTATGAAGTCTCACGAATTTTAATTGTTCTCGAACTGAAGTTCCAAAAATGACAATAGATCCAAAATAAGCCAAAATGGTCTTCCGAGTATGATTTTTGTTTCATTTTTCAATTTATAACTTACTGAGAGCTACAATCAGATCAATAATGCAATTTATATAATCCATACATCATACAACATAAGAAAACTAAGTTCCTCTTTAAATATATAAAGCCTCAGTCAGAGCAAGACTACAACTATATAGGGTGAATGCAGTTTCTTGTTTTAAAAGTCGTAATGTTCTGAATTTTTTGTGGATGATGTATGATTTACAGATAATATAGGGTCCAATTTAAAATGCAAATGAAATTCATATGTAGAACTTCATTAATTATGTTCATTAATTACATACATTAATTACATTCTGTAAGAATATTGACATTCAGGAACAGAAATTTTATGCTTTAAAGCCAAGGGCATTTTATGCGATTTTAGACCTAAAACTGAAGATTTAATATAAACGCACGTAAAGTATTTCAAAATAAGAGAGTATATTTCCTCTTTGCTGGAAGTTTAATTTTATAATTATTTAGTTTGTGAGGTCTAAAGCGGTTTACCTGAATTTGGTTGTAAATTTGAAATTTTTGTAAAAGTTTCAACGAAGCCGGAAACCAAACCAGTAAATTTATCTTTCACACCCACTTAGAGTCGCCAAGTAGAGGCAGCCCAACATCCGTTGATATTAAATAATTTTAAAAATGTTTGAAATGGCGCATTGTAGCCATTTGTGGAAATCTTGAACTTAGTGGATCCAAATACTAAATTCATTATAGTGCCGGACGCAATTGAATGGATTGCACTTATTTTATATAATTTATGTATATCATACGTCTTATTATATACGCCATAGCAATGCGATCAGCCTGTATCATATTTATAAATCTTAAAATATCCTTATATGAATCTTAAGAATCACGTTATGTAAATCTCAAGTTTAGTATACGTTATGTATAAATTTTAAAGATATCATATCATGCTATGTATAAATTTGAAATAGCATAATATCATGCTATGTATACATTTAGAGCCTCATATATGCTACTAAATTTTAAGAATATCGTATCATGCTATGTATAAATCTTACGTATACCATACACCTTATGACTAACGTGTTATGTATACAACATGCATATCATATATTTTTGTATCTTTTATGTATCCATTTTATGTATATCATAT
>QLNU02014802.1:120393673-120413136 GCA_006491805.2 Dysdera silvatica | reverse complement strand
ATGTTTCCTGTGCACTAACCGTGGTCACACCCAAAAGAACTGTACTCGTAAAAACAAATACAGCTGTTCCAAATGCAAGAAAAAACATCACGTTTCAATATGCAAATCTTCGATTAATGGTCAGCCAGCAATTACATCTACAAACAAAATCGATATACTTTCCGCTAATTATGTCCATTTGCAAACTGCATGAGTTTTCATAACAGGTCCAACTGGGATTACAAAGCTGACACGTTGTCTTTTGGACGCTGGAAGCCAATCTAGTTTCGTCCATTCCGATCTTGTGGACACTTTAAAGCTCCAAGACATCGCCATCCGACCTCTAGAACTTCAAGCGTTTGAATCTCCAGTTACATTTAGCCAAACGAGAAGACAAGTGCAATTTGAGTTATCAAGCATTTGGGACAAATCTAAAGTTATATTTACTGAATTCGAAAGCTCTATCAAATATGCGTCACACCCGCCTCCTCCAATTGATGTTTCACGTTTTTCGAAAAAGAAGCAACTGATGCTTGCTGACCCTGATGATTCTTTGTCGAACTTACCTACTAAAATTTTAATCTGTGCAGATTTCTACTGGAAGGTTATGAGTTCTGAAGCTCCAGTCAAGCTGTCGGATTCCCTGGCCTTGGTCCCATCAAATTTTGGGTGGATACTTAGTGGACCTCGATCACACGCAACAGTTTCCTTCAATCTTGCAGTTCATAATATTAATGTGGATACTTCAACTCAGAAATTAGACGATGTGGTACGAAAATTCTGGAACTTGGAAAGCATTGGCATACAACCAATACAAGAGAAAATAAGCATTCACAACTCTAAACTCTTGACTAAATTTCACCAATCTTTTGAGATCAGCGATGGTAGACGAGTTGTAAAATTACCATGGAAACCAGAAGTTCAACTTTCATCGAACAGTTATGAAGTCGCAATTCAACGTTTCAATTCTTTGACAAGAAAACTAAATGCAAATACAGATTTAAAACAAAAATATGCCGAATACATGCAAGATTACATTGATAAAAAACAAGTTGAAGTCGTCTTAGATAAGGTGCATAATAAAGAACGTTTATTTTACTTGCCCCATCACGCAGTAAAGAAAGTCACAAATGAAGAAACCAAATGGCGTATAGTTTTTGATGCATCTTCTCACTCCCCGGGTCACCCATCTTTAAACGACGTTCTTGAAGTTGGACCAAATCTACTTCCTGATATTTTAGCTACGTTATTAAGATTTCGCCTTCCCAAAATTGCAATTAGCGACGGACGCCAAGCATTTCTACAGCTGATATTGGCAGACGAAGATAGAGACGCAACACGATTCCTTTGGTACAAGACAACATATACTCCTGATGGAAAACTCTGCATAGAAGATGAAATTGAAATGTACCGATTCACGCGTCTTCCCTTCGGACTCGCCTCAAGCCCATTTTTACTATCAGCTACTCTTCGTGAATGGGCTACAATGTATAAACAAACATATCCTTCTGCAACTGAACACGTTGAGGACACCTACATGGATGATTTTGTAATGGGCACATCTACAGATACTGACGCTACAATTTTATATCAAGAAATGAAGCAACTTACATCACATATTAGCCTACCATTAGCCAAATGGACTACAAATTCTCAGATTCTAAAAAATGTATGGGAACAAGAAAACGTCCCGTTTAAGGATAGTACGCAAGTCTTAGGTGTTAAATGGGATACTGACAGTGACGTTTTTCAAATTGATGTGAACGCAAAGATTGTTCACGCATCTAAAGAACCAGTAACAAAGCGTTTACTACTGAAACTGATGTCAAAATTTTACGATCCTCTGGGCCTATTCGCTCCGGTTACAGTTGTTGCGAAGATATTATTCCAAGATACATGGCTTAGTGGGATTCAGTGGGATGAACTATTACCACCAGCTGTAGCACAACAGTGGCACAAGTGGATAAATGAGTTACAGTGTCCGAATGATATATGCATCCCACGATGGATTGGTTTCTCTGCAAATTCCGACGTTACCATACATGTGTTTTGCGACGCCTCTGAACGAGCGTATGGTGCCTGTTTGTACGCTCGTCACACAACTAACATTACTACAATGGTCAATCTCATTTGCAGTCGAAATAAACTAGCCCCAGTCAAAAAAGTCACTCTTCCGCGACTTGAATTGTTAGCCGCACTACTAGGAGCTCGCCTACTTAAGTACTTTTGCAGAGAAACAAAGATGAACTCTTACACAACTATACTATGGAGTGATTCTACTGTAGTTTTAAGCTGGATAAAGGGAGATCCCAACCGATGGAAAACATTTGTTTGCAACAGAACAACAGAAATTCTTCAATACACTACGCCAGCACAATGGTGCCACTGCCCCGGTACAGATAACCCTGCGGATCATCTTACCCGTGGTATTTTTCCATCTCAGCTATCGTCTTCGGAATCCTGGTGGCACGGCCCTAAATGGCTGAAACATGATCCAGAAATTTGGCCTACCAAAGATTTGTCATGCCATATACAGCCGTCTGTCGAAGTTGAATCACGAAAAACCGAGTCGCAATCCTTCTACGTTGCAACTACAGAACCAATCATAGATATATCTCGTTACAGTTCTTACACAAGACTTCGTGTGACTGCCTGGATTCTACGTTTTGTGAACAATTGTGGGTCTCAACCACGTATTACTCATGAACTGAATTGTGGCGAAATAGAGAAAGCTAAAGACTATTGGATCCAAACTGTGCAGCACCAATGCTTCCCAGCTGAAATAGAGGCCTTAAAAGGGGGATGCCCTTTGCCTAAACAATCCAAAATTTCCTGTTTCAATCCTTTTCTCAAAGATGATTACTTGCGCCTTGGAGGAAGACTACAATTTTCTGACATTCCTTCGGATACTCAACACCCCTTACTACTGGATGGAAACCACTCTTTTGTCCATCTTTTGATCCACCATAGCCACATACGTCTCCATCATCTAGGTGTACGTATAGTCCTCTGAGTTACGCTCTACCTTCTGGATTTTAAGAGGACGTCAAGCTATAAAGCAAGTTCTTCACAAATGCCTACCTTGCAAGCTGTCCAAAGCGAAATGTGGAAAACAAATCGAAGCTCCTTTACCGTCTGAACGAGTTGTGCCATCTGCTCCATTTACTACCACAGGAATTGATTTTGCTGGACCTGTGAATATCCGCTGTTTGAAACCAAGGGACACAGCCTACATAGCATTATTTACCTGGGCAACAACACGCGCATTGCACATTGAACTCGTGTCGGATCTTACCACCGACAAATTTCTCTTGTCACTACAGCGATTTGTTGGCCGAAGAGGACTGCCACACACAATATACACGGACAATGCTACCACCTTTCATGCAGCAAATAAGGAACTGATCCTGTTATGGCAAGCTCTGTCATCAGCTAAAACTCAACAATATTATGCCCAAAATGGTATAGCTTGGAAATTTATCGCCCCACGAGCGGCTTGGTGGGGAGGCTGGTGGGAACGCCTAATAGGAATTATCAAACGATGTCTGCGAAAGGTACTCGGACGGTCACTTCTAGACGAGGAAAGTCTGTCCACTGTCCTCATTGGAATAGAAGCCGCTCTGAACAGCCGACCATTAGTCTACGAAGAAGGAAAAGACGACAGTTCCGCAGCCTTAACACCAGCTCATTTCTTGACAGGACGAAAACTAACTGCTATTCCATCCAGTCCGAATAATGACACAAGGCTTAAGAAAATCTACAAGAAGCAGCAGGACTTACTTGACTGTTTTTGGGAAAAATGGTCAAAGGAATATCTACTGCAACTACGATCTTTCCATCAAGTTCGAAACCAAGACAGTCCCCTTAACGTCCGAGTTGGCGATATCGTGCTCTTGCAAGAAGACGTCCGACCACGACACATGTGGAAGAAAGCCAGAGTGATAAACCTACATCACGGACGCGACGGGAAGATAAGATCCTGCGAGCTGAGAGTTAATGGTCAAAAGGTAACCCGCCCGGTATCTCTGGTCATCCCCCTCGAGGTTGACCAGGGTGGGGAGGATGTTGGGAACGAGATTAAGTAGAAAGAACTCAAGAAATAGATTACATCTAATACTTTAGTGACCAGTTTTGGCAACAACTGTATATGATTCTGTGTTTTCCTTTTTTTCTTTTTTTTGGAGTAATAACAATAAAAAAGGGTAAGATGGCGGTTTGTAGAATGTATACTTTTTCAGTCTAATTCTAATACTTTAATATCTAACAACATGTATGCTGTATATAGTCATATTGTGTATATACGTATGCTGTAGCTAGTCGTATTGTGTATATATATGTATGCTGTATAGAGTCATATTGTGTATATACGTATGCTGTATATAGTCATATTGTGTATATACGTATGCTGTATCTAGTCATATTGTGTATATATATGTATGCTGTATATAGTTTGGTTAATCTTGTTTATATTCAATTTAACGTTTCAATGTGTGTTTGAGTGTTTCCCCTTGACGTTTTTATATCATGATTGTGATGTTATGTACCACGATGCCATGTAGTTGCTCATAAAATTTTTATTTTGCCAAACTTTGCAAAAGTTCCAGGGCATATTATGCATAAAGTGTTAAAATGTAGCTTCATTTTTAGGAATATAAAGTTATTTAAGTGTTATTAACTGTTTTTTATTTATAATTTAACGCTACCTAGATGAAGCCTTGTATTTTAAGTTCCATTACGACGATATTTTAATGTTCATTTAAAAGTACATATTTAAAAGTTTGTTTTTTCAAGGAACATATGGTCTAAGAAAAGTTCGTTACATAATTATACGCTTAAAATAAAGGTGGTTATGCTTAAACTATACTGATATGTGAATCCTTATATTTAGGAATTCTCAAGCGTCATAATTCATCAGAGAAGACGACCTTGAACGACAGGGAATTACATAATTGCTTCCAGAAGTCAATAAATGATGTCAGCTCTGATGATATGGCAACAGTTTGCTTTGATTATTTACTTGATTACTGTTTGATTCTTGGTTAAAGACTCTATCTAATAAATGGAAATGGTTAAAAGAGTAAGCGTAATATGCAAAACAAATTTAACTAATTATTTTCAATAATCTAGATACAGTAAAAGATTTTCCGTAGAATTATTCACAATTCAAGGTTTTGGTGACCAGAACAAGGAAATGAAACCAAATAACAGCTCAAAATATTTGAATTTATATTTTTTGCCCATGGCATGTCATACGCAACTAATAGAAATTGGTGTATGTTAGTTTCAAAATAGTTATTTTGTGATAACGATTGTATATGTACATTATTATTAATAATCGGTTAATAAACTGTGGACTTATTATTTCGGTACCTTAGTACTAATTATTAGTCACAGATAGCATACGCAATTGCTAAATTTATGGAAAAAAGCCATTGAAATCCAAAATGTAAGACCTTATTTAGAATGTAACAAATAAGTAAGCTGACGTAAATTGAGCACGTGAAGAGAGATTAATTATCATCTGTGTAGTGCAGGTTATAGAGCAGAATTGATCAATGACTGTGCGAATCTGGAATTCTGAATTATCAAATCAATCAATTTCATGAAAATTCCGAAGCAGATTCTAGTTTGAGCTGCTGTTTTCGAAGGAAACGTGCAATGAAAATTGAAACGGCTTAGGGCGGAAGCAATTTTAGTAAGATCCACGATTACGACCGGTCTCAACGGAAGGGGAAATAAAATCTCATTTCATCGTGAGTGGGATCACCTGGGGATGTTCTCGTTGTGATGAGCAGGGAGCTGTAACTTTAGCTGTTGCCAGGTGTCTTCTAGGATATTTGCTGGTGCATCACTTTTTCTGTGATGTTTGACGAAAATAAATAAAAAGGAAATTTCCGATTCGTATGGCAGTTTCTTTTTTCCTGGTGTCGTATATCACACATTTTCCGATTGTCTATCCCAGTGGCATAGGTTTTCTTCGCTTCAGAAGAAGTTGGCGCTGAAGAGGTTTACTTGAAATTATAGGACTTAGGTTTAGGTGGCAGAGAGAAAGAAAGCGAGTGAGTGAGAAAAATCTCGAATTCACCTATTTTTCTGTATGTTTAGGACTTCCTTAGATTTTTTGTAAAGATGAGTTTGCATTACCTAATAGATTAACATGAGGTTAACATCATAGAGAAGTTAGAAACCTGTTTGTATTTTGAGTATTGATTTTTAACCTTATGGAAGTTAAAATTCAACTTTTGGTGAGGTAAGAATTCAACATCGTGAGTTAAAAATTCAAAACATTATGAATGAAAAATTCAAATTGTAGTGATTAAGAATTTGAAAATAAGATTAGTATTTACATTAGGATAATGGTTCTTATATTTTATTGCGGTCCACCTTGATTTTTTTGCGGTCGGCGGTCCAGAAAATATGGAAATGCAATTACCATACCCGCGCTATATAGATATTGTGGAGGGGGGGGGGCTTATTCCCTAGACATTTTATAATTTAAGATTTTCATTCCCCTCTAGAAAAAAAATTGCCCCTTGAAGAGAATTATACCTCTAGAAAAATTTTCAGTTTCTTATCTTTTGTAACCGGGCAAATTTTTACATTTCGCCGGCCGGATCTGGCCAGTGGGTCGCCTATTTAGAATCACTGCAGTAGGGAAATTTGCCAATTGTAGTATTCCATTCGCATGGTATGTTAAAGACATATGTATGTCGTGAAAAATGGAGCGTTCTCTCACAAATTATGGAGCTACATAACGCATGTTACTTTAAATCTTATTAAAATGGTTACAGTCAACGAAGTAGAAAAGAGGAACTCAGAGGCTGAAGCCCCATTGAATATCAAAACACATTATTTTCTTACAGGCCGCATAAGCAAAATCTTGTTTAAAGGCTTTTAAGTCTCTCATATGCACTTGAGCACCCATAGGCATTTCAGCATTCACCCCAAAGGCACTCAAATCATCCATGAGTTTTGAATTGTAACCCTGCTGGTTAAGGTGTAGAAAGGGTTTGAACATTTGATCTATAAATTGCTTTATTCCAGAGATGGATTCAGAATTTTCTCCTTAATTCTGTCCTTCGATTTTATGAAGGATTTTGAAAACGATCAGTTTCCTCAGATTTTTCAAAAATCCACAATCAGGAAACCACCACCGATTCTATTTCATATTTCTGTTGGAATGTTTTTTTTTAATGTAAGTAGGTGGGTGAATTTGAAAGAGATTTTATTTGTATAATTAATTTGATAAGATTAATTGGGAGATTAAGAATTTGAATCTTTTTATTGTTGAAGAAAGGGGCGTTAAGTTCAATTACTTGTATTTACTGGTGCAAGACCAGTTTTGTTTACCAATTTAAATAGAAGTCTTGATTGACTTGGAATAGTACTGATTTATGAAATCACATATTTTTGTAAGCATTTACTTGCTTAACATTAGTACTGTTATTACCCATCCAACAGACCGGATCGTATAGTATTTAGAAAAAAAACCCACTTTGACATTGCGTTTGATTAACGAAATATTAATAATCATAATAGCAATAACCACGGTTCATGAACCACAGACAATAATACAGGAAATTAATTAATAATAAATCAACATTTATTATGGAAAAAAACATACTAAATAAAAATTACAATTAAAACATTACAATTTTGAGACTTAAAATACCAGGATATTCAGTTTGTTATACTAAATATACTGTAACGAGAATAAGTTCATTTCTTTTCACAACTTCAATTTACAATGTAATTTAGTTTCAAGATTAAAATTATTTTATAATTTCTTTCCAACAAAAGAAAAACCAATATTTAACATATTACTGGAAGAATTTATCCAGTGCTCAATTCACAATTTGGGGTTGACTTTAAAGCGACCATGGCACTAAAATCATTAATTCGCTTAATAATATTACGTAATGCACCACAACAAAACTAAAGTTCTTTCTTTTTTCTAATTAGGAGAATAACATTTATTAAACATTTTGCATTCCTTTTAGGAATTAAACTGATTTGAACACAAAGCTACTATAAATCTAGATATCCTTCTCACATTGTTATACCAAATATAGACCAATAGCCAATTTACCAAATAATGCTAATTTTAAATAGCATAAAAGGATGATTAATGAAATTTATAAAGATTAAATGAACGTTACATAAACCTTATTTAAGGGTCTGGAAGGGAAGTTAGGGAGGGAATAAGAAAAAAGGAAATATTTCTTTCTCACCACTTCAGCTACATGTTAGTGTCTCGACGCCCCAGCACAAACTGGAGGTTGATGGCTGGAAAACTTTTTCTGCTCTGTATAAGGCGTTGCCAAGCTTGGCATCCTTAGTACTATTCCCATTGGGGGAGAGCTACCCGCTCCATCCGGGGTTGGTCATATTTGATTATATTCATCTTTTCGGTGTAAGTTGGCGAGCCAGATGGGCCCCCTTCTTTTCACCCACTTTTCGGAGAAAAATGAAGCAATAATTCTTCTTTTATGATGACATAAGTTTGTGGAACTTACATTTGCAGTTGTGCCCAATAGAAGTTTTGGATTGTTATGTACAACTGAAGTGCCAGAGATAATAAGGGTTTCGTGCGGGTTTGTTTTTTTGTTTTTTTTTTGTCAACGGTCCTGGGAGAAGTGCAATTTTATGGCTTGAGAGGTCAAAGGTGAAGTAAGGTCCAGTGTTCCCACTGTACCCGTCTCATTACTGAGATGAAAATGGTGCAATCTTGGAGGGGCCTGTTAGCAGAAATAAAGGGAATGCTTAGCTTAAGATTTTAATGGCCTTATAGCCCAGCTGCACATCTGAAATCGTTCGGAAAGGCGGTTAACGAGGGTGACTCATACATGAAAGAATGTTACGCTTTTAAGGCTTTAGGTCAATACATTGGAATGTTTAGAAATAATTGCATAATACAATACGTACATCAATACTTTAAATTAATATATTTTTAAATTAGGAATATTTTCGAAATTGAAATCAATTTATAAGCGCAATATGATTTGATAATGATAACAAAATATATGAAGAAATATAGTAGTACATAAGATAGATCAGGCTGTGAAGAATATGAACATTTTAAATATAAAATTAATTAATTAATTAAATTAAATTCTAATTTTGATTAAAACCAATCCTGTAGCACATTGACAATTATAGTAGATATTCCACGGTAGAAAGTACGGCAGCCCTCGAATGGCTGCAAAACTCAAAAATTGTCAATAAGTAACAGTAAAATATTTCGTTTTTCTTTTTTTTATATTTTTAAGCCTCTGGTTACAATTGCAAAAGAAAAAAAATAATGATTATAAATTTTTACAATTTAAAAAAACTTAAAACAAAAGTTGAAAAAAAAAATGATGAGTTTGCACTGGGGTTGACGAAGCGTAATCACTTGTTAATTATTTTTATATGTATATTAATGAAAACATTATTTTTAGCAAGGATAATTGTTATGTTGGGATTTCAACCCAACATTTCCAAGTTATCTGAAAGGCAAAATTGTAATTGCTATTCTAAAGTAGAAAAGTCTCATTAACTGTGTATTATCCAGTACTGACAATATGCCAGCTATATTATCTTATTTTAACTTCGCATTTTGTTTTATGACGAAAAATTCTGTGACGCATTGTTGATATAGTATCATCTAATGGAAAACATTGAAATTAAATATTTTCATAAAAGAAATTTTCTTTATATAAATCACCCCACTTCTGATTTATTGTTTTCCTGCATAAACTGTCTGTTCACCTAAATACGTATTTTTTAAATCTGCACAAACTGTCTGACTATACTTTAAAAGTTCACCTAAATACGTATTTTTTAAATCTTTACTAACTTCTAAGTCATTCTGCATGTTCAACACTCGAATGTATTTTATTTGCCAACATAAATATGAATAGCAGAAAGCAATTTTTTCTCAAGATTTTACGCATCCTACATCTGTCTTTTCAAGTTTCTTTTGTCACATTGCAGTAAACAAGATTTCGACATTTGCAACGAGCGTTGCCTCAGAACCATTTAATGTTTTCTGCTGCGATGTCTGTACGAAGAGTGTTAAAATAAAAGCTTAAACAGGAGAATATTTCAATGCATATATTAAAATTTCCATTTCACAAGACTTTTAGTTCTGGTTCTTCTGACATAAAAGCAGTAAAAAGGATTCAAAATGCAAATTCTTTTCAGTTGGAGTTTAACATGTTTGACTTTCGTGTTTAAAAATGGCATACACGCTTTTAAAACGTTCCTTCTTTACTAATTTAAAATCTGGCCTTTATTATTAACAATATTTTCCATTTAGGTAGCTGTAAACATTTTGAGGTACGTACATACTTTATGTGAGTGATGCAAAATTTTTATCACTTGAACTATAAAAATTATACGTTCGGAACTATATTTGCAAAATTGCAATAAAATACATTACCATAATTTAGATAAATTACGCATATTTAAATAAAACCAAATAATTTCGAGAGCTCAGGGCCCATAGAAGTACGCAGAAAGTTTAAAAGGGGGGTGTAGGCTCAGTGGGGAGGGGGATTACAGAGCTAAACTTCGTATATGTCTATGTTAAATATACAAAATTTCATGGCAGTGGGGTGTCAGACCCCATCAACTGCCCCCTGCCTTCGTCAATATCAGCACCTCAATTATTCAAAAATACCCCATTAGCCATATTTTTTATTAATACACACTATCCTCTGAATATTATTGTTACAGCTGTTTTTATATTTAGTCTAGATTAGTCCGTGAATACGATTTAATATATTAAAAACATTAAGTATCTCTTTCAATTAAGTCCTTCCAATTAATGGATCTTTCGTTTTAAAGACCGTATGGCCTCATAGAAATTAGTGTAATTAAATTCCCTCAATAACGTTCTTCCCATGAACGAGTCTTTCCCTTTAAGGCCGTATTTTGTGTTTTTACCAAATGCCTCATTGTGTATATCTGAGTGCCTCATAATATGCTTCATTGTCTAGTGCCTCATAGTGCATTTCTGATTTATGACCCCATTTTTTACCGACTTTTAGCCTTAACTTACTTTTTCTCCAAGGTATTTCAGTAAAGGAATTAAGAAATTTTGATCAAATTTATGATGAAACAATAAGAGGAAAACTAGTTGATTTAGATGAAGATAGATCCGATTACGAAATAAAGGACGAATTACGCCAACTCTCTCTTTTCCTTTAAGTTTTGAAGACGCCAGAAATATTGTTTCATCTGACCTAGAAATCAGTTCGTTTCAACTTCTTGAAAACCTAGAAAATATTTTATAAACGCTGTGAAAATCAAGATTCTTTTGTATTTTTATATCCTAAATAGAAAAATTTAGCTTTAAATCATCACTGTATTACTATAATGTGCCGTGTTATTATTGAAATGTGTGTAACCTTATTAATTTGTAAGGTGCAATTTATAAAATAAACGATTATAAACATGTCAATGGCTTCATCAAATGTATTGACATCTCTTAACCTGCGATCAGGCCATGGCACCAAATTTTGGCCTCGCACATAGCGCCATATAACCTTAGTCCTTCTTTGCATCACCGAAATAAATAACACAAGTCTGCAAAAAAATAATTTTTGAAAGCTGTTTTGGTTATTCAACGTGAATTTTATGTTCTTTGGTGCGCTGAATTCGAAAATGATGTCAGTTTTTTATAGAATGTCACGTTTTTGTACAAACTAAGTATGTGTTTTAAGGTGAGATCCCCACTGAAATGAAAGTATATTCAGGTTAATGAATTTTTTTAGTGAACAAATTTGTGTTAATTAAAAATTCAATTAATGTAAACTCACATAGGCATGTTAATAACATTTTTTATTTCCATCAAGACTTCTCTTTATACATTTCCATTTGTGGGGAGCATCTGGAAAATTCTTCTGTAGCATCCAACACTAGTCGGCAATCGTCGTTATGTCCCATCTTCCCTGGTACCTCCTTTGCCTCTCTTTGATACCCTGGTGGGATTTTTTTCCTTGTTCTTCACTCACAGGTCCCAAATTTTGAGGAAAGTAATCAATGTGTAAATGGAAGAAATGCAATTTAAAGCTCATTATGCAACCTAGAGCTTTAAATGCTTTCAGCATCCTGTTCATGATCTTGTAGCTTGGACCTTGTTGCTGCCCAAGAAATTTTTTTATTACATCGGTGAATGAAACGCAACCTTCTTTCTGAAGCTCTTTCATGAAATTAACGGAGTCATAGTCAGCTTCAAGTCTTCTGATATCCAGTCTAATGAACAGTTTTTCCTCCAGTTTTGTCTCAGACAGACCTGAAAATTTGATATCTATTTCGAGTATTTGAAACATTCCTCATCTTTTCGAAGTGATCTTACAAATTGCTTCATTAATCCTAATTTTATAGGGAGAGGTGGTAATGAAATTTTATGGGGGTTCTAAAGTTTCTCTGAGTACATTTTTTTTGCTGACTGTGAGCTCCCTCCGCGACCATCTCCTTTTCTTCCAGTGATTTTCTCAGCCTCGACTGTCCCATAAGCATAGAAAACAGAGGTATTTGGTGAATTCAGCTTGTTTTCTCAGAAGCATACACAATACCTTCAAATCTATACACACTAACCATCCGTAGTCTTGGTAGTTCAGCTTTCGAAGAACCGTTTACAAATTCTAACAGGTCTTCTTCAAGTGTACAGAATGACCCACAAGAATAGAAACGAAAACATCACGGTTGTGGAGTAAAACCACCTTTAAGATTCTTTTGAATGTTCTTTTGGATGTCGATGAAGAGGTACCATTCAGAGGAGTCATAATGAATTTTGAATTGAAACATTAACCTTTTAACATTAATGCAATAGATCAAGTCGTCCTCATAGGGAAAAGTAAGGAACAAACTCCTTTCTTGATATTTGTAACGTGAGAAAGATACTCCTGGTAAAAAATTTTTGCTTCTCAGACTTGAGCTGAGTAATTTTACAGCATCTTTAGGAAGATTTAAGTTCCTTACCCAGTCATTTACCTCCTTTAGAGAGACATTTTGGTCGATAATCTTCAAAGTCGGAACGCGAATCATGATAATTATCTGGTTCAGATATGAGTTCGTCTTCATCGGAGCAAGATATTTCTTTCAAGGTGGTAGAGGTCTTGGGTAGCGGGATGTCTGATCCATGAGAGATTGGGCAAATGGCAGAACAAAGATTGGGATATGAAATACAATGCTTACATTTGGAATTAAACCCCTTTACATCGCAAAAACAAAATTAACATTCGTCACTATGGTTCTTCTGCTTAAGCCATACAAATCCTCAACGCACCGCTTGCATACCTTACGAGGCCCCAATCCTTATGTTAATCTCCGATATTTAGTTTGAAATGTGAAAGTAAACTTTTTTCAAAAAATCCGTGATATTCAACTATTGTTTTAACACTGTATGTTCACTACAAATAAAACAAAACCTGTTGGTGAATTAATACACTTCCATCGAGTCATATCGCAAACGTTTGGAAACAAATTCGATGGTCTAACACGAAGTAAAATAACATTAGCACGTTAGATGCCAGTGGCTTTTATGAGCGCTATGCCTGCTCGTCTTGTAGTGCCATGGAACTATTCAGATCTCTCCCCCTTTCGGACCCTTTGGATGGACAGGACTGGGACTTTGGTTTTCTGTGCAGCTGAGTGATGAAATTATGTAGTTTTAATTGAAACTGCTGATCCTAAATATACTATAAATGGTTTCATAGTAGGTAATTTTGGGATTAAATTTAGAAAAAAATTCAAAATAATTGGTTAATCAGAAAATCTACTCATTGGAAGGAAAATTTTGCAATTTGCGGTAAAACCTGACGTCTAGGATTTTTTTCACTATTTTATTCGGTTTTCGCGCTCTAAAATACATAGGAATCAGTTGAAAATTAGCAAACAACGTTTCGGTCGCCGACCTGTGTAATCAACCTATATGAAGGAATAATTCTAAAGCCTGTGGAGAGACAGATTGGACTATTTAAAAAACATGTTTTAATGCTATTCAAAAATTGAGGATCTGTTTATAATTTGTGGATAACCTCAATAGAAAGGCTGTATATTCACTTTGCAGGCTCCATTGATTGTTGCCACTTAGAATAACAGGAAACGAAAATAATAAGTACGATTTATAAAATTGTCAACATGCCAAATTTTTTCTTTTATATGATGTTTTCCAAATATGCATAATTTCACTTTCCGTATCTGGCAATATATATTGCATAACTATAATTTTACGTTTATATTTGGCAACAGTGTATGTAATGACAACAACGTATTGAGATTGAATAGGGCTTACCACAATTAGTAAAATTCTTTACACTGGTCGGAGGATACGACATATAAATGAAGAGAGTAAAAATATAACTGCAAAAATATCCGCACCGTTTCAAAAACTACTCTTCCCTTCATTAAGCGAAAGTGAATTCGCTTGATGAAGGGAACAGTAGTTCTCGAGCCCTTGCGGATACTTTTACAGATGGTATATGTTTTTACCTTCTTCATTTGTATTTTACATATTCCGACCAGCGTCAAAATTTTACTAGTATGTGTAATATTTTTCTTACTCCCAAAACCAAATGGGTCTTCCGCTTTCCATCAAAGTGTGCATGCGTAATATTCGGAGGCTCCGCCAAAAAAGGCATATTGAATTGACTTAAGATTGTGTTTAATTAAAATGGTTGAGAAGTCAACAAATTAACACAATTGAATAAAATATTTAATTGTTTATACAGCTGTTTCAATAGCCCTAGGCTATTTCATCAAGGATAATTTTCACTACCAGGGACGTTTCTTTTCAAACTCACGTTCTATTACCAGAGACGATTCGTCAAACTTATGTTCCACTACGAGAGACGCTTCCTTTAACTCACGTGTTTAATTTATTTTACCTTTCATTTTCACTATACATGTAACCGCCGTTTGTAACACGGGTTGTATTACGCGGTGTGTTGCATCAGTTACCGTTCTGACGAAAATAGTCCAGGGCTATTGAAACAGCTGTGAACGATTAAATTTATTATTCAACTGTGTTAATCTTGTACCTTCGCAATCATTTTATTAGTGCACAGCGTTGACGTCAAATTATATCAAGTGGTATTTAATTATTCATGTTTCCGGCGTTTGAATTAACTATACTGAACATTTAAAGCATTAATAAATATTATTTTAAAATGGAACTACTGCATTGCTCCAATACTCATTTCTGTAAGTTAACAATATAATTCGTAGGGTTATAAATTAGGAAGAATGTGCATTGAAATTATAGGAAAAAAAATATTCATATACAGTTCGTGGAAAAAATATTAATTTCATGCAGAAAGACATACATTACGATTCATTAGGAGAAACGAATAACGTAATAGACAATATATTAAGTAATGGATAAGAAGAAAATTTCATAACGGGAATGGAATGGAATGATCACACTGAAAGCAGGGGTCGGAGCGGGTCACTTAAAGTTACTTTTTTCAGCAAAGTCACTAACGCCACTATTTTTATAAAAAAAAAAAAGTCACTTAAAATTACTATTTTCGGTAAAAAATCATTAATTTTATTTTTTTTTTCGTTCGTGGTAATTGCGTACGAATTATATTGACGAAAGTCAATTTCGAATTTCCGTGGCCGAGAATCCGTAACCCTGAGGAGGAAATACCATATTTTTTAAGTGGACACTTAATATAAAAAGCTAGTATAGGTTTTTTTGGCTAAGTGAAGTTCAGATGACCGGGGTTCGTTATAAGCGATTTCCACTGTATGAGCGGTTTTTTTTCCCAAAAAAGCATTGAACGTGTATTCACTTAAAAAAATTTCCACAGAAGGTTATTTCGGTTAGCGACGTTCGGATGACAGGAACTCTGCTTTTAACGAATTAGATTTATTATTTACTTTTTTGTGGTTTACTCATTATCTGCAGGGGACGAAATGTCCGCAGTGCGAGATGCTGGGGCTACATTTCTGGATCTAGATTATTTGGTTATTTGGCGATTTTTTTTTCTAAAGGTTTTAAAAGAAATAAAAGAAAAGAAAGAAGGATTTTTAAGCAATTAATCTAAGTGCCAAATAGAAAATCTCACAGGCTATTTCTTTAGCTTTTTTATATGTATTTAATAATAATTTAAAAGGAGTTATAGAAGAATACGCCTCGGTTTTCAAATTTTTTCAGCATCGCCAAAATAGTTTCCAATGGTTGTCCACTGTGATGGAATGTCGTTTTCCCTATCTTTTTGTAACCCAGTAGTTTTCCTGAATCAGCACATACCTTATGTGTATTTGGGGGGGGAGGTGAGCCCTCCATACACTAAAACATGCAGATAATCCTGTCACCGAAATCTCTTGAGTCCTTAAACCTTATAATAGTAAAAAAAAACAAAAAAAAAGAAAACAAAACTCGCCTATTTGGTGTCGGCTGACTGTATTGGTCTGACTATATGACTTCAGAAGTTGTATAACGTCAGAAGAGAAACCAAAATACTTTCGGAGAGGTTTGTAGAGAAATACACCCCACCCCCTCCGCGTGCAGGCTGCATATTCTGCAAAAGCGCCATTAAAAAAATTCTTGCTGGGCATTTGCCCCACCCCACCCGCACTAATCCCAAAATCCAGAATTTCAAAATCTACACTGTTTGATTCTACGTTATTATTCTCCTGGATTTTTTTGAAGCCAATACTTCTAAATGTTCCAAATGTACTAAGTGTCTTAACTCAAGTCCCATCCTTTTTAGTTTATGAACTTTGTGGAAAAAAAATGCCTTTATGTAATACTGTTCACTCTTTCCTTCATGTACCAGTTTTACCAGGATGTAAGTACGATATATTTAATTAACGCGTAAAAGTTATGCATTTATTTTAGAAATCTCGTTTTTTTACACAGGAAAAAAAAGAGAAATATTTATCATTTACAATCATTGGCCTACTTTTTTTAAATTTATTTGGAAATACATCAAAAAAAATCAGCCTTATTTCTAAATTAATTAAGGAACTGTAAAGAATTGGAAGAAGACAAAATTCTGTCCAGAGAACTTTTGCATAAAATTATAAACTTTCTTAATAATTTTTTAGTTGAAGCTTTCGAACTAACGTGTTTTTAGCTTTTCATTAAAACATTTTTATTAATTTTTACATAAATTATAATTCCGTTTATTACCTTAGTGTCCATGATAGGCAAAATAAGTAAAGGATTGCTTAAAATATATTTGTAATTTCTAGTTAAGTTTGCGTCACTTTTTTTGCTAAAATGGCTATTTCTTTTTGTCAAATTGGTCACTAAATCAACCATTTTTGAGAAAAAATGACTTTGACCCCTGAGAAAGGAAAGAGAAGAGTAAAATAAAAGTGCGTGGCACAAGTAACCATTTTTTTTTTCAATCTCTAAAAATTCGTTTCATAAAAAAAAGCATCATTTAAAAATCCTCATTATTAAATTTTTAGAAATTACGGTTATAAAAGCAGCTACGTGAAGATATTATTTTATTGTGACTCATTTTCCTATTTGTTATGACTTGGTCAATTTATTCATTGAGTTATTTATATTCGCTGTTATTCACCAGCGTTTCAGTAGCCGATCTTATTTCCTCGCGAATGGTGATCCACACTTTTAACGAAATGCAGAAAACTAAATTCTAATACTAACACTAAAATCTATTGTCCTCCCCGGGAAAAACCCTTCTTTAGAGCAAAGTATTAACGGGCAAAATAAAACATCTCCAAATCTACCCGAAGTTCTGAAGAAGCAATCCCAAGGTACCGTGTTACTCGAAACTCCAGAGAGAAAATGAATTACGAAGACCCTAGTTACAATTCCCCCTGGACAACCGAATGCAGCGAGCAATGGCACATCTTTTGGATAAAACGAGACTAATCTTCGAACTACCGGCTGGTTAACGTTTACGAAAACGGATCCTTAAAAGATATTTGCAGTAACTACATATTTAACACAAGAATTAGCAATTAGTGTGGTGTTCAATCCACTTTACAAACAAGGAAAAAATAATAAAGATCTTGCATAAAATATTTCTTTTTTTTTATGTAGTCATAGGCGTAGTGGGTCTGTGGGGTACGATGCCTCCAATAATTTCAAATAAATCGCAATTTTTCAAATACCGTAATGTATAAATGCCCATGATATGTGCTTGCCCCCCCCCCAAATAATTTTGAGAACTCTACGTTTTTTTGTTTTTTTTTGTAATTGTCAGATTTATTAATGGATTTCATAAACAGTATCGTTGCATTGATTGAATAATTTGATGTACTAATATCCATTAGTGAAATAGTTTAGGCAAAGCAAAACGAAATACCTGCTGATGTAATATAGCTATTAGTAACTAATTAATGAATGATTCCGCTAATTTAAAAATAGTTGCGTTGGAATAAAAATGATTACTACCAGGTAACACATTTACATACAAATGATTGATAACTGGAAAAGTAGCTAATGATATATTTCTCCCAAATTTCGGATGGCTCAGCAGCATTTCTCCATCAGGAGTAATGGTGAATTATTATTTCTGACGAAGAAACATTGCTGTTGGTCCGAAATCTCCGGTAATACACTTTATTTACATTTAATCAGTATATATATATGTTTATCTTTTTGTGTATAATACAATAGCGCTAGTGTTGCAACTCATATTTTGTTATCTTTAAATTGAAATAAACACACACTTAAAAATACTTAACTTCTGTATGTCGTTTACAATCTTTTCGGCGGAGTCATGTTTGTTTTCATCAGAGCAAACTTCCAGACTCACTATAAGTTTGTTCTGACGAAGCCGGACGTGCCCTGCTGAAACGACTGTTCGCGAGTTATGGAACTTACGTAACTAAATTTGCTTTAACTTCTGTTTCAATATATCGTTGTGCAGTGGCCGCTTGTAGCAGCTCATCTAATTTGTGTCCAGCTTAAGGAAGGTTCTCCTTTAGATGGCTACGTATAAGTTGAACTAAGTTTGATCAAAAGGCCTGAGTTCTAAGAGAAATATTTATCTTAAAATATATACATACAAAAGGTTAAACACTGGTAAAATAGCAATGAAAAAGATCACTCAAGCTTTCGGACGCATCAGCAGCAGTCCTTCATCAGGAGTAATGACGATGTTATGTTTCTGTCTCTTTTTTATACTTGAAATTTCTGGAAAACCCTTCATCAGAGTAGTCCCGCAGAATGGGAAAACCCAATGAGAACCAATGGGAGGCCTCCAATAGAATCATGGAAAAACCCAATAGGGACCAATGAGAAACCTGTACTGCGGGGCACCTAATTTGGGGATGTCTCATACATTTCAGAGTAAGAGTTGTTTATAAGTTTCTGGAAGTGGTTGTGATGTATTAATGGCTTTCCCGTGTAGTTTGTAAGTTTCCCAAGATTCTAAGAAGAGTCTACTATTCTTGTTTGTGATGTGACGGTGTAGTATTTTTGTTGAGTCCCAGTCGGGTTCGTGTCCGTGTTGTAAAGCGTGTTCTGCCAGACGTGAGGCTATGTCTCCTTTCGCGAGTGCTTG
>QLNU02014802.1:120328331-120386629 GCA_006491805.2 Dysdera silvatica | reverse complement strand
TAAAAATAAATGATGAATATTTAAATCATTTGCGGTTTGCTGATGACATTGTTATTTTTTCAACGAACCCATCAGAACTCCAAGACATGGTACAGGAGCTCTCAACTAGAAGTAAAGAAGTTGGACTCAAGATGAACCTACAAAAAACTAAGATCATGTTCAATAATTTCGTAGAGGAAACAAAAATACAAGTTGACAACATTGAGCTAGAAATTGCTGATTCATATATTTACCTTGGCCAGCTGATTTCAATGGATGGCAACATTATGAAAGAACTCAACAGACGTATTAAACTTGGCTGGAGTGCATTTGGAAGAAACAGTTTTATCCTGAAGGGGAAATTGCCTTTGTGTCTAAAAAGAAAGGTCTTCAACCAGTGTGTATTGCCAGTCCTCTCTTATGGATCAGAGACATGGAGTCTAACAGTTGGAGCAATACGAAAGTTACAGACAACGCAAAGGAGCATGGAGAGGTGCATGCTTGGAATAACTAGGAGAGATCGAAAAAGGAACACTTGGGTGAGAGAGCAAACTAGAGTAGAGGACATCATTGTTAAAGTAAAAGGGCTGAAATGGCGATGGGCTGGGCATATTGCAAGAAGAACTGATCAACGATGGACAACAGAAATTCTGAACTGGATTCCAAGAGACCACCGAAGACCTAGAAAACGTCCTCAAACTAGATGGGTGGATGAAATAAGAAAACAGGTTGGGGTGACGTGGAAGCGAATTGCTCAGGATAGACTTGTGTGGAAAGCATTTGGAGAGACCTTCATCCAGCAGTGGATAGATAATGGTTGAATATGATGATGATATATGTAGTGGAAATATTTTATTATGACCATACAAATGCGGTCTTGATAACTTAAAATTATTAAAACGAATATTTTAAATTATGCTCGAGTATTTAATTACATATTTTATAATATTAATGAGGAATATAGGAAAATTTTTTTGACCCGTAGCAATTTCATTGGATTTCGAATCTTATATCCGAAGTCTATTTCTTTCAAAATTTTATATTTATAGAATTTTTTACTTTACTTTTTTCACATTTGTAGAATTTTTATAATTTTTAATATCCAATATTATTTTAATTATCGTGTAAATGAGTTACTGATATTATTAAAAATACGTTTTGCGAGTGCAGGAAACTTAAAACCCCTAGATAATCCACTATAAGTAATTTTTTATATGTGATAATTTTACTCAATTACAGTACAAGCACATAAATCACTATAACGCTGCAAACTAAATTGGAAAATGAATAATATGACGATTAAATATATTCCTATTCTTTAAATTTCGATAAAATGTGAAACTCTCACATTCTAAAATTTTCTTTTGTTCTTCTAAAATTTCAATTCTCACGTTTCCAAATTGCGGATATGCATTTAAAGCTCCTAACTTTTTTTCATTTTCTATGAAATCAAAGACGTCAAGGAGCAGTATTTTGAAAGCTTAAATTAATAATCGTTCACTTGTATAAGATTTGTATTTGGAAAGAAAATACTAAATTTTTATCAATAGTTTTTATTCGTCAAGTGTTCTCTGACAGCAGAGCTTCAAACTTGATTATACACATCAGGTTAGCACATATTTATGAGAATATAATAGAAACGTACAGAAAAATGCGGATGTGGGAAAGCTGAAGAGTCTTCAAAAGACCTGAGACTCAATTAGGAAAAAAAAAAAAAATCGCCAGCTGCGGTTTCGACTTCGAAAGTTTTTATTTTATCGTCCTCATAATAAAATCGCATCGGCTCTAGCGATATTTTTTTTATTTTACAACGTTCGCACATTCTGTTCTCAGGTTTTCAAAGAAATTCTAAAAAAAAAAGAAGGGAAGGAAATAGTTTTCTCGCCTACATTTCTCCGGTATTAAGGATTACTTGGATTTTTTGGAAGCTTCCAAGTCTTTTATAAACTTTTCATCGCGGCCCGACGACGAAGAAAGATTTATTGACTTTTGAAAATTTGCGGATAAAAATGTTGTATTGATTTTTTTCCTTAGAAGGTGATAAAATATTCTTAGAAATTTTTCAATGGCTTTATTAAGTTTTGTAAAGTGGAAATATTATCCATTATAAGACCTTGCTTCGGCATAAAAGCTTCCATGCTGGAATTATTCCTAACCATCTGATCCAAAATACGCTGACTTTTTTTTTTTTCAATAATATATGATCCAAAGGCACGCTAACATTCCGTTTTTTGATATTTTTATTAGGTTGTGACACTTTTATCTTATTTTGTTATTTCAGAATAGATGCAAACATGAGTACAATTTATAAAGAAATGAATATGTACAAATATCCACAGCATATATGATAAAAAGTAAGAAAATTCCAAATACACACCAATGGCTTATTTCTCTAAGCTGAAATGTTGCATTATAATATAAGGTGATAATGTAATTAATCACTATCATTTACAGTTATTAAATTTATTTTGCTGACATCACAAAATACAGATTAAATTTCGCAATAAATTTCAAAACATCTACTCTAAAATCTGTTTGAGATTTGTGCACCGATAAGAGAGAATAATGTGCTTTTAAATTATAAAAGCAAGGTTCATTATAAAGCTTTAAAATCGTTATTGCAACTTTAAAGATTTTGACCATTATCCAAATGCGGAATATTATTTGATTTCAACAAAATCACTGATTAAGGGAACCACGACAAAAGGGAAGCATATTCCAGTAAAGCACGAATTCCTGGGTATAATATTATGCTGGAAATGTTTATATTAATGCCGTTGATAACCTGAATATAATGCGTTCATAAAGCATGCAATATATGTTAAAGACTTAGCTTACCCTTACACAAATTAAAACTTGAACTAAAATCAATCATTTTTAAAGATTTAATAAGTTATCAATATTTTTACTATTTATACTTCTAGAAATGTACCAAATATATTCAAGATAAATGGTCAAATAAAAATATTAAGATTTGCTCAAAAGATGTGTAGAGAGAATGCTTTACAATTAAACAAAGTAATACGGGTTTTGCGGTGTCTACAATTATTTGATCAATACCGCCCACTTTTATTAAATTTACCATCGATTATTAATAATTAATATATCATGATCGATAATATATAATATGATCGATAATATATAATATGATTGATAATATATAATATGATCGATAATATATAATGACCGATTATTAATACACTCTATAACAAAATAAATCAACGCACCAAGAAGGAATTATCCGATTGTAATAAAAATTGGTGTATGTTATGAACATATACAGAAAATGAAAAGATTAAAATTTCAGAATACTTGCTTGATTTATTGCAGAGTTTGACTGTTGCAAAGGGGGGAAGTCAATAAGGCGTTGGTCCACCTCTGGCCTGGATGCAAGCTGTCACCCGGAGTGGCATAGACTGATAAAGATCCCGGATGGTGCCCTGCAGAATTTCTTGCCAAATTGTCTCCAACTGTCGGGCTAAATCGTCAACATTCCGGGATGGTTGCAATCGCCTTCCCATAGCGTCCCAAATGTGCTCTATGGGAGAGAGATCAGGAGATCCAGATTGCCAAGTAAGTGTTGGGCAAGCTTGAAGAAACGTGCCGTGTGCGGCCGGGCATTGTCTTGTTGAAACGTAAGTCCAGTGTGTCGCAAAAAGAACGGTAACACAACCGGTCGTAGAATGTCGTCTACGTACCGCTGTGCTGTAACTGTGCGAGAAATAACCACCAAAGGGGTCCGGCTATCAAAGGAGATGGCACCCCAAACCATAACGACGTGTTGTGGGCATGTGTGGCGTGCGATAGTAAGGGCAGGATCCCCACGCTGCCCTGGACGTCTCCAGACACGTCTGCAGTTGTCGTCAGGACACAGGTGAAAACGGGACTCGTCACTAAAGACTATACGTCCCCAGTCAGCGCAGTTCCAAGTTGATCGAGCCCGGCACCACTGTAATCGGACTTGACGGTGTAAAGGCGTGAGAGGTACGCGGCGTATCGGTTGACGCGAGCGTAAATTCCGCTCTCTCAGTCGTCTGCAGAGGGTCATGTTGGACACATGTGTGCGGGCCACACGTTGGATAGTTGATAACGACGAATCCGGTGCTGTGACAACTGTTCTGACAATCGCTCTGTCTTCCCGTTCTGTTGTGGTCCTAGGTTGACCGCTGCCGTTGTGAGGCTGCCATCTGCCGTTGTTGAACCAGTCTTGCCAGCACCGTCCAATCGCCGCATCGCTTCGACCCACATGTCCAGCGATTCTTCGATTCGTCCAACCAGCCTCTTTCAATCCGATAGCACGACCTCTTTCAAACTCTGACATATGCTCGTAATGAGCACGAATCTTTCGGCGAGGCATTGTTACAGTCGACGTAAGATATCCGCAGTCAAAATGCAACAGAAATTTTGACCACATATTGAGAATCGCTCCTTATATACACCTGCTGAATGCGCAGTTCCGATGCGCTGGAGTTCCCGCTATTCATTCATTGGACACCAAATTTTAATCATTTGCATGTTCGGTCAAAATGTCTTTACATACGAAATTTCATTACAATCGGACAACCCCTTCTTGGTGCGTCGATTTTTTTGTTATAGAGTGTATTACTCCTTCGCATACATTCATCGCATTTACAATAACAATACATAGAGAAATTTAAGGGGTACAGTTCCATTAACCCTTCAAAAAAATTTTCTGTTTACTTATTTTATTAATTAGACATTTCTAAATATTTTAATATTGAAATTATAAACATCCAACCAATAGTTCAAAAGTTATTGCGTAAAACATTTCAGACCAAGCCGTCACGTAAAATTTAAATGGCCAGTTTAAAACTTACTCGCATTTTTGATATGGGCTGTTTTTATGTCAATGTTTTCATTATATATTTAATTATTGACGTTTTTAGAATCCGAGTAGAAGGGAGTAACTTCTAGCTTTAGAAGTAAACAACTCTATTAACATCACGTTGTTTACGGAAATCGGACTGCTTACTTCAGCGAAGTCTCTATTAGGATTAGTCTAATTTAATCACCAGCCACTTTCAGTGTGAATTTTGTTTTTGTTTTCATTGTTATTTGTTGCTGGATTATTTTCTGTTTTCGAAATGAGTAGTGAATATGGACGCTCAACAGGCTATCGGCCCCGTAAAGACATTTTTATTGAAAACAAACGTGCATCTACGAATGATCTTTCTGCTGTTAGTAAAAAGTGCGTCAAGCAAAAAATGAAGAATCCATTCACATCAAATAATATCTGAGCAAAGTGATTCTGGTAGTGAGATTTCAGGATATAGATTTATTGATATTAATTTAGTTTTCAGAACGTTTTCGATCGCATGTTTATCACCAATAGAAAATGCCATGGTAAAATGAAATAAAAAACATGTTTGAAGTGCATCATCATATTTTTCAGTTCCTGTGTGCTTTGCGGAACAAAGCTAAAGCCAGAATTTAAAAAGCTTTCAAACTAGCAATGCGGTATTAACCGGCGAAAAGTATTTGTATGCGCGCTGCAGCATCGGTCAGGGGTTGAATGGATTACGGGCTTTCATCGCAGCCATAGATCTCGCACTCCACCCCCATCTCTCACAAAAAGCATATGACAAGTGCGTCGAAAAGATCAAGTTGCACCTCTCAAAATTGCGGAAATTTCTATGGTAGATGGTTCATCGATTGCAGTCGAGTTGACTGAACGTTCTGAATATATATATATATATTAGTGCTCATGGCACGTGGAAAACACGTGGCCATACTTCATACAACGGGGCGTATAGGGTTATTGGGCCTGAAAGCAGGAAAGTGATCGACACAGAGGTACTTTCTACATTCGGTAAAAAAGTGTGAAGCCCAATGAGTTGACAACAGCTCCGATAGCGAAGGGGATGAGGATAGTGGTAAGCAAAAGCAACATGATCGTTTGAAAAATCACTCTGGGTTGGCTGGCAAGATGAAAGTTGTAGGCATGTAAAGGATTTTTGCACGATCGATGGAAAAGCGAGACGTACGTTACGTTAAATATATTAGGGAAGGGGACACTAAAACGTGCAAGGAAATTTGTAGCAGTAAACCGTATGGGAATGTTCACGTACAAAAAATTGAGTGCATTGGCCATGTTCGAAAGAGAATGGGCAATAGACTTCGAGCACTCAAAACGCAAATAGTGAAAACCTAACTCGCAGACGGAAAACCTATCGAGGGTAAAGGTCGGCTGACAGACAAATTTATTGATAAGCTGTCCACATATTATGGCAATGCCATTTGAGCAAATTCTGCCTCTCTCACAAACATGCGTGAAGCAATGTGGGCAACATACTTTGTGCCTCGACTGCTGAAGAACCAATGCACATGTTCTGTCTTAAGGGTTCCGATACCTAGTGTAATTACTAAAAGAAAAAAAGTGATGATAATGGACAGCCCTTCCCTTATATTCACAAAAAAACTCTTCCTGCCGTGATACCAGCTGTTAAAAAAATGTTTGTGGACTTATGTGCTCCAGAGTTATTAAAGAAGTGTTTGGGAGGAAAAACCCAAAACCCAAACGAATCTTTAAATGGCACGATTTGGCAGTATTATCCGAAGATTTTTGGAAGTGGACGAAAAATTGCCGAGATAGTAGTTGGTGAGGCCGCGCTTTTTGGGGAAAATCGCGTTTTACCGAAACTAGTGTAGCTCCTTTATTTGTAAAGCTATCAAAATAATTTGACAACCAAATTCCTCAGCATAAAATGTTCTCAATTTTAGTTCATGGGTGAGTTTTCCTCAGTGAAAAAGAAATAGCCTAAAATCTATGGTAAAAAAGCGCTTAAAATGCTTAAAATTCACATTTTGAGCACTGTCATTTCTATGAAGAAAATAAGATTCACCTTTAATAGTTTTTTCCTTAACAGGTCTCTTATAGGACTACTTGCTGTGGGAGTTTTAAACCTGAGACGCTTTTCCTTCTTTTCATAGAGTGTCAAACACTGCGTTAAGCCGATAAGTTGTGATTTTCAACACAGTATATTTCCAAAGGAACTGAATGGAAATTATGAAATTGCCATAAAATTAACTCCTTTGCAGTTGAAACACAGAATATAAATTTGATGACTGAGACTTAAGTGGGTCCAGAGTTGTGGAGCGTCAAAATTAGTTAAAAATTGTACGCATTTAATTTCTGGCGGAACAAAAGAAACAGGAACAAAGAACTTCTATTTGTGTTTTCTTTTACTAAATAATATTTGTTGTTGCTTAGAATCAAAATTATTAATAAATTTAGCATCAATTCATATTTTCTTATAAACTTGTAAAGCTTGAAAAAAAAAAGAATACCTAGTAATAAGGTTTGTTCTTGCGATATCTGAAATGTTTTACTATTCACTTTGATCTATTTAAATTATCGAAAAACTGGAACCTACGAATAAATAGAAAATATCTATATCTGTTTATTTACATACTTTATGTATAAATTGGTTGTCTATTTAAAATCTAGTCACAAACTAATCTTTGTTGTTTTTACTTTGGTATCTAAGGTACTGTCTTCAGTAGTACTTTCTTATTTTAATAAAACTGTCGAAAGGTATCAATTTGAAGACAATAAATATCTTAAACTGGAGATCGTTTGAAGTTGGTGATTCACACCATACATTCTTATAAAAGCTTTCGTTCTCAAATCGTTCAAACTTACTACTTTTTTTATTGCAGAATGCATTTTTAAATAAGAAGAATTGGTATGTTTAGTGCTCTCCCGAAGGAACCTGTCATGTCATGGCCTGAACTATATTATTTTCACTCATTTCCTAGATGGATGCAAGTTTAGATATGATCCCAACACTATACTGGCAGTTGTTTGAAAAATGTGAGCTCAGTTCTCCTTTATTTGTAGTGCGAAGTTATGAAAAGAGAATTTTGCTTTTATTTTACCCAATGTGAATTGTTTTGTGAGTGTTTGTAATGGTGAACAATGTTACAAACAGGATTATCAACTTGTATCAAAGGAAGTATTAAAGGCGATTGATTTGTGAGCAAGTGATCAGAGTCTGCTTAAATTAGGGATCTCACAAGAAACATAGAGTATTCCTCATTACCACAAGTATAAACATTTGGAAAAAAGTGTAGTGACCTACTAGGTTTATATAAAAAAACCCGCTAAAAATGGTTTGTGTAAAATTCTTGTCGAACACTTGTCTAAACCACAAAATATCCCTATTGATTTAATTCTAAGAAAAGCTTTGTGTCTAACATGTGAAACAAAAATATTTGTGCAAAACCCAATTGCACACAGATCACAAAACGATTCTCTGTAGCTGGTGTTAAGTCTAGCTACTTTAATCATTACCTTTACATACTGATGATAATTATATAAGAAAACGCTGTGGAATCCAGAAGACCTTGGAAGGACACATCATTCATGTTTTGGATCACAGAACACAGATCTTCCAAATTTCTGTTCTGGGTATTTTTGCTTGAAAAGGCTGAAAAGTTGATTCAAAGGAAGCAGAAAGGGTCTCTTTTGTTTATATACCTTAATGTTGTTTACAGTTATTGACACAGTCTTTTTTACATGGGCATAGCTGACTATTCGTATCATCTTGGTAATATTCAATTACACAATTGACCACCTGTCCACTGATTTTGTGTCCAACTCTTTTAGACATCTTCGGGAATACACCTTGGATTTTTACTACCTCTCTTGTTAGCCTCAACTGGCATTCAGATACATTAAACTTTTCACACAGTTTATTTTTGACCAAGAATCCGATAAAAGACTGATAATTTTTACTTTTTCATATGTGTTTACCATATTGCATTTTCCTTAAGTTTATCTATCAATATTTGATATATATTTTATAATGGTTCAGAGATAAAATATATGTTTTCTTCCAGGTCCTCATTAAAGGATTATTCTAACATTTTTTTTACCTCATGTGCATTTTTTTCATTACTGCTGAGAGTCTTTGTGATTTGTTTAGTTTTGTTATTTAACACAGACGTGATAAGTCCAAGAACTTGCATACTGTGTTTACTTCATGTAAAATTTTGTCCTCAACTGGCTCATATGCATCAGGGGAAAAGTAAGTATCATTTTGATATGACTCTCTTTCAATTGGCTTTTGCACAACTATTTTTGTTGCACATGTGAGACGTAGAGCTTTTTCTGGAATTAAATCAATATGGATATTTTGTGGCTTAGACAGGTGTTCAACAAGAATTTTACTCAATCCATTTTTAACAGGTTTTTATTGTAAACCTAATAGGTCACTAACACTTTTTACCAAAAGTATGATAAAATTTGGCCAAATATTTATACTTGTGGTAATGAGAAATACTCTCTATTCCTTTTGAGGTCTTCAATTTAAGCAGAGTCTGATCACTTGCTGATAAATCGATCACCTTTAGTACTTCCTTTGATACAAGTTGATAATCCTGTTTGTAGAATTGTCCACCATTAAAACCATCCACAAAATAATTCACATTGGGTACAATAAAAGCAAAATTCTCTTTCCATAACTCCGCACTACAAACAAAGAAAAACTGCGCTTACATTTCTCAAACCACTGCCCGTATTGTATTGGGATCATGTATAAATTTGCATTCATCCAGGAAATGTGTGGAAACAATATAGTTCAGTCCGTGGCACGATGGATTCTTTTTGGAGAGCACTAAACATACCAATTCTTCTAATTTAAAAATACAACCTGCAATAATAAAAAATAAAAAATTTGAATAATTTGAGAACGTATTTCATAAGAATGTATGTTCTAACCAACTTAAAACGATCTCCAGTTTAAGCTATTTTTGTCTTCATTGATATCTTTTGACAGTTTTATTAAAATAAGAAAAGGTGCATTACTGAAGACAGTACCTTTAGACATCGACGTAAAAACAACAAAGATTAGCTTGTGAGTAAGTTTTAAATGGGCAACCAATTTATACAAAAAGTAGGTAAATATACAGATATAGATATTTTCTATTTAGTCGTAGTTTCCACTTTTTCGATAATTTATATAGAGCGAAACGATTAGCAAAAATTTTCAGATAACCCAAGGACAAATCTTAAGACTATTTATCCTTTCTTTTCAAGCTTTACAAGTTCATAAAAAGTCGGTACTGATGCTAAATTTATTAATAATTTTGATTGCAAGCAACTATAAACGTTATTTAGTAAAAGAAAACATAAATAGAAGCTCTTTATTTCTGTTTCTCTTTTTCCGCCAGAAATTAAATACGTGCAATTTTTGGCCAAATTTGATGCTCCACAACTCTGGAACCACTTAAGCCTCAGTCATCAAATTTATATGTTATGTTTCAACTACAAAGGAGTTTATTCTGTGATGATTGTAATGTCACACTCAGTCCCTTTTGCGGATATTCTGTATTGAAAATCACAATTTATGGGCTTAATTCAATGTTTGACAGGCTCTGCGACAAAAAAGAAAAGTTTCTCAGATTTGAAATTTTCACAGCAAGTAGCTCTGTGGGAGATCTGTAAAGGTGAGTCTTATTTTTTTCATAGAAATTACAGTGCTCAAATTGTGAATTTTAAGCATATTAAACGCCTTTATTACCACGGATTTTAGGCTATTTCCTTTCCACTGAAGAAAAATCAGCTATGAGCTCAAATTTAGAACATTTTAATGCTGAGGAATCTGGTTTTTAAATTATTCTGGTAGTTTTCAAAATAAGGGAGCTACACTAGTTTCCGTTAAACGCGATTTTCCCCAAAAAGCGCTACGCCACTGTTAAAAAATGGCCGCCAAAACAAAAAAATAATTTGCCATAAAAAAATTTTAAATCGCTAATTTTTACTCTCAACATACTAAGAAACATTCAGTTAAAAAGGGAAAAAATCTAAATTGTCAAGCAACATATTTATTGTTTTTTGGGTGATTTGAAATTGATTGACCCATTACTAAGTTATCCATTGCCAACGAGGATTCAGGAAATAGTTCGTGTTAAAAGTAATTCGCGTTATCCGGAAAGATAAGAATTGTATTATAAAATCATTCATTGCTGACGAGAATTCAGGAAACTGCTCGTATTAAAAGTTATTCGTTTTGAGCTTGTCCTCATTACCGAGGTAAGAATCTGCCTACCACAGAACGATATACATTGAAATGTTTGAAAAGGAGCTAAGATATTATATATTGGCTTAAAATTTTCCTTTGTAAGCAGATACTACTCTTTCTTCCATTGAAAAGAAAAAAAAAACATGTATGTTTCTAAACTAATTTTTGAAAAATAACGAATTTCGCGCTGAACCCTATGGATAAAAGACTACGAACTGAAAAGTAAAGAAAGCTGGCAAATAAATCGCGTCCATCGAAATAAAAGTGAAAAGACCAAATTCTAAAATGGAAAAAGATCTTTCACTACTTGCTAAACAATGATTCCCCATAAATCAATGACAACAAATGACTTCCAGAACGCACATTACGCAAACTTCCTGACAGACCATTATTTGATTACAGAAGTACCATGTGCCGGAAAGGAAAACTGATGAAAAATAACCTTTTGTGTAGCAAACAACATTTGAAAAATTCGATTTAAGTCCAAAAATACCGAATGCATTATCGATTATCACCGAATAAGTATGGATCAGTTCATCGGCCTCTTTTTCATTCTGTAAATAAATCGGAAAACGGCATATCGACCATTTCTTCCTTTCACAGTTGAAATCATCGCATCTTTAAGTTCTTTCGTGAGAACTTTAATCACAGAAAACAGAAATTCCCAGAGTTTGTGCTTGCTAAAATTGTATTATACGTAATATTTTCTTATACAATAAATGACTGCATCTTGAATCCTGAATTCATTTTTTTAATATGACGGCAGCAGGAATGTTTGCGCGATTTGAAGACGATTTTCGCACAAATACTTCAATTTCTTTCAGGAAAGAACATTACATTCATTGTTCAACTGAAAAGAGACTTCGTTAATTAAACAACCAAAGCAATTTCTCTTATAATGAAAATAAAGCAAACTAATTTTCACTTTCTTTGTAAAGGGTTTGTTAGAATTTGTTATAAAATGGTAACGTTTAAACTGAAGTCTCATACAGCGGGTTATTATGCAATATTCTTAAAATCGTTTTTCACGTTAACAACATAATAGAAAAATTTCTCTAAATAATTTCCTAGAAACAAATAGAAATTACATTAATATGTTAATATGTATATAGGGTGTCCTCAAAGTCCTTACGGAACTCTGGAACGAAGGTAGTTCCAGTTGCGGAAGTTCTCGCATGGGCATTGTACTATACCTGGACCAATTAGCTGGCATTGACGGCAATGGCTGTGATGTCAAAATTCGGAACATACAAAATCTAACCCGAAAGCTATGAGATATACCGGAAAAAAGTCAATGAAAAATTTGTAGAATATCAAACATTTAGAGGGAAATAATATCTTGCACTATACATCATTCATTTATAATAGTATCCTATGAAAATTCACACAAGATATCCGCGGTTTTTGCACAATTAAATACATAGGAAATAATACGTATTTTAAAAACATACTTGATCCCCCATACGAAGCGTACAAAAAGTTTGGAATCAACACCTATAGTCTACAAAATTTCACAAAAATTGATAAGTATTTTAAAGAAAATAAATTCATTAAATCGAATTGGTGTATTTACAAAAATATACATTGTTTCTGAAATTTACATGTAAAAAGGTCATTTAAATTAGCAGTATTTTTTAAATTATTTAATTTTAACTCACAACACCGTGAGAAAAGATGTGTAGAATCATGTGATGTACTGAAAAAAAGTATGGAATCATGTGAAGTACGGGAAAAAAGTATGGAATCATATTAAAGTTCATTTGATTAGTAGCACGTATGTTCTCCAGGGGCCTTGATTACAGCCTGGATTCTCTTTGGCATGGACTCTGCAAGTTTTCTGCAATCGTCCAGATTAAATTTGTCCTATGCGGTCTTAATATCAATTTTTAATGATGTTTTTTTTATTTATTGCTTGCTGCTTCATGACAAGTTATTTAAGTTTCCACCGCAGATTTTCAATTAGGTTTAAATCCGGGCTGCAGGCCTGCCAGTCCAATGTTTTTGCATTTGTTTCCAAAAAGTAATTTTTACCAGAACGAAACCTATGACATGTGGCATTGTCGTCCACGAAGCTGACTTCCTCATCCTCAAACCTGTCTTAGATTGTTGGAATGGGAAAGGCGTTTAAAATCTCGATGCAGGCTTCCGAATTCGTAGTTCCACTTACTATACATAATTTACTTGGACCTTCGGACGACATACTCCCCCACTCCAAAGATCACAAAAGATGTAGGAAACTTTTTGCGGAACTTCATACAATCTATATTCATGGTTTCTCCTTTTAGACGCCAAACAAATATTCCACTGTCATCACCATTACCAGTGCATATTCTTAACACATTACTAAATATCACTGCGCTGTAGCCAAAATCAATTTTTCCTTCCTTTTACTCATTTTATTCTAACTTATTTATGTTTTTTTTTGTAAGTTTAGGTTTAGCCTTGGCCTTACAGAAGCGAAAACCCATACCCCATAGGCGTTTTCCTATCTGTTTTATCACAAACGTTAGCTTTAGATATTTTTTTCATCGATCATTTATTGGTTTTGATGTCGAAAATATCATACTTTTTACATATTTTTCTTAAAGTTTGATCCTGATTAGTAGAAGTTGCACGAGCCTGCCACAACGATAAACATTCATCACGCTTTTCGTTTCTTTACACTTTTTCCAAATTTTTGAAATGGTGGATTAAGAACAAGAAAACGTCTTCGCAAATCCTCGCTGAGTTTTTCCTTCTGCTAACCATTTAATTATTCTGTTCTGAACTCGAACGTTGAACTCTTTTATCGGTGCCACTTTTCTTTGCTAGCTAACGATATGAAAGCAGTTTGGCGCAGTATAGCCCAGATGCTCTTGCGCCACGAAAATTCAAACAAACAAAAGCAAGTAATGTTGGTTTTCTATAATTACTTCCCCTCAGAATTCAAGCATGCGTATTAAGTAGTCATAACGTCATCTACTCACTTAAAATTTGCACAAGCTTTTGATTCCATACTTCTTTCCCGTGCTTCACATGATTTCATACTTTTCTCACGGTATTAATTTATTTTTATTAGAATTAAGTATATGGAAAAAAATCTCCTTCAAATTTTACTTTTCGAATATAAATCCTGGATATATATATATTTTGTAATAACACCAAGAAACACTTTTAAAATAGTATTTTTTTTTTAATTTTTAAGCAATGGTAATGTTATTGCAATTATCTTGTTAACCATTAGTCGTAGAAAAGCTTCCGAGAGAAAAAAATATTTTCAAACTATCGATGTTGCTTATGTTACTCATTTTACAAAAATTGGAGTGTGTATAAAAATATGAAACTTAACTTTTTATACGGTGCCCTTACCAAACAATTTTCGGTCTGGAAAATATTACCCCGTGGCGGAGCACTCTAAAAGGATTTCAGGTAATAGAATATCTGCTGAGATATTGTATATTTAAAATCCTGTATTTATGCGCTAAATAAATAGGAACTATCCACAAAATATCTATCTAAACTATCCACTTGCAAAATATGAGATAGCATTTCGATTAATTTGTGAGTTACTGTGTCGCTTTTCAAAACAACAAAATGCGTTCACGCGCTGGCTTCGTTTTCTCCCAAAAATATAATCTCCAAATGTTGCCATTATTTCATTAACGAATCGCCACACGTATACAAATCAAAGATAGAAATTTATAAGTGATGGATTTTAACTTTTAATATCTTAGCAAATATTAAATTTAGAAATAGGAATTTTTTCCGTTTGACTAATTAGATATATAGGAAAATATTTTTCTAATTCGAAAATTTTTGGTAGAGGGCCTGTGTAAAAAGTTAAATTCTGTGTTTTTACATATGAAGTATATAACATCCCTTACAAATAAATAGCACATTCATAATATAATTTGAATATATATATAGATATATATTCAGATATACAGATATAGTATTTCTACAATTAATGATTAAAAGGATAATTGCGGGAATATTTATAACCTGATTCACCTTGTATGTTATGTAACACATGTTAAGTAGTCATGTAACTGTTGACCCATGTATTAAATTCAACCCTTCCAATTTTGTAACTCGAAATATCAATAAAACCTACATTTCAATATATTTGATGATTATATATATTCAACGATTATATATTCCTTAAATTACCCCCTTTTGTTGCATATTCTCTCCAGGGCTGTAGACAAACTGGATCCCAAAGAGGGGATGAAACCTCCCTTGAAATGCAATTAGGTATCCCTGAAAAAGGTTATTTCTCAAAATAAAATACTGCAGAATTTTATTCTATATAAAATTGTGCAGGATAATGAAATTTGTTCTTTGTTGTTAAAAATGTATTTAAAACAGATTTTTATGGCAAATCTTATGTACATCATGTTTTTGATTCTCCATCTACTATATAGTACAGGTAGTGGAAATCGTAAATTTTAGTTTTTAATGCAAAATCCATGTTACGAAATGTATTCATTAAAGCTAATATATTAGCCTGTTCAGATAATTAATATTAATAAATAAAATACATCGAAAAGTTAATGAATTCTATATTAGGGTGTGTCGAAAAAGACCAAATTACTGTTATCGAAAACCCCTAGTGCGGAAAAGTTGTAAGTGACCACCACTAAGAATTGTGTGAAATATTTTTCGAATCGGTTGATATCTCTGGCCAGAGGGTCAAAATTTTGAAATTTCACTAAAAACATGAAATTTTTGAGTATTCGTAGAAAATACCTGAATTGTTCAGATTGGAAAGTCCTGGTACGCAAAAGATATTAATGACTATGAACAATAAGTGTATATAGTATAATTCCAATCCGTACATTTATTCGGCTCTGACCAAAGCCTTGATATTTCGAAATTTTACATAAAAAACTCAAAAAGCAGTGCAATGATTACTTAATATATAACATATTATTGCACTGCATTTTGCGCTTGTTATTATTTATTTAATATATTATTGTTATAATAGTTACTAGTTAATTACTAACTAATTAATTTTAGTGTCCTTCCTTCACCCCTTTGCGTTTCCAAGCACTCTGGCCATCGTACCGCCTACCCGTGCTTTTCCCGTCCACTCTCCTCAGAACGATTGTTTGTTTATTTTGTGGTTTTACGGCTCAAAGACTACAGTGGTCATGCTGCGCCGGGACCTACTGTTTTCCGAGGAATCCGAACCTCTTAAGGCCTAGGGAACCAAACCCCGGACTACAGTGAGCAGTGCGATCTTTATGAGATTTATGAGTATCGTCAAAACGAATTCGCCCGCCTTTGCTACGACTACCCAACCCTTATATGAATCCCGAAAACTCTTCAAAGTCAAATTGACTCGCCTGTCTGTAGGGTAATAGTAATCCTACTCACTTTTCCCCTTCATTGCCGTAAGCTTTGTCTTATGTGTATGTGTAAGCTCTCATACTAATTCTCCCTTACTAACATATTCGTATTCGATCGCGTAGCGGCTAGTTTCCGGGACTGAATAGATGGATACTACAGTGAATGGCTGATACAGTGCTACAAAGTAAAAAATGATGACAAAGACGAAGTCTTCAATTTCAAAGCCGTTTGTGCGAAAGAATTTTTTTGTCCCATTTCTGGACCCCCGAAAAATCTATATGAAAGTTAACTTTGGACAAATGAAGGTGTCATAAAGTGTTGTTTGAACGAGATGTGTAAAATTATTTTGGAGACTGACAGCAAACAAGAACTTAGTTTCTCAAGTATTGCAGACGCTGTGGCTGGGAAAATTGAAAAGTTTTATCAAAAAACTTTATTCCGACAGTTTTTCAGCAGCGTGTACGTACTATGTTGTTCTCATATCACAAGAAGTATACTGACATGAAAAATTGTAGTAGACGGATCTCTAAAAGTCAAACAGTGAAAGACGGGGTTGATAAGTTCAGGCAGGAAGCAAGTAAAACACTTTTTGATATAGCTTTTTGCAAGTGCTCAGATATCAGTAAATGCCCTTGCCCTTCGGGGAATAAAGTCCCAGCCAAAGACCAACTATTCCTTGTCGATCAGAGATCAACCGTGCTATGTACATAGGTTCCGTTGATCTTATCGAAACACAGGAGCTCCAAAAGCGAATCAAGGGAAAATTATAAGAGTCTACTCTTTCTAGAAAAGAGATAGTTTGTTGCGTTTCTAGCGGGACTGACAACGGCAACTCAGTTGGAACAGAAACCGAAGTAGTTGCTGACAAAGAACATCTGATTTGTATGGCCCAAGTACAAGTAAGCCAATTCCATCTTCTTCTCAAATACGGCTACCACCACTTCGCGCAACTGTACTTACTAGCCAACGATATGGTTGTCCGATAGAGCAACTGCTGCAATCACATCAGAGCTCAGAACAATTGCTGAGTCTTGTCGCAGTCAACGCCAGCGGCTGGGATTTTTCCCAATTTCCTGCTACACATACACACAGAGACTGCTGAAAAGACAGTGAACCTAATGACTGAGGCTTCGGTTCGCGTATGTGAGCACGATAATAGGGATGCCTACATTCGATCAACCATATTTTTCAGAAAAATATCATACTTCGATCAAATATCCAACTTCAACGTTGTGAGACTCCGTGAACGATGAACGATCATGAGATGATGATAGCATCATTGAATGATTCCACTATTAAATATTAATCCATTATCTAGTAATTAATATCAATCCAATATTAATGAGTTATTCCATATCTTAGCCATGTGATGGTAAAAAGTGAGTATTATAAATTTTATAAATTTAGCGTGTTTATATGTAAAATTTTGAAATTTCGAGATTTTGGTCAGAGCCGAATAAATTTACGGATTTGAATTATATTATATACACTTGGTTCATGGTTATTAGCTTCCTTTCCGCACATGGTTTTTCGATCCGAACAATTCGGGTATTTTCTACGAATACTCAAAAATTTTGTGTTTTTAGTGAAATTTCAAAATTTTGACCCTCTGGTCAGATCCAAAGATATTAACCTATTCGAAAAATATTTCACACAATTCTTAGTGGTGGTCACCTGCAACTTTAACGCACTAAGGGTTTTCGATAACAGAAATTTCGTTTTTTCCGCCCTACCCTATTCTATATCCTCCTTTAGTAGTTTTCTGAGTCCCCCCGCTGTTGTAAAAAGCGTTTAGTTACGTTTGTGATTCTTTTCCCCACCCCCTTAATCAGTATATATTCCATGCAGAAAGTCCCAAATAAATGCCATTGGCACATAACGGGCGCTATGGATGCCAACATTTCCCCCAGTTATTCTATACCTACGTCCGTTTTCAGACCCAATAGGGAAACTTGAATATATATAGAATGGAAAACATGATTTTCTTTAACTAAGTGCGAAGTTTACCAACTACTGTATCATCGTTTCATAGAAATGATAGTAACCAGATGTGTTTTATTCAGGCAATTACTCCTTGCTAATTGCACAAAACATTAGGTATTTATTGAAACAGATTGCTTTTACCACTTTCTGTTATTAGTTTCTTTCGTTCTTGGAATTTTCCGTTAGCGGCATTATCACACCGTCAGATGTATTGCCATTTGGCGTCGTAAAACCTATAAAATTACCCTTTTCTTCGGGATTTTGTTTACCGATAACAATAATTACTTACAGTGCAATTTCCAAAACTAATTTATTTCACTTTATTTCCTTTATGATGAAAATGCAGCAGAGTTTGTGCCTTGTGGGAAAGGATAGCTAAGATAAATAATGCTTAAAACCTATGACATCCCAAATAATCCTAACTTATTTTGTTGAGGAATCTTGGTCTTGGGTTGTCGATGTCAATAAGAAGGAAAAAAGGCAAGAGCTGGTCGTCTGCCGGGTTCGAATTTAGATTTCCGCATAACAGTAAAGTGCATTGCCACAATACCATAGAAGAGCATGCTACAACTGTGATTGTTAATATAACTGTTATTGTTAAGTCGTTACTGGGACAACTGTACGCTGTTCATTATTCTTTTAACGGACTTGGGTAATCAGCAGCGCATACTCAGACTTGCTGGAAGATAATAACAGAACATATTTTTTATATACAAAAATTGCGGACATCATAAGCATGCTCGTAGCCCAGGGGGTGGGTCTTAGGGACCAGTCCCCACAACTAAATTTGTGATAGGACGGTACTAATATGTATATATATATATTTACTCGTCAGACTTGTAAAAAGGGGAGTAAAACAAAACAAGTGAACCTTGAATAATTATCAAAATTCTGACCACAAAATATCGTTTTGTGAACAACTAATTTGAGACTACTTTAAAACAATGTTAAATTTTAATATACTTTTAACATTATAATTTTCATTTCTTGATATTAAAACACTTTGTACGGTCTCAACGTGCTCGGCGCAGAATGATTATTACTGTCCTCGAGCCATGAAAATAAAACTAACCAACCCAAAAACATTAAAATCATTTTCTCTAAAAGGGGGCCATTATAACAAAATAGATTTTGCTGATAAAACTACAAGCAAAAATTTGCAATGATATTTGATGGCACAATTGGTGTTTTCCATTTATGTACCTCGTATATAGGCCTACATATTATATATTATACATATGTTTATCATTTTTGTATGATGTATTTATATTTCTTCTTTACGATAAGGTGACACATATTTGTTCGAAGTTATTTTTTAAAAATTCTAACTCCCGAAATTAAATACTGGCTATGGCCTTCATCACAAGAATAATATAACTATATAAATAATGTAAATATATACATATATGTATAAAATATTTTGTGGTAATTGAATAAACAGAATTTTATGCAAAAATCATTTAATTCAAACCAACGTTAAAAATAACTTTTCTCAATATTTCTAGAGAAATTTCAATTACTGCGAAGTAAGTTAATCTTATAATCTTACCTTTCAATTGAAAAAGCATAGATATTTTGGATTGAATTTGATCAACAGACGTTTGTTTAAATTGCTTTTGATGCTAAAATATGATGATAACGAAGATAGATGGGAATGAGGAATGCTATTTCAACAGTTAAGAAAGCTTCAGAATAGGTGTTTTATAGAAAATATTTTCGGAATTCTGCCACAAGATTTAGATCCTTTGAATGTAGGATTTAATATAACAAGTCGACCATATTGGAGTTTATATATTTATAATAATAATAATTTTGTTTAACCTAAGGTGAACATTGAATTCAATGCATATGCAGTGAGAATATATATGCTACATGAGAAGATAATGATATACTGAGAAAATAAGTAAATTAGAAATGGAGGAGAATAGAATGCCATATCTTGTTATGAAATTCTCCTCCTTAGTTATGGAACGAAAATAATTCAAATTAAAAATAAAAATGGAAGGTGGAATTAAAATCAACGAAGTATTTATATCTTACCGTTGATTTTCACGTATTCAGAAATGCAAAAATTTCAAATATGTATATCGATTTTGGGGAAAATAATTTCATACAAGATATAGAGCCACAAATTAATATAAAATATTTACGTCTTCCTCTTTTTAACTGAATGTCAGATGTTTTCACAATCGTTTTTGTGTTCGATCTTGAAATCGTTATTACATGGAAAAAATTACATCTAATATTGTGTGCTACGGGGTTCAAGCGCTGAAGGTACTATATTCAAAATTCTAAAAAAGAGAATTTGTTTTAAACCGAAACCGAACTTGTAAGGTAGCGATATCCGATATTAGAAAACTCTCTGTCAGGGACGGCCTTCTAAAATGAACGACGTTTTCCTTTTAAGCTATATATTTTCCACGAAAAGATATGTTTACGGAAAAAGTATATATACGCTCTCAATGTCTGCGATATTTCAAACTGAAGTTTTGTTTTCCTTGACTTGGTACGCAAGATGGCGTGCCTTTTTGAAGACATTTTTGTCGGAGAAATAAAGATTTCCATTCACTGGAATAAGTAAAGAAAGGTATAGGGAGCAGAAAGCGACGCTTATATGTGAAACAGAAGACAAAAGACTTGGATGGACTCATTTCAGATACAAAGAATTTCCGGTAAACAAAAGTGGAGAAATGTAAAATACGATAACTTTCCTGACGAGATCAAGCAGACGGTTGAGACGGTTTACTCCATCTAAATAAAAACGTCTTTTCCATGTGACGTAAACCACTTCAACAAATCATCTTGGACATGGTAAAATCCTCTAAAAAGTGATGCCGTAATTTAATGTCATTCTGTACCGCCAGGTTTGCTTGATATTTTCTTAATACCAACGACTAATATTCTGTTTATATTTTTTGGAATATTTTGCGTGTAGCTAAAATGGGGAAAAGAATATTCTTACTTAATAAGCCACGATGAGTTTTCGTTTGTTCTTCCGTTGAAATCGTAAACCGTTAAAAAGTGTTAATATTGTATGATGCAAAAAATTCTATTTTAAATTATCTTTTTTAAAAATTTATTGCCTTACAATTTCCGTTAAAATATGCAAAGCCTTGTGGTTTTATTTTAAAATTTATATAAAATAAAATTGCAGATAGGTATTGTCAAAAATGAATATTTATTAAGTATTTACGACAACAACGTATAAAGATTGAACAGGGTTGAACAGGATTGAACTAGTTACCATAACTAGTAAAATTTGACACTGGTCGGAATATACGAAATACAAATGAAGAAGGTAAAAGACATTTACCATCTGCAAAAATATTCGCAACGTTTCGAGAACTACTGTTCCCTTCATCAAGCGAAAGTGTCGAGGAAGTGTAGGTGTTCGGTATTTATACCCCAACTTTGGTTTTGGTTTTTCCCCTGTCTGCGTATTCACCATTATATTATTCAATTTTTTGCATTTTTGACATTTGATGGCTTCAAAATTTTTTTAATTAGAAGGATTTGTCAAATGTTTTTTATTCCAGGACAAAGAAGTCTGAATTTCTGAATAATGGGAGCAGAAAACCATAATGCTAGCAACAAGAAATATCTTGGACCTTTTTGAGTGCTTCGTATTTTAGGAGTCAACATGTAGCTTGGCTATTTACGAAATAGAAAAATGCCAACAACCTGAAACCATATTGAATGTATATCATGGAGAAAGTGTAAGAAACAGAGGTCGCTGATGTAAAATTGAAAACCAAATCTTCTTGTAAATGCTTTTGAAAATGAAACTCAGTATTTTGGTCTAGAGGACATATGCGTTGAACTTGGTTAGATATTGGAAGTCGACAACTTATCTTGTCAGCGTGAAAATCTGTTTAGCGAAAAACAACTTCTATACATTATTTCCGTTTATTTTATATGTATCACCCACGCATGGAACTACTAAAATAGCATAGAATTTGCGCACAGCGAAAGTGAATATAGCATAATGAATGCATAAAGAGATGAAACCATTAAAGAAGCAACTAGAATCGAAAAAGATTAGGTTTAGTGCAGAGATCCCAAAGGAGTCAACATGGCAATACTAGGGGTGTAACATATTATTACCCTTCACAGGGATAACACAATTGCCAAATAATGGTCAACATACAAAGCCACCGAGGCGAGTTTTGTGAATTTTCGTGGGGGAATTTATTATACTATAATTTTTGCCACCCACGTTTAAAATGCTCAAACTAGAGCGCTTTTGTTTTTAGATAAAAAGACATGTCGTCCTAATCTTGGATTATTCGAACCAGGGTCCCACCATTGAACCCGGATTGTTTTGGCCACAAGCGAATGAGGACAGGAACAACTCTCTCTTCCTCCGTATATAAGGATGTAACAAGATACTATTACCCTTCACAGGGATAACACAATTGCCAAATATTGGTCAACACACAAAGCCACCGGGGCGAGATTTGTGAGTTTTAAAAAATTATTGTATATTAAATTCCACCATGAGAACCAGTATTTATTGAGTAAATGCGTTGGTTTCTTCATGCACGTTATAAGCGGATTCGACTGTATATTATACCCAATTCTAATCAAAATTGTATAATTTTATACATTTATTCATGATCGTTAAATCCCATAGCTTTCAAAATTTCAATACGTTCGGATTTTTAAATCGGAGTATGATACTTTTTTAAAAATAAAATTAATTACGTGAATATTTGAGGAGTTCGGTATCAAAGACGGACAATTCCATTTCGAATTTTTTTCAGCAGAGCCTTAAAATTGTAACTTGTTGTTTACTGCACCAATAGCCGAGGCCCATATTTGAATGTGATTTTCTTCATGCTTTGGCCGCTTTTGCAACGAAAGGGTCTGGAATTTAAATTCGGCGTAAAAAAATTAAAAACATCAATTGACGTTTATATTTGATTACTTATTTTTAAGGACATAGTATTAGGTTTAGTGTTCTGTTTATCAACACTTTAGTTAATTTCATGCTCAAATCATGCTATAAAAAAAACAGAATAAAAATTATAAAATTAATGGTGAGAATGAACAGAAAGAGAACTGATGGAAAATATTAATAGAATGAAGTTTTCTCCTTCTGATTTTTAAATAAATTTAAAGGATTAAATTTCTGAGTAAACAATTTTTAGGATTAAATTTCTCAGCAAACAACTTCTAAGATCCAATTAAAATGATTCTTTTTTTTCATTTTAAGGGTTTCTAATTAAAATATAAAATTTCATATAAATTAAGATCATATTTCGCTACTACAAAAGTTTCTGTTATTTTTTAAAAAAGTTAAAATACAGTAATTAACGAAATCTGTACTGAAGAATTCTAATCTTATTTCTTAGTTTTGATATCGTGAGTTGTCGATTTGTATTAATAAATATTGATGGAATCGAATTAAAATATATCTATTATATATAATTATATTTATTCAGCGAACCTTGTTAATTAAGTTTCAATATTTATTTTGTTATTACTAGTCCTTTCCAACGATTAGTTGGTTATTAGTCTTTAGCTCGCTTTTATAAATAATTTTCACATCTTGTTTTTAAATTTTGTAATTTGCCTACATTTTCATTATACATGAATGAAAAATTATTAAAATGTAACTCAATTAATTCCAACTAAGCTGTTTATAATTAGCTAAATGCTTATTTTCATTATCTAGATAGAGATTTGACCTGATGCTATTCTCTACATAACTCTCTTCTTTGAGTCATTTGTAACATTCACTCACTTTAATGTTATCTCTTTCCGATACTCACTGCCTGTGCTAGAGACAATAGTGTAGAAAAGGAAGAGACTAAGAGGGCACAAGCCCTCCAGTGGATATCAAAACGCTTTATTTTCTCATAGGTTGCATTACAAAATCTTCTTTAAAGGTGCTTGAACAGCATAGCCACCTGAGTCTCCATGAGTATTGAATTGCTATACTACTGGCTAGAGATATGTAAAAAGATAGTGAATCATTCATTTGAATCCTTCTGTTGAATCATTCTGTGAATCATTCTGTTGAAATTCATTCTGTTGAATCATTCTGTTAATCATTCTGTTGAATCATTCTGTGAATCATTCTGTTGAATATTCTGTGAATCATTCTGTTGAATCATTCTGTAATCATTCTGTTGAATCATTTTGTCAATCATTCATATGAAAAGAGAGTGTGAATTACACTTAAAGACTGATTCACTGCCTTTTCGAGCGGAACTCGCTCTTTCTCTCTCTTTTCGCATTTCTAGAATAGGTATTACAGCTAAATATTATAGTTAATTCAACAAAATTTCAAAACTGTTTCGGGTGAGTGGACAGTTTACACATTTGGTGCATAATTATTTAAAAAGAGTAACAAAGCATTAAAAAGACTGAGAATTTGTTTGCATACGTTAATGACATATAATAATCTATTAGCTTATTTAAACCATAACTAAACTCTTGAATAACATAGGAAACGAAACTTTATATCATTATTTTGTATATCCATTTCAGGAAATGCTAGTGTTTAACGTATTTCAAGCTTATTATGTATTTTACTTAAGCGATGCTTGTATACATATGTGGGTTTTAATAATTATATTTTTTAAAACGTTTGAATTAAGTTCACGCAAAATTTTGATATGTCGTTGTTTTCTTAAACTGATTTTGGTAGTTCAAAGGAAGTAATTAACAGAAATATGATATAAATCTTAAAGCATAGCTTTTATTACTGGTAGTGGCGTATGCAGAAAAAAATTGAAGAAAGGGGATTTGTAGAGCTGCAACCCCATATATTCATATATTCATATATATATATATATATACAAATTGCATTGTAATGTGGAGTTAGGACCCAAGTCAACTCTCCTTGCGTACGTCAGTGATTAATGGATGCCATATAAGTGACCTCCTATGCAATTTTTTTAATTATTTTTTAAGTGAGCACATAATAAAAAAACAGGTCATTTTGTTTAAGCGGATTTCAGATGTTCGGGATTCGTTATAAACGATTACTACTGTATGAGCCATTTTGTCAAAAATCGGTGAACAATTGTCCGCTTAAAAAATAATTAAAATACAAATTGTATCGAAGCTCGTTTCTCTTAAGCAAAGTTCGGATGACCATGGTTTTACTGTTAAAAATTGAATATATGATTTATATATTTATCTAGCGTATTCATTATCTACAGGGGTCAGAGTGACCACCCGGCGAAATGCTAGAAGTGACGTGTCTGGCGTCAGATGCTGGGGGCCACTTTTCATGATCACGTAATAATTTGGAACAAGGATGTTAACAAGGTACTGGAAAAGGCAAGAGTGGAAGTACAGAAATATGATTTATGATTTCGAGTAAATCAAATGAGAGTAAATGAAACCAAAACCAAAATTCCAATATTTAAAACTAAAAATATTGATGGAACAGAAGGAAAAATAAATACTAGGATCAGTCTTACAAAATTCGAGGTTTTGCGAGGAACCGAATTCCTCGGCCTTACTATATTAAATAAAATAAATTGGAATGATCATTGGGTGATCATTGGTATCATTGGATTCTGCCTTCACTTGACAAAGGGAGCAGTTGGCTCCCGAAACGTCGTGTTTTTAAACCTTACGCCAGTGTCGAAATAACTGTTTGTTATGGAATAAGGGTTTTATGGCATATGTAGAAAAATAAGTATAAGCCTGTGCATAATCAAAATAGTTTCAAACTATTTACTTAAAACAACTATCGTAGAATTGTATTAGTCATTTAATGTATTGCAATAATGTCTGGGGAAATTTAGGAAAATATGACTTAAAAATGATAGGATCAATACAAAAAAGAAGAATGAAAAGAATAATATATACATGTGGGATTATTAATTGGAGGTCACGGCAAAATCTCATTTTGCACCTTCTATTCACATAATGCATGAATATTTTGTGTTAATCATGATGAACTTTAGAATAGTAGAACAAAGTCATATGGAGAATATAGATATTCAAGTAAGGCAGGTGTACAATTAGAGTGGGCCGAAAAAATAAAATTTTCACGCATCCAGAAACGTAATAGTGCGGAACTTACCTACCCATATCAGAATCATATGTAAAAAATTTTAGTCCGATCGGGCTAAATATTGTTCCAAACTTGAGCCTAAAATTTTGCTGTTGTAGCCCAAAACATGAAAATGTTAGTCTGTGAGAAAAGGTGCGCTATTTTTTGTGTGGGGTGTATCTGATCTGAAAATTACGGTGCGACAAAACATTACTATGCAATGAGGTGGTTCAAAGCTTCATTTCGAATATAGTTGAGCTTCTGCAACTCTTAGTTGACTTATAATGTGATCCAGAACCCACCACCTACCAGAACCCAGCACTACGGCTTCCACCCGAGCCCTACCTATACACCTAACCATTAAGACATAATTCAGGGACTAGTCAGATATATCACTATCGGTCATATATTGAGCTTATTATATTAAGCTTATTATATTGAGCTTATTATGTTGAGCTTATTACTCATATATTGAGCTTTACAGTCAAAATCCGGTAGTTTTTGTCTAGATGCAAGAGTTGCCCTTATGTAGTGGTTACGTGATTCAGAGCCACACACACTTTCGCCGAAGCCTCCGTTACCATCTTAACAATCCTTGCCACTATGTGGCACAGAAACTTGGTAGAGTACCATTCGTGTGTCGTGTCTGTGTCCGAAAGCTTCTCTGTAAGTTTATCATTAGATATTCTTCTCAGCACTGGTGGTGAAGTAATTAATACACTTGGATGAGACCAGTCAATCATTTCCCAGTAGTGGTTTGCTTTGAAATAAAAAGCTGGGACAATATTTCAGCGCACAGCACCAGGTGTGTTACCCGCAGACTCGGATCGGGCTTGCAAAATTTTCTCTAGTGCTTCTTTATTCACGTCTGGTCGAGAATCGGTCATCATACTGGGAAGGACGTTTCAGGTAAGACAAAGAAAAAACAAAAACATTGTGAGCTATTGAAGCATCAACAACGGTACAGTGTAAAAGGTAAATACCTTGAGAGGCAGATGGCTTCAAAGAGATGCCTAGACCCATCCTTGATGTCATTTTTCATGTGAATTGAAAATCACATTGGGGCATAAATTGTAAGTGTGTAGGTGACCATAGTCCTGAAACTTCCTGTAGACAGAAATGTACAGTCGGAGTATCTCGTTTGCAATGGTTAGCCAGCAAGCTTTGTAGATACGACCAGAATCTGTAATACTGAGATCGGGATTACAATGAATCCATTTCATTGGGGTATGTCATACAAATATTTCTTGTCTTTGCTGGAAATTGCACTGTTAATATATATAATACTCTTAGTAACTGAACTACAGACCACGAACACCCAATCCCTTACTCACGTATTTAAAGCGTATTTTCCGAAACTGGTTATATAACGAAATGAGGCTGAAAATGGACTGCTTTTTAAATTTAAACCCACTTGCGAAGAGATCGGTATTAAATTCATCGAAAAGCCCGTTGTAGCAGATATATTTATACAAGTCGAACACTACGCAGATTAAATTAAGAAACAATTTTTATTAACATTTTTTAGGCGTTGTAATAGTAACGCCGATGTTATGGCACAGTTAGATGGTGAAACGTTCGAAAGAAAATAAATACTTTTACGCTTTAAATAGTTTCGTTAGGAATTGATTGTTTGTTTTCTGTAGCTCAGTTGGTAAGAGCATCTGCCCGGATTGTAGAAGGTCGTGGGATCGTGCCCCACCAGACGCAAAAAATATTCCTTTACGATCATAGTTTCATCACCTACCCAGGCCATGACATCAACGTAACAATTACTACGCCTAAAAAACGTTGATAAAAATTGTTTTTTAATTTAATCTGCGTAGTGTTCGGCTTGTATAAAAAAATATATCTGCTACAACGGGATTTTCGATGATTTTAATACCGATCTCTTGGCAGTTTGGTTTAAAAAGAAGTCCATGTACTGAAACATTCCGCAAAAATAATTGGTTAAGGGAAGTTATGGGATATTTAACCCAGGGGTCTGGACCGCTGACCTGCCAGCCCTGGGTCGGTGGGCCCTCATGGGCGATAGGACCCGCGCCTCCGAATAGTCAAGGACTCACGCCTCCGAATTGTCAAGGACTCGTGCCTCGGAATAGTCAACGACTCGTGCCTTCGAATAGTCAATAACTCGCTCCTCCGAATAGTCAAGGACTCGCTCCGAATAGTCCAGGACTCGCGTCTTCGAATGATCCAAGGACTCGCGCTCTCCGAAAATGCAAGATATGCACCCTTTGAAAGGACCCAATCAACCCCTGATTTAACCTTGATCACATGAGCGATTAAGGCTTCAGAGGTAACGATCCTGGAAATAATGGCTAACTTGTCTCACAAACCAACATTTTCATGTTTTGGTCTACAATATCAAAATTTTAGGCCCAGGTTTGAAACAGAAGATTTCTCCCGATCGGACTGAAATTTTTCACACATGCTTCCGATGTGATTAGACAAGTTTTCAGCATTATTACGTTTCGATGCTCAACAATTTTGATTTTTCGGCCCACCCTAGTATACATGTGATTATGAGAAGACAGAAAATCAAATTTACTAAAAATTAGCCTTGAATTACACAGATACAAGCTAAGTTGCAAGAGAGTGAAACTCTGGAATTCACGATAAGGTGATTACAGAATAACAAATAACCTGAATTTATTCAAATCAAAACTGACGAAATATTTATTTGTTAGAAATGAAGAGATAGAAAAAGACTGAGACCCCACCTCCGTCTCAGTCTTTTCAGGTGGTGGTTATATGTATATGTATACAATTTCTATTTTTTTTCATGTGTGGATCAGGTTATACTTATGTATTTTCTCTGGACTTTCTACATTGTGCTGGTCGTTAGGCATTTATCCGTGTACTGATATAATGATTGAATAATATAGGTAATGAATGAATGAATGAATGAATAAATAAATAAATAAATAAATAAATAATTATTATTACTATCATTTTGTTTAAGAAATATTACCATACCTTTACATTTTATACTTTTTTGAAGCAAATATCTTGCCTTTTTCTGAATTTATTAAGCTGCACAAAAAAAATACTAACAGTTTTCTCAGACACATTTGTTATACATTTTAAAAAAGAATTGTCTTTCTGGAACATTTATTTGCCAATATTTTACTTTGTCTCAATCAATTAGTTTGCTTCCTAACTTCCTTAAATTAGCTTAGTGGTTGTTAGCAATCAAATCTTACGACAGGCGAAAAAAAGGTTAAACATCCAAAATTCTATCGAAAAATAAACTATGTCCTCAGAATAATTTTTAATATAGTAAAATAAATTTCAAAAGGGACCAAATACTAATAGTTAGTTGGTTGGTTGTAGTTTTATAGTGCAAACTACTAATAGTATAGCTACATCTATACATATGCAATCAATGCGTTTCATTAGGGCCTATAGCAGAATTGTCGTCCACTTTCCTACCTGAAACTGAAAAAAAGGACTTGTAATTGTTATACAGTTAAACCCCACTATATAGACAACCTGGCTTATACAGAGGGAATTTTTTGGTCCCGTCCAATTTTCTATACCTATAATGTTATCGGAAATAGCGAACCGAAAGTTCCATCCCTTGAAGTTCGCTATAGCGTCACCGACTGCAGTAGAGTTTATCATAGATATAACCTAATTTGTTTACAATATTTCTTATCTGTTATATCAGACACGATCAGATATTTTATACCTAAGTACAATGTAAATCTTACATATATCTTTCTTGTTTGTTTCTATTTGTTATACAATTTTTATTTTAATCTAGTTCTTATCAGCTATAAGAATTTGTTGTAAGAGTAAATGTACATCGTATGCATGTTTGCTTGTGTCTTTTTACACATCATATATAAAACAGTACTGAATGTAGTTAAAAAGTAGTAGTATTAAGTAAGTAGTAGTAGTTAAAAAGTAGTAGTATTAAGTAAGTAGTAGTAGTTAAAAAGTAGTAGTACTGCTGCTTCCAGGAAGGATGAGTAACGAGTTTAATTCCCCCCCACATTGAAGTGGCAATGGATTTTGCAGACCCAGTTTCGTTGTTTTAATTACGCACAATAAGACTTGGGAAGGAATTTATTTTTTACTATCCAAGGGGTTATGTGATATGCACAAATGAATTTCATTGTAAGTAAACTCCAAAATTATCGTCAGCGGCAAAAGAATGCATTTGCAAGGAAATGTTAATAATCGACGATAATAAATAATCGGACGCATAAATACATTCATATTTGAAACGAGAAACAAAACTACCTCTTCGACATATATAAGAGTACAGTTATATACCAATATGTAAATCAGTTCTATGTGTATATTGATCAAATATCAACAATACCAAAGGATTTGAATGAACTGAGAGCTGGTTTACACATAAATATCCGTTGAAATTCGGAGAATGCCATGATTTACAAGTTTGTAAAGTAAATAATCCGTTGATCTTTCAATCATGCGATCTAAATTCATTTATAAACGTGAAGGGATAAATCCTAAGCATGAATTTGTAATCGAATATTTCAAGTGGATTTGCCGACAACCAAACATACAAGAGTTTATGGAAATTCAATTGTTGCTTTGGATATTTTGTAATTTTTGACTGACTTGACTAGGAACTTAAAAACACGTTTATACACTCCAAATGGTTCACTTTCGGTATGAAATATTCTTTTATCTATATTCTAGGTCACCTTAATAAAAATTATTTTAGGAAAAGAATTTGAAATACTTCATTATTTATTGGTCTTTCACAAAACTGCCTGTATCGAAATTTTCCATGTTTGGCGATTCTAATTTTTCAAAAAAGCAGTCTTCCTTTTGACATAATGATCCTACGACTAAAAAACTTATTTATGCAAATTTTTTTTTTCACCGTATATATTTAAAATCGATTTGGTCAAACTTGCATTTCATTATGTTTTAAATCGCATGAAATTTGGTGTAAGATATTGCATGTTTAAAAATATTTAACATCAGATAGATAAATATCTTTTAGAGGAAATACAAATCATACAATTGTAAATTTTAAAGGAAAAATAACAACAAATTTTTCTTGAATATGACGCAAATGCAATGTAAAAACTTTTGCTTGTAAAACTTTTGCTTGTAAAAATTTTTGCTTCAATGTGAGCTGAAGATGCTTTTGTTATGCATTAGTATAATTTATTATATGAAACTTTTTATGTATTAGGAAACTATAAATCATTTATTTAGTTAAGGTATTATAATGTAAGATACATTTAACTGTCATTTGTTTTGTTTCTTAAAACCGTGATAGGGCATTCAGGTGGAATTATTAATATTATATATTATCATTATTATTAATAATATTTAATATGGCTGTTACTGGTGGAATGCAACGTTATGAATAATTATGAAACAAAGTAATAACGTATGACAAAACAAGAAAAACGAATTCATCAGTTCCTTGAAATTTAATCTAAAAATGTACACATATACAGGATGATTTAGAATATCTGTTACTACAGTTATCTACTTCGCTGTTAGTTTTGGAAGAAACGACAGAGGGAAAGAACTGTTCAAATATATATATTATTATTGAATATGTTATTTATTTTACAAGAGTTTGTATATATGAGGGCACTTGAGAGAACAGGTTGAGCTAATTCTTTACAATCATCAAATGCTAATGATTTATTTGCAGATTTTCTTATTAAATTTAAACTTTTATGCAATAGAGATTTTCCTTACATTCAAGGTGGTTCCACCAAATAAGGCCATATAAACCAATAATGGACGGTGTCAAAAGAACTGACCAATAAATCCGCTAGAGGGCAGTATCCTTTTAACCGGCATGCTCTGCTGAGTATTATAATATATGCAGAACTATTTAGTTCTCAGTTAATAGCGGAGAAGAGAGGACAATAGTAGTAACATTAACTCTGATTTTCGTAATACGAGCACGTGGTAAGTGGATTTTTATTCATAACTCTGTATCTATTTATGCAAATACAATATGTTTTATATATTTGCAAAGGGGGTATTTAAGCTACTTTCAATATCGGAAAGTTGTTTTAAAACAGTACTTGAATTACGATTTTTATTGGTAAAAAATGAAAAGAAATCGTGTAGCCATATAAGGCCAAGGGTTGGCCTTATTAGGACCACTTGTTTTATGAAATTGCTTGCATTAATATTTTGGACTTATTTTTGTTCTCTTTATTGTGTATTCTCAGATTCTAAAAATGGCGACAAAAAAAAGAGAAGTCTATGGAAACGAGAGCTTGTGGGTTGCTACACCTGGTGTATACAAAATGGCGGAAAAAGTTCACTACACGATTCCTTGTGAAAAAGAGGAATAAAAAATGTCCAGTGTAATTTTTGCTTAAAATCAATATTTAATAAGATAATTAAGGCCAAAGATGAACGAATCACGCTCCAGACACGCCCATCATTAGAAAAGCAAACCAAAGAAATTCTTAGAGAGGCATGGCTAAGCACAACAGATCTTATTCGTTAACTTCAAACCTGAAAATTTAGTTGAGTGTCCAAATACGCCATTGTAATTCCGAAGTATGGCAATTTAGTGAAAGTTTTTTCATCACCAAAGAAAGCCAATTGAATACCAATCTTTTTCTGAATCTGGTAACTTTATAAAAAATGTATCCTTTGGCATAGGCAGAGTTCAAGTATTACGTAAGCAACTTTGCGGGAGTGGGTGGCTTTTGTGCTTATTTTCCTATGTTAGTTAATATTAATTTTTGCTTACTAATGGGGGTGGTGTTGAAAATGGCCAAAATATTGCTTACGTAATACTTGGACCTCCCATAGCCACTATTATAGGGGGGGGAGGGGTAATTTCTTTATGAAAATTGAGCAGAAATACGGCAATAAGGAAGGGGAATAGCCATTTTGAAGCCATCTGCCCCTTTTCCCGGCATTTAATCCTGTTGTTTTTGTATTCATATATCATGAGACAGCAGTTACGTACTGATAACCTCCGCAGTAGGCAAAGCCATCGAGGAAAAGGACCCAGTTCGTCATTGTTCATTTCCCTAAAACTTACAGTAAGTAATTTGAAAAAAGGTATATTATTTTGCAATTAATAAGGCAAAAAATTAATCGTATGAAATTTTCTTTAAAAAATGAAATAAAAATCATCAGTTTCCAAATAGAAGGAAATAGCCTATGGCAAACTCAGAAGCAGATTGAACCTTCTCCAAATGGAGAGTGGGGTCATTAACAACTCGGTACCGCCATAGAACTTGGTAAATCAAATGACTTTCAATTTTATTTCTGTTTAAAATATTGGAATGTGTGCTTGTCGCTGGCAGTGGCGGATTATGTATTTCAAGGGCAGAGGCGCGGGTCTGGAGTTCACTTTACTATACTGTTGATAGCAAATACATCGCAAGCCTGTCAGACTGGCACGCGAAGAAATGTCGCTGGGACGCGGCTACTTACAAAATAAGAAAAAGTTACTATTAATTATAATATTTTTCCCACAACAACGAAGAAAAATGTTGCATCTAGTAGTGAACTTCCCATCCGTGGTATGAGTTATTTGGCACTAGAAATAACTAAATCTAGTGTTTGTTGTTGATTATGACGAAAACAAGCTAAGTTGTGCAATGGAGTTTTAATCTCTTGAATTTCAAGTAACACGTGACGTAAACAAAATTTTAAAAACCTGTGAAATCTTAGCTTCTTATCTCTCTTCGTAGAAGGGCCGTACATGCGCAAACGCATGTGTCGTTGTATTAAATCGATGCTAAATGGGTTGGCTTTGCCTTATTATTGGTTTAACTATGCTTTGAAATAACTTATTAAATATTGATTTTAAGCAAAAATTGTACTGGACATTTTTTATTCCTTTTTTCACAAGGAATTGTGTAGTGAATTGTTCCGCCATTTTGTATACATCTTGTACAAGCAGTTCGGGATGGTATGAGTGTTGAAATGCGTATGCAATTCCAAGGCGTACTTTAAGGAACCACTTAATAACTAGTTCTATATTGAAGAAAATGTATCGCTCAACTTACTTAAATGAATCACAAGAAAGTGAGTTGTGTTTCCGGATCACAAAATTAGCTGAAGTCGGTATGCCTATTACCCCAAAACTGTTACGAAGCACGATTTTTTTGTGTCTTAAACAAGATTGAACACGCTTTTTCTTTGAAAACATGTTTAGCAGGTAGGAAGTGGTTGCATTTGTTCCTCGGACGTCAGTCGGAAATTTCTGTGCGAAAGGCTTAAACCCTAAACCCTGTACAAGCCAGAAAACTCAACAAGTTCATCCTGAGTGGCCACTTCAACAATCTCCATGAGGTATTGAACGAGTTACACTTACTAAAAAACCACAATCAATTTACAATATTGATGAAAAGGGATGCAGATTAACTATGCACCATTAAGTGGTCGTTTCAGCTAAAAAAATGGGAGTCGTACTGTGCACATTGTGGCTCCAGAGCACGCTGAAAATGTTTCGACCGTATGTTGTCGTAATGATATTGGACATTCCATTTCTCCTGTGGTCATTTTTAAGGGTCAATGCCTTAATCAAGACTGATACTCACATTTGCTTGCAGGGTCAGAAATATATATGACTGCAAAAGCTTCCATGACGACTAGTGTTTTCATTAAATGGGGTGAAAATTTTTTTAAAGTTCAAGACTCCTGGTAAGACTTTGTTAATTTTTGACGGCGCGTCTTCTCGCTTAGATGCTAACCTTGTGGATGTCGCTGAGAGGAACAACATAACGCTGTGCTGTCTCCCTAGCAACACCACACATTGGCTACAGCCAATGGACATATCTGTTTTCAAGCCATTTGAATCCTTTTGGGATGTGGAAGTCTTGAGATTCTGGGAAACGCATCCTGACCGTAAAATCACAAAGGTAGCTTTCGGTTTACCTTTTGAAAAAGTCTGGTCGCGAGCAGTAACACCATCAAATATCATTTCAGGCTTTCTTGGGACAGAAATTTATCCATATGACCCCAATGTCATTCCTCCAGAAGTTTTTGCTCCTAATGAAATAACTGAAAATGACGATATGTTTCCTGAAAGTTCTGCGTCCGAAGACAAAGCGTCTATCTCCACTGACAACAGAGAGAAGAGACACGTAGTAGATTTATCTGATGGCTCTCTTTTGATGGTAGCTCTTTTTCTGAAGGCTTAAATTTGCCATCCACTGATGATTTCGATACCAATTTAGCTGACACTCCTGCTCCCTCAAAACCCACTCAGGCAGCTGCTTTAAACTCTTTCACAGAACTGCTATGCTCATCTAAGATTAAAAAAACCACGAGCTAGGCAGGAGGAAGGCCTTAAATTACAAAGGTGCAAAAATTATTAGATCACTGTTTGAAAACAGAAAGTCGGAGAAAATGAAGCAAAATACGCCTCTAAAGAAGTCAAAATTAAAAACTCAACGGAAAGTTGATCTCAGCAAACCGGGACCTAATGGTACACAAAAAGTTTGCAAAGAAAGCTAGTACTGTTTTATTTTTAAGGAGGACAAAATCAAAGACATGATTTTGTGTCAAACTTGTCGCAGGTACGTTCAAGAACGTTGCGTTGGTGTCACGAAACCAGCCAAATTTTTATAATTTGAGTGTCCAGAATGCGACGAAGATTAAGGTCCGATTTATTTCCAACATCACTTTTAAGTTGCCAAGCTTGAAGTAAAGCTATTTTTTAATAACATGTAATATTTTCCTTGCAGTTCTTTAATAAAAAATATTATTTGTGAGTTGGCCTTATTTGGAACCCTTGTTCCTCATAAAGCCAATTTGCCTACGGTTAAAAGCTTGCAATTATTTTAATATGTTAGAGAATACTGTAATAATTTGAGTATTTGCGTCAATAACAATTTGCATATTTACGTCACAGTATGGTGTAGTTTTTTGTTTTTTGTTTTTTTTGCGGTCTTGTATCAGGTCCCATATTTTTTTTGATTGCAGTTTGTTCACTTCTTGTTGGGATGGTTCTTGCGTAAAGAGCAAGACAAACACGTTAATGTTTTTTTTTTTATCATTTAAAAGCTTGTAGTCCAATAAAGTTTCAAGATGAAACTAAGCAAGAAGTCTTTCACTCATTTTGTCATTTAAAACTTCAATTGATTTTAAAAACGTCTACTTCCAACAAAATGGCTATGAGCCAAGTTCAAAGTGTATTGAAGTCTACTACGAGTTTTTCATTCTGCGAAGACAAAATGATGTTCTTCAATGTGGAGCGTGCTGCTCCCGAAATGCTGGATGCTTAACATGTTTGCAAAACGCTTATATACGACGCTGTATTACGAGTGCCTATTTTTTAACGTCAATTAATTCTGATGCTTGTGCCTTTAAAGAAGTAAATTTAACAACGAAATATGCATCGTGGTATTAACTAAAGGTGAGAGTTAAACATTATTTAAATAGGAAAGACTTATTTGAACAGTCTGGAAATTTTTGCAATAACTTTTAACCGTTAAAAACCATGGAAGGTTTTTCATTAAATGCAGTCATGTTAAATACGTCCAACTACAATGTTTGGAGTGAACATATAAAGGTTGTCCTCAGGGAACGAGGCATTTGGTCTTGTTTTGATGAAACTGAACTACCTGTAGATGATAAAGTTACTCAAAAAGAATTGATTGACTATAATTTAAGGAAAATAAGAGCTCATTCAACTTTATATCTGAGCACTGATCCAGAATATAGACCATTAATATCCGAAACTACGGATGGTATAAATGCTTGGCAAACACTTGAGCAGCATTTCGAACTTGTGTATAGAGAGAGAATAATTCAATTACTGGACGGAGTTTTTTCTCATCGTTATACTTCTGGTGAGGAGATTGAGTTATACACAGCAAAATTACATAAGTCTATATCCAAACTCCGTGAAGTCGGCCATCCTGTTTTTGAAATGTATCAGGGATTTCAATTAATAAGATACTTGGATTCTAATTTTCAAAATATCGTTCAAACGATATATCGTTGGCCAGATACAGACTTTAATTTCCAAAAGGTATTACATGAACACATAGCGGAAGAAAGTAGAGTTAAACAGGTAAAAAAATTGACTTAGATAAGACTAAAAGTTCTATTTGTTTTTCAACTACAAAAAGTGTTTCTAGTAAAAATGATGATAATGAATGTTCCGTTAAAATAAGTCCATGTTTCAAATGTAAAAAAATTAGTCATCTTATTGAAGATTGTAGAGTCAAATTGAATCCTAACAAAAGTAAGGGTAAGAAATTATATGTAAAAAAGAATAATTTAAGTTACCGTGATGCTTAAGTAATGACAATAATTTATCAAATATTGAAGTTAATTTAAATCACATAAATGTTACAAATACATTGGTTTGGGTATTAGACACGGCAGCATGAAACCATTTTTGTAACAATATCAAATTGTTTTCATCATATAAACCAGTGCATAATACTAATATATCACTTGCCATAGGTGACTTAAAATGTCCAGTTGAAGGCGTTGGTAACGTTGAATTCTATGTCGCCTAAATGGTAAACCCAAAAAGATAATTTTAGAAAATGTTATGTATTCACCTAAGATAAGAAGAAAATTAATTTTGGGCTCAAAACTGAGCAAATGGGAGCTAGTTTTGTGGTAACTATGTATAAATATTGCATGAATCAGGAGTACAGTTTCTAGAGAGTAAGATTATAGGACTGATATTTGTTAACGCATTGAAGGGACTAAAATTAGATTAAAATCATTTAATGACGTAGAAAAATACTGTAAAGTTAATATCAATTATGATAGGAAGTTATTTGATTTTAGTAGAAAAAATAAATTTTCCGGGAAAATAAAAGATATAACTAATTCAAATCACGTCAGCGAACCTGGTGTTAGCGAACCAGAAGCTAATAATATTGAGATTAAAATCTCTAGGAATTACAAAGATCGTTTAAAAACTCCAAAAGTTAAACAATGGCAGAAAGCAATGTGTGCAGAAATTGACACTATGCAAAATCGTAAAGTATGGGAATTAGTGCCATATCCTAATAAGAAAGTTATAGGAAACAGATGGGTATACAATATCAAACAAAACGAACACAATGAAGCCACAAAATTTAAAGCTAGACTTGTAGATCAGGGTTTTAGTCAACAAAAGGGCGAATCATACGACGAACGAGGTATTTAGTCCTGTTGTAAATTTTTCTATAATTAGATTATACTTTACTGTCTTAGTTAACTTTTTAAAATGGCATCTTTGCCAGGTTGATGTAAAGTATGCATATTTATATGCCGAACTAAAAGAAAAAAGTTATATGTATCAACATCAAGGTTTTGTTGAGCCTGATAAACTAAACTACGTTTTCCTACATAAAACGGCCATTTATGGTTTACACCAAAGTGTTACGGAATGGTTTTTCGAAGTAGATGGTATTCTAGAAAAACTGAATTTTAAAATTTAAGATGGTGTAATTTCGTTTATGTATATAGAAATTATGTTACGTTATTAATTTATGTTGATGATATTGTTATATTCAAAAACTGAAGAAGAGCATGTTAAAAGCGTTACAAATCAGTTACAACATAAATTTGATTTGAAAGTATTAGGAAAAACGAAAAAATTGTTAGGAGTTGAATTTGTCGACCAAGATGGAAAATTATTCTTACATCAAAATAATTATATAAACAAAATCTGTGAAACGTATCATTATTATAAATTATCAAATTTACCTATATCTAAAATTAATGTTATGTCTAAAGTTGATTGTCAAATACTGATTCCGAAATTACGGATATGTCTAAATTACAATATAGAAATATTTTAGGCTGTTTGGCATATTTAGCGAAAGAACTCGGCCAGATATCTCTCTATGCCGTAAATATTGTATCTCAATTTCAAGAAAATCCAGGATGGAAACATTAGAATGCTTTATTAAAATTATTAGGATATATTAAATATACTCAAAATTATAAATTAAATATGTGAACTGCAAAGTAGAAATGGATTGTTTTTGTGACTCAGATTTTGCAGCTAATCGTGATGACAGAGTGTCAATGTGGGGAATCATTTTATTCATTGGAGATCTCCCCTTAACCTGGAGAACTTTTAAGCAAAAATAGCGTAAATCCTTCAACTATGGAATCAGAATATGTTACACTAACCGAAGCTTCAAAAGAAGTAATGTGGCTGAAGAATATTTTAGAAGAATGTGTTAGTTTGGGCATAGATTTACAACTGGGTAAAGGTGTAATTCATTGTGAAAATCAAGCCACAATCAACTTTGCGAATTCGTCAGTTGAAAACAATCGCATGAAACATACTGATGTCAAGTATCGTTTTGCAAGAAATCTGTTATATGATAATTTTTTTGATGTCAAGTATGTTCAAAGTATGAAAAAAACTGGCTGATAGTTTTACAAAATCACTCTCTAAAGAAGAACTTTCTAGGTTATGTACTAAGGTATATGAAAGGTCTTGAAGTTAAAATTTTTTATATAAACAGTCAATTCAGCGACGGTATGATAGCCTTATAGTTATATTTCATACTGCAACAGTAGTATTTTGTATTTATTTTCATATATTTTTTAATATTCATATAAAAGTATATGCTTATGACAATCAAAAAGATATGGGGCGGGGGCGATTATTAGAGAATATTGTAATAATTTGCGTATGTGCTTCAATAAGGATTTACATATTTACGTCACAGTATGAGGTAGTTGTTTTTCCTGTGGTCCTGTATCAGGTTCCATATTGTTTTGATTGCACTTTGTTCACTTTTTGTTGGGACGGTTCTTGCGTAATGAGCATGACAAATACTTTAATGCCTTTTTCATCATTTAAAAATTTGTAGTCTAATAAAGTTTCAAGATGAAACAAAGCAAGAGGTCTTTCACTGATTTTGCCATTTGAAGCTTCAATTGATTTTAAAAACGTCTACTTTATTTGTGAGTTGGCAATATTTGGAACAAGGGTACCAAATAAAGCCAATTTGCCCGAGGTTAAAGATTGTAAATTATTTTAATAAACAAATAAAATTTCCCCCAAAACTTTATATTGTTCTATTCTTCATGAATCAATTTACAAATGTGCTTAAATAGAAAAAGATCGGTTCAATAACCACCATTTATCAGTGATTCAAACATTAGCATGGCTTTATTTGGTTCAACGACCTCATATAAACAAACACAAAAAGATCTGTAAACCTTGGGTAACACGTGATTTACTTCATAAAATAAATATAAAGAACAGATTACTCTCACATTCCATTGAAGTTAGATCACTAGAACTACTCCAGCGGTTTCGTACGTTTGGAAAAGAATTAGCAAAGAGATCAAACGAGCTAAAAAGGCATTTTTTCTCAAATTTTTTATCGATTCAATATAAAGGAAACCTTGACAATGATTAATGAGCTCATGGGACAAAGTCGATCAAAAGCCAACTCAATTGATTTTCTCCAAACTATTCAGGGCATAATTACGGACCCACTCTTAACTACTAACACATTAAATGATTACTTTGTAAACTTGCCCGTGTCACTTCACGGACAACATATTGATATAAAATTGTATTGACTGAAACTGTCAGGATTATAACATTTTGGATTCCTTCTATCTGCATGAAATTACAATGGTGGAGCTGCTCAGAGTCATTGCACAACTGGACCATAGTAAGGGTCCCGGTCATGATGATCAAATACACCCTTTAATCATCAAATCTTCTTTAGATAATCTTCTTACCATCCGTATCTTACACATATATAAACTTATTTTTTCAACCAGATGCATTCCTCATGGTTACACAATTGCATCATTCCGATTTTTAAACCAGGTTCAAAATTTGAGGTTACTAATTATAGATCTATCTCAATGTTAACTGTCTTTGTTAAAATTTTTGAAAACTGCTTCAAAAACGTCTCTTGTATTTCTTTCGGTCTAATTCCATTATTCATAATAATCAATTTGGCTTCTTATCAAATAAACCTACCAAAACGCTCTTCTTTGTGTAATTGATTTTATCTATTCATCTCTTGGTGCTAAACTCTCATCACTAGGATTCTTTTTCGATCTTTCCAGGCCCACGATAAACAACGATAGGTTGCTTTAGCCTTTTGCTTTTAGTTTTGCGATTAGCCGGTATCCGCTGTTTAGCTAACAATCTTTTCTCTAATTATCTTAAGGATCGTCAATAATTCGTTAGTCTGGGCGGTTCACACTCCACTCTGAAAAATACTCTCTTCGGTGTACCTCAGGGTTCTATTCTCGGTCCTTTATATTTTATTATTTATATAAATGATATTTTCTTTTTACCCACATGCCTTAGATTTTCTTGCTATGCTGATGACATAAGCTCTTTTATTGCCAACAAAGATATCAGTAATCTTATTCCTAGAGCCTGAGAAGCTGTTAAATATTATGTTGATGTTTTCACCCAAAATTTTCCTACATTAAATGCAAAACAAACAAATGTCTCCTCTTTAGACTTAAGCGGAATATCTCTTTTGACCAATTTTCGATTTCAATAGGCGATATAATTCTATTCTCGAGAGAAATTAAATTTCTTGGAATTACCATACAGTCTAATTTAAAATAGCAGTCCTAAATTCAGCAGTTTCCGATGAGTTTTGTAGAAATCTTGGCGTTATCCGAAACATTAGTTTTTTATTACCTCCCTATATACTTGTTAAATTATGTTACTCTTTCTTTTTTTCTTATATAGGTTATGGTTTTCTCATTTGGGGCACCGCAGCAATAGCCAACCTTCGACTGCTCACTATATTGCAAAGCCGTTTTTTAAGAAAAATTGGCGCGGCGCGCTCCCTCTCGTCTACCTCTTCTGCTATATATTACAATACGGTCACTTTAGACGATCCTTTAGATTACAAGACTGCTATATTTATGTATCACCATATTAGATCCGACGTCGTGGTTGACATTTCCGCCGTTGATCATTCCGGACACACTTATGGAATTCGCAATGTCAATCGATTAAGACTTTCCTATGTGAAGGCTAATCTTGGATGGTCTCGTATTGGTTGAATCGGTCCAAGATTATGGAATTCTCTTCCTCTTGAGCTCACATCTTGTAACACACTAACATAATTCACGAAACAACTCCGTACTCTTTTAGCTAACTCATAATTCAATATTTTCGTTATTCCTCCGCATCTTACTCCGGTTATTTTAATCTCTAACCTATTTGTATTTCGTCTAATCCCACTAAGCACTTCACACAATTTAGACAATGCTCACTCTGCCTCGACCTCGGAAAGCGTGGGTTTTGTCAGACCCCACAGACTTTCCCACTGCTGCCCGAACAGGTCGTCTGGCATTACAATATCTTTTACTCGATATTTATTTATTTATTTGTACTGCTGTAATGTAATTGTAACATATTTATGAAGTCACTGTATATATTTTTTTTTCAAGTTTAATTTTCATACCTCATCCCATATTATTTCACAGTAATTAGCACCATGTTAGCTATTTTATGTTCTCACTATTCAGCGTTATTCAATTTGTAATGCCACTACAGTTGTCTGAATAAAATGTTTATTATTTTATTTTGATATGTGTAAAAAAAATGGAGTTTTACTTCCCTCGCAGGTCTTCTTCTAAAATAATAACTTTCCAATTAGAATAATATTGTCTTATAGTTAATAAATCAAATGAAGGTAAATTTATTTGTATCGTTGAGTGCAATATTTGCTGTGTTATTAAAAATTTTATTGATTACATATTTTTAACGCTGTTTTTGCAATTTTTTGCTGACATAATAACAACTTTTGGAGACTGTTTTTGACAGGAAACAACAGTGCACATCAAAACTTGTTTTGAAAGGCATACAAACTCAGAATTTAATTTTAGTGTTGACCCACTAAATCTTAAATTTGGGTGATGGCTTCTCTTTACTGGTATGTCAAATTCTGAATTTTAAATATATATATCTCATCGAATACTTCATGCAGAAGCATGAAATCTTTCATTTGACTAACTATTCATAGGGCAATATTTTTCTGATTGGAAATATTTTGAAGAATACCCATTTAAAGAGTTAAACTCCATAGTTTTATACATGTACAATCCCTTGTAAAATAACATGCTAAAATGCTATTTTAAAATACTTACATAACAAACACTTTTTTCTTCTGAAGTATCTTTTTCATGATTAATGATTAAGAGACAATTACCGTAAACTCCATTATGAAACACCCTGCTGAGAACTACTTAACTTTTGAGATTTACATTAAATCTACGTTAAATAAATATTTAAATAAATTAAATAATAATTTAATTTAAATAAATCTACATTAAATAAATATTTATAAATTCCAACTACGGTTAAATTTCCAGTTAAATTTTCCTCACATTTCTTAAACATCTGTCTAGAAATTTGTGATAAATAATATATTTAATAAATAAATAATACCTCGCAATAAATAATTCTGCGAATTTTGCAAACTTTTCAAAACAATTATGAAATTAATTCTACGGGTATCCGTGTTCGTATGAACTAAGGATCGAAAAAAATGATATAAAAGGGAAGATTAATATTTCATTTAATGCTGCAATATTTCGTCTGAGAATTTCAAACGGTTACAGTAATTTTTCTTCACCCAAGTTTTAAAAGTTTAGAATATATCCATCTCATTAATAAGGATGTGTCAGTAACAGCTGAGGCTTCTATGAGAACTTTTGTAGACTTGATATATTGCGAATTTTTGTTCCTTGGGTGAAAAATCTAATAATAAATGTACGAAGAAAAACTAAAAATTCAATTGGAAAGTTTATTCGTTTTGTTAACAAGAAATATTGAATAATTATGCGCGCATGCTTCAAAAAGAAGCAAACATAGTGAAATAAAATTACTGACTTCGTTAATTTCGTGATGCACAATTTATTTCTGCATTATTTCTAATCATATCGTCATTACGCTCGTTACAGGGGAGTCAACTCTAAGGACGATAGATCCCTTTGACACCCTTAAAATTATTTGGGGGCCCAAGCCCTTCCAAAATCTATGAAAAATTAAAGAATCTAAAAGTAACTGAAATAGATGTGAAATATTAGAATATTTTTCTATATGAAAAGTAATGATAAAAATATAATAATATTTGTAAGTTTAATATACATATATTGGGGGATTTTAATCACAAAACCGCATTCTACTTTAAATTATGAAACGTATATTTTAATGTGATCTTTATGCAAACTATACAAAAGTGCACATTTTAAAATTTAAGACCGTCATATAATAAAAATTAATTTTGAACCTGAAATACGAGTATATACACTCTATAACAAAAAAAAATCGACGCACCAAGAAGGAGTTGTCCGATTGCGATAAAAATTGGTGGATGTGAAGAACATACATAGAAAAAGAAACGATTAAAATTTCAGAACAATTGAATGATTTATTGCAGAGTTTGACCGTTACAAAGGGAGGAAGTCAATAAGGCGTTGGTCCACCTCTGGCCTGGATGCAAGCTGTCACCCGGCGTGGCATAGACTGATAAAGATCCCGGATGGTGTCCTGCGGAATTTCTTGCCAAATTGTCTCCAACTGTCGGGCTAAATCGTCAACATTCCGGGATGGTTGCAATCGCCTTCCCATAGCGTCCCAAATGTGCTCTATGGGAGAGAGAGAGAGAGATCAGGAGACCTAGATTGCCAAGGAAGTGTTGGGCAAGCTTGAAGACAATTCATAGCAACACGTGCCGTGTGCGGCCGGACATTGTCTTGTTGAAACGTAAGTCCAGGGTGTCGCAAAAGGAACGGTAACACAACCGGTCGTAGAATGTCGTCTACGTACCGCTGTGCTGTAAGTGTGCCAGAAATGACCACCAAAGGGGTCCGGCTATCAAAGGAGATGGCACCCCAGACCATAACGCCCTGTTGTGGGCATGTGTGGCGTGCGATAGTAAGGGCAGGATCCCCACGCTGCCCTGGACGTCTCCAGACACGTCTGCGGTTGTCGTCAGGACACAGTTGGAAACGGGACTCGTCACTAAAGACTATACGTCCCCAGTCAGCGCAGTTCCAAGTTGATCGAGCCCGGCACCACTGTAATCGGACTTGACGGTGTAAAGGCGTGAGAGGTAAGCGGCGTAACGGTCGGCGCGAGCGTAAATTCCGCTCTCTCAGTCATCTGCAGAGGGTCATGTTGGACACATGTGTGCGGGCCACACGTTGGATAGTTGATAACGACGAATCCGGTGCTGTGACAGCTGCTCTGACAATCGCTCTGTCTTCCCGTTCTGTTGTGGCCCTAGGTCGACCGCTGCCGTCCCGACGCTGACATCTGCCGTTGTTGACCCACTCTTGCCAGCACCGTCCAATCGCCGCATCGCTTCGACCCACATGTCCAGCGATTCTTCGATTCGTCCAACCAGCCTCTTTCAAACTCTGACATATGCTCGTAATGAGCACGAATCTTTCGGCGAGGCATCGTTACAGTCAACGTAAGATATCCGCAGTCAAAATGCAACAGAAATTTTGACCACATATTGAGAATCTCTCTTTATATACCCCTGCTGAATGCGCAGTTCCGATTCGCTAAAGTTCCCGCTATTCATTCATTGGACACCAAATTTTAATCATTTGCATGTTCGGTCAAAATGTCTTTGCATACGAAATTTCATTACAATCGGACAACTCCTTCTTGGTGCATCGATTTTTTTGTTATAGAGTGTATATATTGACAAATAATTTCCATTTCTAGAAAAAGTCTCTAATAAACACGGAAACAGAAATGATTTCTAGCATGTAAGTTGAAAATAGAAGTACGAAGCCTTAGTCTTTGTTTAGTCCTCTTCCTTAATAGATAAAAATTCGGATGGTATTAATAGAGGTTGTGAACATAAAAATAGTATAACAATTTCGACATCCACGTTTGAGATCAAACTAGAGCTTTTTTTTTTTGGTATAGGAGAAAAATAGGCATCGTACCCGATACAGAGTCGTACTAGGTTTCATCCATTCAGCCCGGAGTGTAGGTTAGCGAAGACAAGAGCGACGCTTCTTTTCTCCTCACGTAAGGTTGTAAGATGTTATTACCCTCCTCAGGATTAACATAAATGCCAAATAATGTTCGACACACAAAGAAACCGAGGTGAATTTTTTGTGATATTTTTTTTTGTAGGAAATTTATTGTATTTAATAATTTCGACACCCACGTTTGTGTTGAAACTAGAGATTTTTTAGTATAGGGGAAAATAGACAAGTTTTAGCGCTGCGAAGGGTAATAATATCAACATAAAAAAGTAAATAATGAAAAGACATATATTTTGGAATTCCAAATTCTTTCATTAATTTAATTTTGCTGTATAAAATAACCTGACTTACATCATAACCGTGAATATTTTCCTTTTCTTTTATATAATTTATACCGTATATTTTTGTAATATAAACGAAATATATTATCTCTGGCAGCATTGGTTTCGGACTTAGTATGTTTTCATTGTTTCCCGGGTGGAGATGAACTATGCGTAATTAACTGAAACTACATATATTGAATCACTGTCCAAATTTTTATGATCTGCCCAAAATAAAGTTTTCATTATATTATTATTAATAACAAGTAACATAAAATTTAATACATTTGTGAGTAGATTAACGTATTAATTTTATTTTCGGTAGACACTGTTAATAAATTGACTGAAATTTGTGTTTACCTCATTTTAGAAAATTGCAAGAATTAGAAATTTAGTGTTAGAACAAGCAACATATATCCAAGTTATTAATTAAAAAGTGTTTACGCTTGAAGTGTGTAAAGAAGGCAGTTGCTTGTGTTTTTCCTAAATATTAACAACTACTACGTTTGCTGAGTAAAAGAGGAAGAAGAGACTCCTAATCTGTGAGTATTACACTTTGCCTTTGGGAAAATGTTATTTTGAATCCGTTGGAATAGATATTATGAAATATATATTTTCCAACTCAGTGAATTTAGCTTTCTCTGCAAAAATTCTATCCAAGGTATCTATTTTTCAAAAGACTCTTCTCCCCGAGTTTTATTTCAATTTAGAAGACCGAATAATTGTAAAGTATTTAAAGAAATTCGCATTTTACAAGCCTAAGCGTCACATTCATGATTTTACATCAAACACTACCTTCCGTTTGTATAATTTTTCATATCAAAAAAGTTTCGCTGTGCTTCAAAGCAAATAACAAATTTTTTTCATGTACAAGCGAGAATTTAGCTTGTTTGTTAGTCAGTCAATTTCAGTTGAGCAGAATCTTTAGTTGGTAAACGTGTATGACTTTCTATGGTTCTAAGGAAATCGCTTTATTTGTTAAATTCCCAAGTTAAAATATATATCATTTTGAATCACGTCTCATTACACAAGTGAGCGGTATCAGGTCCGGCTACAAAGTCAACACGCATTCTGACACCAGTTTGTCTTTGCCTCACATTTGGCTTAACGAGTACGGCTTTGTTTCGAATTTGCAGGAAGGGAATAATGTTTGTAAGTGTGCTGTATTTAAGAGAATTCATATGACGGTGACGCTGGGATGCATTAGTATGTTTAAAAGCGACGCATTTTCCCAATAGCTTAGGATATGAGCACGCATAATAGAAATTAAAATTAATGTTTGTAGTAAATCTCCGTTTTCTTTAATATCTCAGCACAGTTCCTTTAGCAATGTCAAACTATTTTTAATCCTAATAGATTTATTCTCATCCTAGCAGGTTAAAAGATGTCTATTTCATTGGCAGGGGGCAGGAAGTGTTGGGGGAGTTCAAGGTGATCAAACTCCATATCTTAGATATCTGGACAGCTTGTTTTCTTTAACGTTGAATTAAATGGTGGTATTTATACGTGAACCTCCACAATTTTTAAATTGCTACGCCGTTTCTCATTGTACTATAATTTGAAGCATCTATTTAACTAGAAGGACTTTTTGTTGTTTTACAATTTTGCCTTCAAAATTACACACACATTATAAGTTTGTAGCCCTAGTATCTTTGTACTGGCCATTAGCAAAATAATATTATGAACTATGTATCATCTGAAACTTATTTATAATCTCTGCTAAGTTAGAATTAACTTTCTTTTACAAAAACGATAGAACAACTTAGAATATTTATTTGGGAGTTGAATTCCAAATCGCAACCCAGCGATCTCACAACAGAATCACAGAGCCAGTTATTTTCAAATGCTTCTGTTTCACGGCGTACTATAAAGCAAATAAAAGGGTTTGGCTTCTATTGTGTGCAAAATTGAAGGTAACTTAAAAGTGCAATTAAATATTTAGAAGATATTATTTACTTAGAGTTTGAAGAGGTTATGAAGGATGTTAAAGATGTCATCAAAATGTAGGGGAAAAGTAGTTTCCAAACCTTAATCAATAAGAAAATCAATAATATCAGTTACAATCATACACAAAGTACAATATGAAGTGAGTATAGTAGGTGGTAACATCATTGTGAGACTATCTATCTGAATATGTTGACGGGAGAAATATTGGATTTGAATTTTTTGCATAGGCGAAACATGGTTGTAGCCATGTCCGATTGTGTTAGGTAGAAGAATTTAGGGAAGTGGAAAGAATATTTCACTATTTTACAATTTCAAATACTACTAACTAGGGAGTAGATAATTTGAGTGTGTATATGGCACCCTCTCTGCAAAAGTGACGCGTCAGAATTGTCCAATTTTAGCGAAAAGCCTAATTAAGATAAATAACGTCATATCTATCTTCAGAGGAAACAATATATCGAACCTTTAAGGCCGGATTATCGCGTAAACAAACAAGATAAATGCCTAGGACCCGCTATTTTTTTTGAGGGGCCAAGCCCGGTGGAGACTCAACGATACTTCAAAATCGTTTTCAAACGGACCTTATTATTAAGCAGAATTTTTATCATGGTGCGAATTTCCGCGACGTTTTCTACAAATTTTAAAATTTTTTTTATATACTTCTTCTTTCACTTTGCCATTTTCCCATGCTTTTTTTATGTACATTGTATGCAAATATATTTACCTGCACTAACTTTATTTCAAAGTTTAAAATTAAATTCCAGAACGGCTTTTGCGATCGATTCGATATAGCAAGCATTTTGATTGGTCCCAAGATCCTCGTTGTATACAGATCCTATTATAATTACACAGGTTTAATTCATACTAAAAGGGGCCTCAAAAAAAAAACTATCCAGGACCTCGTGAAGCCTTAATCCGGTCCTGCTAACCTTCCAATAGTTTTCGAGAGAATCGTAAGAGCCCAGGTTGTTTTATAATAATTCATTTACTGTTATGTAATTTAAAATCACTCACAACGCAAATTGACAAATTTTGACGTGTCATTTCTGAAGCGGGGGGAGCGATATGTAGACAGTAACTGCATTGAACGGGAAAACGAAAAAAAAAACACCATAATTTCCGAGGATAACATGCGCTTTGATACAAATATTTCAAACTTTCAGATATTTTCATTTGATGGAGATGCCATATGTCGGTGAAATAAGTAGGGGTAAAAAAGTTTGGAGTCTTTTTTGAGATGTTCAGTTGAATGGATATGACGTTTGCCGATAATTTCACCTCACCTATTCTTGAATAGTCTTTTTGATGGATTGCGTATCCAGGCAGCGAGCGCGCTACTTTCATGTAAAGTTTAGTTATATTTTGTAAGTATTTTGAATATTTTAGTTTATTTGCAACAACATACAGTGAAATGCCAGAATAACCGAAAGGTCCTTTTTGTTCGAATTACCTACCACTAAAACATAAAAATGAATGTCCATGCAATGCGTTGATAGCAATTATCAAACATTTTGTAGTCACACATTGCGTTATTATTTGTAGTAGAGATGACAGCCTCTCACGATTTTAGAAATTTTGAACAAAGCTTGATAGTAGACGCATTAGGAGGATAGATCACTCTATCTTCAAAATGAACAGAAAAATTAGATTATAACGTCTAACTATTTCATTGCATCTCGAATGGAAAACAACAGGAGAGAAATCCTAAGTAAGACACACTTCTGCGGCTAACAAAAACGTGTGAAAGACATTGAACAACGCTTTCTGGCATGCATTTTATGATTTCATAGGCTTGCAATATTGCTACAGATAACGGAAAATCTCAGTTCTGGGACCAGTACTAATATTGGCTTTCCGATAGTATTCCATTTCTTGTATGGGATGCAGAAACCCGGCTGTTTGTTCGGGTCTTATTACAAACCCGACACCTGAAGTTGCTATACCTCGCATGGGTTCATGAACAAGATATTAGGCATAAAATTACTGGAAACTTCTAGTCTTGTCTGAAAAGTTGAGGTTCCAACTGTTCTAGGCAGATGAGAGATTGTGCGCGTAAAGGAACCCCCACGAATCAATGGACCTCACTTTTCAACAAGAAAGAGCTCAAAGCGATGGTAGCGCTGCTGTGGTATGCGATATTGTTCGTTTACCCGTATTAGTATCCCTGATATATCTGCAGATATTATTGGCTAAAGCTGTTACCCTTTGCGGATTCTTTACACCCGGTCTTGTGCAGTCAATCAGAGAGGAGCGAGCTTTTTTTTAGAAGGGCAATACTTCACCTCCTTTCCACCATGTCCGCAGCCATCAAGATATGACTGGAAGAACATTCCCTGAATTTGGCATCATAAGTTAGCAGTTATTTATTGAATTTAACCCTCATAGGGGCGGACTGGACCGGTGTCCTTGTCCGTATCTGTTTTATGAAGGTTATATTCATCAAATATTCATTCAGCTGAACATGTCATCAATTGTAGAATTTCACCACTAGCAAATATTAAAGATTTTTGGGTCATAAATTAGAAGACATGGTGTATACCATTTACACATTATTTTAAAACGTTCGTTGAATGTATGCCTCGTCGTGTTGTTATGTTAATATCTTGTAATATTGCTGCAGACTTCTTCGGTATCATAACATAGGGAGAGAAATATGAAGAACCCGTTATTTATTTTGAATTTCAAAATAGCCATGAAATTTTAATAAAATTTAATTAAGTTTGAAGATATATTTATGCATTCAAATGAAAAATAGATCAATAACAGTCGTATTATAACAAGATTGTGCATACTACACGTAATTTTTCTCTGTGATTTCGGGATATTCAATTTTTCAAATGAACGCATAATGCAATAGAAATTTAGAAAGGCTTTGGTTCAAACATTATGCTAATGTATTTATATCGTCGTTTTATATAAACATAAATTGTTTGCACATGGGTTCTTTGTACTCCATTATTATATAATACAAATTAGACCTTAATTTTTTTGAATGCAACTTAAAATTGCCATTTCTAAGCTCCATAAAATGTCGTATTTTACAAATGAAGTTTTATTAATATTATCGATGTTCACGCTTCTATCTTTATGCTGAAATGAAAAGCCTGTTTAAATGAAACTTTTAAATTAAATTTAAACTTACACACTTTATAAATGCATATAAATATTTAATTTTTGTTGGAACGGAAAGGCGAAATAAACATTTAGGAAAGTACTTGCCTCCAAGAACCGAAAATTAATTCAAGTATTTGACCAGCCGTGTCAAATTGTAAGAAAGAGTGTCTTAGTCGTAATCCCGCATCATAAATAAAGTCAGCTTTCTGATTTAATGAGCACTTACAGCGCCTATGCTTTCTTGCCTTAATAATAACGTAACGAAAATCGTTACTTATGCAAAATGAGGAACGCATCCTCCTTTGCTATCGTTTCGTATAAAATAAGGATTCGAAATTTTTGCTTGGGTGTATTTACGTAAATATTGCTTAGAAAGTCAAATGTGAATCAATATTAGCAAATTTAATATTAGCAATATTATTATTTAATATTCTTATTATTTAATATTGTTATTATTTAATATTATTATTTATATATTATTATTATTTAATATTATTATTTAATATTATTATTTAATATTATTATTCAATATTATTATTATTTAATATTATTTATTATTTATTTAATATTATTATTATTATTTAATATTATTATTATTATTTAATATTATTCAATATTATTATTTAATATTATTATTCAATATTATTATTATTCAATATTATTATTATTTAATATATATTCAATATTATTATTATTTAATATTATTATTCAATATTATTATTATTTAATATTAGCAATATTTAAACTTAGCAAATCTAATTCCCAAAATGCAACGCCTAAATAGAATGATGGTATATTAATTACAATGGAAATTTACTTTTATTTGCCATGAGTATTATTTTAATAAACATTTAACATTTAGAAGTAGTGGAGATAATGATTATCGGTCACCAGTAATTAATTTTCTAATACCATTCTATTAAATGCCTTCAGATTGAAAATGAAGCCGCCCAAGAAAAGTACGCTCGATTCAAGAAAGCAGGTTAGTCATTTACAAATACTAAATTTATTTTATAATATGAAAGTTATCTTTAACGTCAAGCCAATAACAATCTATAAATATGTACATTCTAACAATCGATGAAATATAATGCACAGTACGACTCATCGAAAGCAAATCAGCTCAATCGGGATAAACAAGTATACAGAAAAATGCCTTAACTCGTTCTTTCCAAACCTCAACAAGAAGTCTGCAGGTTTCCATGAAACAGGAAGGGGTCCCGATTTACCATTTAGCGTAAACGGATCAGTGACGTTGGCTTTTACTTCATAGAAAGGGTCTTCTGGAACCTTCCGATGGGAACTAAACTTCCCAGCAAAATAACATGTCCTTCGAGTTTTTGTGTGGGAAGGAGTTGAGTTTCAGACTGACTGTGGGTGTTTCGATTTATATAATAATTAAGTATTTTGCATACAGGAATTAACAAGTTTTGGTTATCAACTAATCTTACTCAATTCTTCACTCAGCCTCAGTAGAATTGGCAATAATATGTTGTATAAATTGACATACACAGATACGACACTGAATTAGAGATATCTCCTTGTTATCTCTAATCTGATAGTAATTCAGTGTATAAGCATATTATTTGAATAAGAGGCATGTGTGAAATTCTTAGAACTTCTTTATTTAAATTATAACATATATATTTAACAAATGTATAAATTATCATATAAATTTATTATATATAATATTTATATTTATTATTAAAAACGTAAATTAATGCACGATTTTTTATTACATGCTTTTGTCGTATTTTGTATACATAGAACCTTTCATATTATCGAATAAAACTTTTAAAACATACAGGAGTGAATGAAATATAAGCTTTTATTTGTTCAGCTCCTTATCGAACACCAACGACATCAACTGTAAAGGGTTCAAGTTCCTTCTGCGCTACCAAAATTAATTGACAATGTACAAAGAAATGCAGAATACAGTCGAAGGTGAAAGATATAGCAAATAGAATGTACAGGGTGTTCATAAAAGAAATATAAAAGTTCGAATTATATTTGTATGGAAACCACAATTGGTAAAAATATAATTATTTTTGATTACATCGCTAACAGCCAAGATTTTTTACCCCTGCACAGTCAGGCTGTCTGCATGTGCGTTTTGTCGTCCCCGACGATAGAGGGTAAACAAAATTGTTGTTCCATCCACGTTTGATGCAAAACGTCCGATTACATTGAGGAAGGCTTTGTTAATGCTCCCTTTAAGCATATCGAAAGAAATTTCACTTATTTTGTGAACTAAGGGGATGACCCCACTTACACACATTTCTGAAATTCCGTTTCATTTGTGTTAGGAAACTTTGAAACTTGTGTTAGGAAAATTGTGTTGGTTTAACTGGAAGGAGACCCACACGCTGAACGTATGTGACGATGTGTGGAACCGGCCAGGCCAGTAACCTAGTGTCCTACCCCGCCTTCAAGTGGTGCAGGCTGAGCTTTCTATTTATGTGGCAAATTAATATTTGCTGCACGGATAGAAAGGCGGAAGGGGAGGGCTAATTCACCAACCCGTCTAGCCAGCGTGGTGAAATGATGGCTAATTCCTGAACTATGCTTATGTGTATATGTGCATATATATATAAAATACTTCCTTATTTTACTCATATCTATCTATCTATCTATCATCATTCATCATTTCAGCCGTTGTCAATCCACTGCAGGATAAAGGCCTCCTCCGCATCTTTCCAACGAAGTCGATCTTGTGCATTTTGCTGCCACTTGTGCCCAATATATTTAATTATTTCATCCACCCATCTCGTCTTTGGCCTTTTCCTTGGGCGTGTGGTGTCCAGTGGGATCCATTCTAGGATGTTTTTGGTCCATCTGTTGTCAGTTTTAGCAATATGGGCTGCCCACTTCCATTTCAAACTTTTTACCTTCGCAATGATATCACAAACTTTTGTTTGATCTCTTATCCAACTGAAGGTCTTTCGATCTCGTCGCGTGATACCAAGCATCTGCCGTTCCATGTTCCTTTGTACCACTCGTAACTTTTGGATACCTTTGGCAGTCAATGTCCATGTCTCACTACCATAAGTCAGAACAGGTAGGATGCATTGATCGAAAACTTTCCTCTGTAAAGAAATAGGGAGCTTTTTTTTAAAAATTATTTGTAGCCGGTAGAATGCTTGCCAGCTAAGCTTGATATGACGTTCGATCTCTTGATTTATGTCGCCTTCCATAGTAATTCGTTGACCTAGGTACATATAATTTTCAGTTTACTGTATTTCTTCTTCCGAAACAAAGATTTTCTTAGTTTGTATAAACTTATTAAACATAACCATATGGCTGAGCTTTCTATTTATGTGGCAAATTAATATTTGCTGCACGGATAGAAAGGCGGAAGGGGAGGGCTAATTCACCAACCCGTCTAGCCAGCGTGGTGAAATTATGGCTAATTCCTCCATTATGTTGACACACCAGAAACCATGGCCCCTAGTCTCCAGGTGCTGGAGTGCTCCTGATCAAGGCAGCGGTCAGTGTGGCATGAAAGCAGGGGGTGCTAAGAATCACTGGAATGGCCCAGGCTGCCGTTTGTTATTGACCTTGGCTACGTTTAATGGACGATCCCTTGCTTCTGAAGCAAAACTTCAGGAATTGGAAGAAGAACTTGACAAGATCAAATGGGACATTGTAGGACTCAGTGAAGTTAGAAGAAAAGGTGAAGAGTTGGTGGAACTTAAAAGTGGACATTTGTTTTATTATAGAGGAACGGAAACTGGAAGAACAAGTGGTGTTGGCTTCTTAATCAACAAAAGAATTAAAGACTGTCTTCTGGAAGTTGAAAGTACATCAGATCGAGCAGCGAGGCTCGTTGTTCAACTAACCCAGCGATACCAACTTCAAATAGTACAGGTATATGCACCAACATCAAGCCATACCGACGAAGAGGTTGAAGAATTTTATGAAGAAATCAAAGAGTTACACACCAAAGGGAAACAACATATCAAGCTCATCATGGGGGATTTCAATGCAAGAATTGGACAACAGGAACAAGGAGAGACATCGGTTGGTAAATACGGATATGGGGAAAGGAATGAACGTGGCGATCAACTCATCGAATTTGCAGAAGCTGAAAACCTTAGCATCATGAATTCATTTTTTAAGAAGAAACCGCAAAGAAAATGGACATGGAAACACCCAAATGGGGGAACTAGTGAAATTGACTATATCCTGGCAAACAAGAAATCAATTATTGAAGATTGCAGTGTACTGAACAGATTTAATACTGGAAGTGATCATCGAATGGTGAGATGTAAAGTGCACTTAAATACTAAATTAGAACGACAGAAGCTCATTAGGAAACAAGTAAGTAAGAGGGTGGATTTAAAGAAATTAAAAGAAAATACCGAGGCATTCAAGTTGGAATTAAAAAATCGCTTTTCTGCACTGGAAGGACTTATTGATGAAAGTGATATCTCAGAAGCAAATGAAAACATTGTTAAGACAATAGTTGAAACTGCTGGGGAAATTGGTGGTGTAACCTGTAAAAAGCACAATAGCAAATTATCTGAGAAGACGAAACAGCTCATGAAAAGGCGAAGAGATATGAAGGTGGACAATCGAAATACCAGTTCCAGGATTGAGTACATAGAACTTTGTAAAACTCTGCGCAAAAGCATGAAAGAAGACATAAGAAAATTCAATTGTGAGTTAGTAAGGAAGGCCATTGAAAATAACAAGAGCCTTAGGGTTGTTAAAGGAAGTTTATCTGTTGGGAAGAAACACATCATTGCATTAAAAGGAGAGGATGGCACCGTAACAAGAAATAGGGAAGAAATACTTAGAAGAGTTGAAGAATTCTACAAAAAACTATATGAAAGTAACAGTGGATTAAACGAAGACACTGAAATAGTCGAAGGAACAGCTCCTAAAATCTTAAAAGAAGAAGTTTCATTTGCAATAAAAAGTATGAAGAAAGGAAGAGCCCCTGGCGATGATGGTATTACATTAGATATCCTAAAAGAAGCTGGAGAATATGTAGAAGACATACTTGCAAAATTCTTTACCAAATGTCTTAACAGCGGTAACATACCAAACCAATGGGATTCTGCAACAGTAATTCTTTTGCATAAAAAAGGTGATAAAGAGGATTTGAAAAATTACCGACCAATTAGCTTGTTACCTGCTATTTATAAAATCTTCACAAAAGTGCTAACACATCGCCTGCAGAAAAAATTAGATGCAGCTCAACCAAGAGAACAAGCTGGATTTCGAAGTGGATTCAGTACAGTGGACCATATTCAAGTATTAAGAGAATTAATTGAAAGAACACATGAATATGAACTTCCATTGTGTGTTGCATTTATTGACTATGAGAAGGCCTTTGACTCTATTAAAACATCAGCAGTCATCAACTCTTTAAGATCAACAGACATTGAGGATGTGTACATTGACATGGTGAAACGTGTGTATAAAAATGCAAGTGCAAAATTTCGGTTACATAAAGATACCAAAACTATCAAAATTGGTAAAGGTGTGAGGCAGGGAGATACCATTTCTCCAAAACTTTTTACTTCAGCTTTACAGATGATTTTTCAGCTGATAAATTGGAATAACAAGGGAATAAAAATAAATGGTGAATATTTAAATCATCTGCGGTTTGCTGATGACATTGTTATTTTTTCAACGAACCCATTAGAACTCCAAGACATGGTACAGGAGCTCTCAACTAGAAGTGAAGAAGTTGGACTCAAGATGAACCTACAAAAAACTAAGATCATGTTCAATAATTTTGTAGAGGAAACAAAAATACAAGTTGACAACACTGAGCTAGAAATTGCTGATTCATATATTTACCTTGGCCAGCTGATTTCAATGGATGGCAACATTATGAAAGAACTCAACAGACGTATTAAACTTGGCTGGAGTGCATTTGGAAGAAACAGTTTTATCCTGAAGGGGAAATTGCCTTTGTGTCTAAAAAGAAAGGTCTTCAACCAGTGTGTATTGCCAGTCCTCTCTTATGGATCAGAGACATGGAGTCTAACAGTTGGAGCAATACGAAAGTTACAGACAACGCAAAGGAGCATGGAGAGGTGCATGCTTGGAATAACTAGGAGAGATCGAAAAAGAAACACTTGGGTGAGAGAGCAAACTAGAGTAGAGGACATCATTGTTAAAGTAAAAGGACTGAAATGGCGATGGGCTGGGCATATTGCAAGAAGAACTGATCAACGATGGACAACAGAAATTCTGAACTGGATTCCAAGAGACCACCGAAGACCTAGAAAACGTCCTCAAACTAGATGGGTGGATGAAATAAGAAAAGAGGTTGGGGTGACGTGGAAACGAATGGCCCAGGATAGACTTGTGTGGAAAGCATTTGGAGAGACCTTCATCCAGCAGTGGATAGATAATGGTTGAATATGATGATGATGTATGAGAGAGAGCATGTTCCTTCTCTGGTTGTTAAAAACCGGAAGTTAGGATCTAGTGAAAACCATAAAAAAGTGGAAAATCGTACTTACTCATATAATAATTTAACTTAGAGCATTGGTGTAGAGTTATATGGGTCCCCATGGGGCCCGAGCCTTCCAATTATTTAAAATGAATTGACGTTTTATGTATATTGTAATGCATAAATGTACATGAAATGTGCATGCATCTCCCCGTCGCTCCCAATAACTTTTAAAAATC
>QLNU02014802.1:120309181-120328231 GCA_006491805.2 Dysdera silvatica | reverse complement strand
GCAAATATTAAAGATTTTTGGGTCATAAATTAGAAGACATGGTGTATACCATTTACACATTATTTTAAAAGGTTCGTTGAATGTATGCCTCGTCGTGTTGTTATGTTAATATCTTGTAATATTGCTGCAGACTTCTTCGGTATCATAACATAGGGAGAGAAATATGAAGAACCCGTTATTTATTTTGAATTTCAAAATAGCCATGAAATTTTAATTAAAGTTTGAAGATATATTTATGCATTCAGATGAAAAATAGATCAATAACAGTTGTATTATAACAAGATTGTGCATACTACACGTAATTTTTCTCTGTGATTTCGGGATATTCAATTTTTCAAATGAACGCATAATGCAATAGAAATTTAGAAAGGCTTTGGTTCAAACATTATGCTAATGTATTTATATCGTTTTATATAAACATAAATTGTTTGCACATGGGTTCTTCGTACTCCATTATTATATAATACAAATTAGACCTTAATTTTTTTGAACGCAACTTAAAATTGCCATTTCTAAGCTCCATAAAATGTCGTATTTTACAAATGAAGTTTTATTAATATTATCGATGTTCACGCTTCTATCTTTATGCTGAAATGAAAAGCCTGTTTAAATGAAACTTTTAAATTAAATTTAAACTTACACACTTTATAAATGCATATAAATATTTAATTTTTGTTGGAACGGAAAGGCGAAATAAACATTTAGGAAAGTATTTGCCTCCAGGAACCGAAAATTAATTCGAGTATTTGACCAGCCGTGTCAAATTGTAAGAAAGAGTGTCTTAGTCGTAATCCCGCATCATAAATAAAGTCAGCTTTCTGATTTAATGAGCACTTACAGCGCCTATGCTTTCTTGCCTTAATAATAACGTAACGAAAATCGTTACTTATGCAAAATGAGGAACGCATCCTCCTTTGCTATCGTTTCGTATAAAATAAGGATTCGAAATTTTTGCTTGGGTGTATTTACGTAAATATTGCTTAGAAAGTCAAATGTGAATCAATATTAGCAAATTTAATATTAGCAATATTATTATTTAATATTCTTATTATTTAATATTGTTATTATTTAATATTATTATTATTTAATATTATTATTCAATATTATTATTTAATATTATTATTTAATATTATTATTCAATATTATTATTATTATTATTATTATTTAATATTGTTATTATTATTATTATATTAGTATTCAATATTATTATTATTATTATTAATTATTATTATTATTATTTCATATTATTATTATTATTATTATTATTATTATTATTATTATTATTATTATTTCATATTATTATTATTATTATTTCATATTATTATTATTATTATTATTATTTCATATTATTATTATTATTATTTAATATTAGCAATATTTAAACTTAGCAAATTTATTTCCCAAAATGCAACGCCTAAATAGAATGATGGTATATTAATTACAATGGAAATTTACTTTTATTTGCCATGAGTATTATTTTAATAAACATTTAATATTTAGAAGTAGTGGAGATAATGATTGTCGGTCACCGGTAATTAATTTTCTAATACCATTCTATTATGCCTTCAGATTGAAAATGAAGCCGCCCAAGAAAAGTACGCTCGATTCAAGAAAGCAGGTTAGTCATTTACAAATACTAAATTTATTTTATAATATGAAAGTTATCTTTAACGTCAAGCCAATAACAATCTATAAATATGTACATTCTAACAATCGATGAAATATAATGCACAGTACGACTCATCGAAAGCAAATCAGCTCAATCGGGATAAACAAGTATACAGAAAAATGCCTTAACTCGTTCTTTCCAAACCTCAACAAGAAGTCTGCAGGTTTCCATGAAACAGGAAGGGGTCCCGATTTACCATTTAGCGTAAACGGATCAGTGACGTTGGCTTTTACTTCATAGAAAGGGTCTTCTGGAACCTTCCGATGGGAACTAAACTTCCCAGCAAAATAACATGTCCTTCGAGTTTTTGTGTGGGAAGGAGTTGAGTTTCAGACTGACTGTGGGTGTTTCGATTTATATAATAATTAAGTATTTTGCATACAGGAATTAACAAGTTTTGGTTATCAACTAATCTTACTCAATTCTTCACTCAGCCTCAGTAGAATTGGCAATAATATGTTGTATAAATTGACATACACAGATACGACACTGAATTAGAGATATCTCCTTGTTATCTCTAATCTGATAGTAATTCAGTGTATAAGCATATTATTTGAATAAGAGGCATGTGTGAAATTCTTAGAACTTCTCTTTAAAAAATTGTAAAACTTACCAGCAGAATATACATATTTAATAATTAACAATTTCTCGACATAAATAAAAAAAATCACATTTTTCATCTTGTACGTAAACAAAGTAAAATTTTCTTTAAAATGTAAGTCATTCGGTATATGATTATTAAAATTAATAATAAAACTTTAATTTTTAAAATCCAATCAAGGATCTAAACGAACGTATCTTCTACATTTTCAAATTGTGTTTCTATACAACAGATTAACACGCTACTGGTGATTACGGGATGAAACCTTTGAAGTTCATTGACTCCTGTATCGTTTTCGAATTGTGAGCTAAAACAACTCTAGAATTGGCGAACAGACTACGAGTCGCAAAAGGTTACCAGTGTCGTTTATCAGACCGTAATAATAATATTGTGACACAGAAGCACGGGACTCTTTACGATCAGACATAAGAAGATTAATTATATTAAAGTCAGTGAAACGGACCCGTCTCGTTCCTCTCAACCTTTCGCCGTAAAAATCTTCCTTTTTCCTTACTTCTCCCTTTCAGACCGTATACGCACAATTGTGTGGGTCAGGGTTTTAATTTGTAATTCCTTTATTACTTATATATTGGTGAATAAAGTCCTCACCCACTCAACTGTGTGGGTTCCTTTTTTTCGGCAGCCATGGTACTGAATATTGAAAATATCTCATTTATGACATTACACCCTAAGTGTCGTAATTAATTGAAAAACAAAACTTTTTTTGCTTTTAGGATTGCCTTCAGGTCTGAAAGAGTAATCGCATCTTCTTCAGTGACTGGTCAATAAAAAGATCAATTTGTTTATGGTGTTGAGAAAATTATCTTGGTTAAAGCTGATAACCAGGTGATACAACAATAGAAAACCTGTTAATATACATCCGAGTACAGTTAAAATATTAAAAATATGTTCTGTGCACAATATAATGTCCATAATAATGGGAGAATGATATACTACTCCAAGTTTATCCTTTCTGTTATTGACTTGCATTTATATTTCATGAAATGATTGATTGATTGATTGTTTGGCTTTTTTATGGCGCAAGAGCATCTGGGCTATACTGCGCCAAACATGGTAAAATCAAAGACTGTAGTAAAAGCCAGTACTTTTTAAAAATTTAAAAACGTGCGTATGGTCAGCATGGTCATTTAAAATGTCAGACAGTGATGAAGAGTTAAAAGTAAGAGTGTGAGCAAGTCTATAATAGGGGCATTGAGTTAAAATGTGTAAAACACTCATGGATTCACTGCACACTTGGCAAAAGAAATGTTAATCCATCTTAATGTGACTGTTGAACCTCGGATTGGTGTCCAGTAAGAAATAACGTTGAAGCAAAACCACACTAACATGTGCAAACAAAATGATGTAATGGAATTTTTGCCTATAATTCAATTTAAGTAGAAATGAGTTGTGCTCTGTATGAGAATGGGAATGCCTAACGTTTTAAATAGGTTCTCTTTTGACGCTAAAGATATGTTTAAGTCTGTTTACTCTTTGCATCAGGGCGTTCAAGATACTATTAAAGCAATTATGGTTATTTTAGGTAAGTGTCGTATAAAGTATAAATGCCTCTATGACACTTCAAGGAAAGTTGATGCAGTTGTTCTTATTAAGGCTTGTACATTTGTCATCCAACTTGTAGGGATGGAATTGTTTAGTCCAATTAGCGAAAAGGTTTTTACTACAAACAGAAGCCAACCTCTTTCCCATTTTCTTTCTTTGAATATAAATACTGATTTAGAACGCTTTAATAATGAGAATGATGATAAATTTGAGGAACTGCCACTAAAATCATATTCCTCATGTGCATTATTTTTTAAAGTTATTAAGAAATACTTTATTATATATAAATTGACTTACAGATTTTATTAAAACGTAGTTAATTTATAATATAAAATATAATATAATTTATAATACATAAATTCTTATAATATAATTTATAATATAAATTTATAATATAAATTTATAATATAAATTTTATAATATAAATTTATAATATGAATTTATTATATAAATTACAGCCTATAACAAAAAAATAGACGTACCAGGAAGTTATCCGATTGGTACAGAATTAGGGGTGAATACCGTGAAGAACATAGAAAAAGAAACGATTAAAATTCCAGAACAATTGAATGATTTATTGCAGAGTTTGACCGTTACAAATGGAGGAAGTCAATAAGGCATTATGGTCCACCTCTGGCCTAGATACTCAACCTGTGACCCGGTAAGGCATAGACTGATAAAGATCCCGGATGGTGGCCTGCGAAATTTCTTGCCAAATTGTCTCCAACTGTCGGGCTAAATCGTCAACATTCCAGGATGGTTGCAATCGCCTTCCCATAGCGTCCCAAATGTGCTCTATGGGAGAGAGATCAGGAGACCTAGCTTGCCAAGGAAGTGTTGGGCAAGCTTGAAGACAATTCATAGCAACACGTGCCGTGTGAGACCGGGCATTGTCTTGTTGAAACGTAAGTCCAGTGTGTCGCAAAAGGAACGGTAACACAACCGGTCGTAGAATGTCGTCTACGTACCGCTGTGCTGTAAGTGTGCCAGAAATGACCACCAAAGGGGTCCGGCTATCAAAGGAGATGGCACCACAGACCATAACGCCCTGTTGTGGGCATGTGCCTAATAAGGGCATGATCCCCCATGCTGCCCTGGACGTCTCCAGACACGTCTGCGGTTGTCGTCAGGACACAGTTGGAAACGGGACTCGTCACTAAAGACTATACGTCCCCAGTCAGCGCAGTTCCAAGTTGATCGAGCCCGGCACCACTGTAATCGGACTTGACGGTGTAAAGGCGTGAGAGGTAAGCGGCGTAACGGTCGGCGCGAGCGTAAATTCCGCTCTCTCAGTCGTCTGCAGAGGGTCATGTTGGACACATGTGTGCGGGCCACACGTTGGATAGTTGATAACGACGAATCCGGTGCTGTGACAGCTGCTCTGACAATCGCTCTGTCTTCCCGTTCTGTTGTGGCCCTAGGTCGACCGCTGCCATCCCTACGCTGACATCTGCCGTTGTTGACCCACTCTTGCCAGCACCGTCCAATCGCCGCATCGCTTCGACCCACATGTCCAGCGATTCTTCGATTCGTCCAACCAGCCTCTTTCAATCCGATAGCACGACCTCTTTCAAACTCTGACATATGCTCGTAATGAGCACGAATCTTTCGGCGAGGCATTGTTACAGTCGACGTAAGATATCCGCAGTCAAAATGCAACAGAAATTTTGACCACATATTGAGAATCGCTCCTTATATACACCTGCTGAATGCGCAGTTTCGGTGCGCTGGAGTTCCCGCTATTCATTCATTGGACACCAAATTTTAATCATTTGCATGTTAAATCGAAGGACAAATCCTTCTTGGTGCGTCGATTTTTTTGTTATAGAGTGTATTATTTTATATATATTAAATAAATTATAACATGTATATTTAACAAATTGTATAAATTATAACATATATATTTAACAAATTGTATAAATTATAACATATGTATTTAACAAAATTGTATAAATTATAGCATATGAACAAATTGTATAAATTATAACATATATATTTTACAAATTGTATAAATTATCATATAAATTCATTATATATAATATTTATATTTATTATTAAAAACGTAAATTAATGCACGATTTTTTATTACATGCTTTTGTCGTATTTTGTATACATAGAACCTTTCATATTATCGAATAAAACTTTTAAAACATACAGGAGTGAATGAAATATAAGCTTTTATTTGTTCAGCTCCTTATCGAACACCAACGACATCAACTGTAAAGGGTTCAAGTTCCTTCTGCGCTACCAAAATTAATTGACAATGTACAAAGAAATGCAGAATACAGTCGAAGGTGAAAGATATAGCAAATAGAATGTACAGGGTGTTCATAAAAGAAATATAAAAGTTCGAATTATATTTGTATGGAAACCACAATTGGTAAAAATATAATTATTTTTGATTACATCGCTAACAGCCAAGATTTTTTACCCCTGCACAGTCAGGCTGTCTGCATGTGCGTTTTGTCGTCCCCGACGATAGAGGGTAAACAAAATTGTTGTTCCATCCACGTTTGATGCAAAACGTCCGATTACATTGAGGAAGGCTTTGTTAATGCTCCCTTTAAGCATATCGAAAGAAATTTCACTTATTTTGTGAACTAAGGGGATGACCCCACTTACACACATTTCTGAAATTCCGTTTCATTTGTGTTAGGAAACTTTGAAACTTGTGTTAGGAAAATTGTGTTGGTTTAACTGGAAGGATACCCACACGCTGAACGTATGTGAAAATATGCGGAATCGGCTGGGCCAGTAACCTAGTGCCCTACCCCGCCTTCAATTGGTGCGGGCGGGGCTTTCTATTTATGAAGCAAATTAGTATGTGCTGCACGGAAAGAAAGGCGGAAGGGGAGGGCTAATTCACCAGCCAGCGTGGTGAAATGATGGGTAGTTCCTGAACTATGCTTATGTGTATATGTGCATATATATATAAAATACTTCCTTATTTTACTCATATATATATATCTCATCATCATCATTTCAGCCGTTGTCAATCCACTGCAGGATAAAGGCCTCCTCCGCATCTTTCCAACGAAGTCGATCTTGTGCATTTTGCTGCCACTTGTGCCCAATATATTTAATTATTTCATCCACCCATCTCGTCTTTGGCCTTTTCCTTCGGCGTGTGGTGTCCAGTGGGATCCATTCTAGGATGTTTTTGGTCCATCTGTTGTCAGTTCTTCTAGCAATATGGGCTGCCCACTTCCATTTCAAACTTTTTACCTTCGCAATGATATCACAAACTTTTGTTTGATCTCTTATCCAACTGAAGGTCTTTCGATCTCGTCGCGTGATACCAAGCATCTGCCGTTCCATGTTCCTTTGTACCACTCGTAACTTTTGGATACCTTTGGCAGTCAATGTCCATGTCTCACTACCATAAGTCAGAACAGGTAGGATGCATTGATCGAAAACTTTCCTCTGTAAAGAAATAGGGAGCTTTTTTTTAAAAATTATTTGTAGCCGGTAGAATGCTTGCCAGCTAAGCTTGATACGACGTTCGATCTCTTGATTTATGTCGCCTTTCATCGTAATTTGTTGACCAAGGTAAATATAATTTTCAGTTTACTGTATTTCTTCTTCCGAAACAAAGATTTTCTTAGTTTGGACGAACTTATTAAACATGACCATATATATGGCTTGAGCTTTCTATTTATGTGGCAAATTAATATTTGCTACACGGATAGAAAGGCGGAAGGGGAGGGCTAATTCACCAACCCGTTTAGCCAGCGTGGTGAAATTATGGCTAATTCCTCCATTATGTTGACACACCAGAAACCATGGCCCCTAGTCTCCAGGTGCTGGAGTGCTCCTGATCAAGGCAGCGGGTGCTAAGAATCACTGGAATGGCCCAGGCTGCCGTTTGTTATTGACCTTGGCTACGTTTAATGGACGATCCCTTGCTTCTGAAGCAAAACTTCAGGAATTGGAAGAGGAACTAGACAAGATCAAATGGGACATTGTAGGACTCAGTGAAATTAGAAGAAAAGGTGAAGAGTTGGTGGAACTGAAAAGCGGACATTTGTTTTACTATAGAGGAACGGAAACTGGAAGAACAAGTGGTGTTGGCTTCTTAATCAACAAAAGAATTAAAGACTGTCTTCTGGAAGTTGAAAGTACATCAGATCGAGCAGCGAGGCTCGTTGTTCAACTAACCCAGCGATACCAACTTCAAATAGTACAGGTATATGCACCAACATCAAGCCATACCGACGAAGAGGTTGAAGAATTTTATGAAGAAATCAAAGAGTTACACACCAAAGGGAAACAACATATCAAGCTCATCATGGGGGATTTCAATGCAAGAATTGGACAACAGGAACAAGGAGAGACATCGGTTGGTAAATACGGATATGGGGAAAGGAATGAACGTGGCGATCAACTCATCGAATTTGCAGAAGCTGAAAACCTTAGCATCATGAATTCATTTTTTAAGAAGAAACCGCAAAGAAAATGGACATGGAAACACCCAAATGGGGGAACTAGTGAAATTGACTATATCCTGGCAAACAAGAAATCAATTATTGAAGATTGCAGTGTACTGAACAGATTTAATACTGGAAGTGATCATCGAATGGTGAGATGTAAAGTGCACTTAAATACTAAATTAGAACGACAGAAGCTCATTAGGAAACAAGTAAGTAAGAGGGTGGATTTAAAGAAATTAAAAGAAAATACCGAGGCATTCAAGTTGGAATTAAAAAATCGCTTTTCTGCACTGGAAGGACTTATTGAAGAAGTTGACATCTTATCATTTTATGTAAATGCAGCGAAGCGTGTCATGCTTACACCAAAGTATATTTATTTCTTCGAATGTCACCATCTAATCCGCTTACTTCACGCCACAAATTGGTTGTTTAATTAATCAGCGAAGCCTGACGAGTAAATAAATATGGGTTGTTTCGTTCAAATCTTTTCATTAATTTACATTTTACTTCCCTATTTAATTCATTTCTAGTGTTGATTATTTGTAGCCGCACTACCCAGAACTGATGTTGAACTTATATAATAAAAGTTGCAGCTCCTGTTATTTTTCATGCTTCCGAAAAAAGCTTGTAGGCAAAATGCAAGGAATATTCAAAAGATAATGAGTAATCCAGCAACGAAAACAACCCGAACACTGACAACGAAAGTTAACTCGTTTTCTGGTCATGTAAAAATTAAAGTAGCTGTTTTTCACTTCTGCAATTTTATCCGGTGTTTGAAATTACTACTTCAAATACACATTATAGAAATAACACATTTTTAGTATTCAATGAATGAAAGAAGTATCAAAAGACAAAACGAAACGTATTTAATATGCACAATGTAAGCATTACTATTACTTTACCAGTTTCCTTCTTCATAACAATCACTAATTTTATTAAATCTTTTCTGAGTAATTTCGTGGTTTCCTTGTAAGTGAATAACATTTGCCGGACGGCTAAACATTCCTTTATAATTTTCTTGAGAGAAAATTAAAAAATACGAGTCGCGATTTTTAGACATGGATCGTGTTGTTGTGTGCCATGATTAAACATTTTTCAATTTAACACTTGATTTGCCAAAGGAAGATCACATAACATGTTAAAATGAATTGCAATTAGTTTTCAGTTGGAAATTACAAACACTATTATCTTTGATGTCTTCATTGGGATTATAAAAAAAAGTTTTAAAAATAACAGAAATTTAATTAAGGCAAACTTATACATTACTTGTATTTCTCTTCGATGTTGCAATTTCCTTGAAGTTTTACAGTGTATTTTCGGTTCTTCCGCTTGTAAAGATTTTTCATTTCCTCCGGATTTTCTACTTATTCATTTTAATTAAGGGATTTAAGTCTTTAACTTTTCAGAAATTCAGCAGAAGCGGGAAATAAACCAATTTAATCAGATTGCTTTTTGTGAATTTAATCCGTCAATTCCTGACTTCGAAACAAATAACAATTTTTTGATATATACTAGAAAATTGCATTCGTCCATTCAGCGATCAGGCAAGTAAGAAAAATTAAAGGTATTTCAATTATTGCTTCATTGTGTGATTGAATTCTTAGAGTATTAGTTAGCAAATGGAAATGCAATTGTTGAATTTATTATGGTCAATCATCGCAAGAGTTCGTACTGAAGGAGGAAAAAACTAAGCCCACGAAACAAATAAAGAAAAATGTAAAACCACAGACCTTCTTTTATTCATTTATAAATTACAGTTATCAAACCTAATTAAATCCATTAGTGTGTACGTCTTAAAATCAGAAGCTAAAAGTTAGTATGAATGAATTATAGGAGCTGTTCCTTCGACTATCTCAGAGTCTTCGTTTAATCCACTGTTTAAACTGCCTGTAAAAGGGTTGCTGGCAGTTTATAACTACCGCCTTCGGGAGTGTTAGATTTAGCTGTGAATTTCAATTAAGTTTGGCTGGGTGTAAATTTATTGTAGAGTGACGTTGATCGCCTAACTTGATGCCTGTATAACAAACGTCTGGGAAATATATTCCATTAGTGCATGCATGCATGCAGAAATCGAACAAATGCTGGAATGGATCTCCGCTCCTCCTTATGGACAGTCGTAATGACGGGTTTTCCAGTTACGTAAAGAAAAAGACCCACCTTTATATCCAGCCATGGCCACTAAAAAATTTGTCGATTCATGAAGTGCTTCCACCGACGTAATTTTCCCCAGAATTTTCATCACAATTTTTTCCAGAATTTTCTCCAATAACAGAAAATAAAAATAATAATTTAAAGAAATAAATACTATTGCCAGATAAATTACAAATAAAACAAATAAATCAAAGAAACGACGATAAATGCAGCCCACAATATAAAGTTACTAGAACAAAGATTTCTCTCCGCCCTTTGAAAACCATTAAAAGAAGAAACAACTGCATTTCTATTGTACGTATGATGAAAATAACTGTAAATGAAAATTCAAAATTTCTTCAATGAGTAGCAGTCAATTGTAAAAAAAAGCGTCATGATAGTTAGTAGAATATCATTTATGAACTGATATCATGACCGACCATTAAAGTTCGGTTACTGAAGAAGGTAAATCATCCATGATGAAATCGAATGACCAAGGAGCTTGAGCTTGGTGATAGCAAGATTATTTGGCGACGCATAAGGAATTAATGTGCAATTATGAATGGAAATTTGATGAAGATTTCACGGGGATTTCCTAGCTTCACAAGTTAAGCTTCTAATATTGTGTCTTTTGCTGAATTAGGTAGGAAGCCACTTACGTTAATTTGAAATTCGAGGCACTCCGAGAGAGAAATTTCGGAACTGTTTCCTTGTTTGACTAAAATTTACCCAATTAGAGCTTGCAAATGATTAGTGTAATCCTGATTAATGGTTTATTACTAAACAGATAAATCGGTAATGAGATAATAAAATAAAATTAACGTGCATTTAATGAGCTTCGTAAAGTGAGTTTACGAAACGGAGGAAATGAGTATTTCATTATCCGAACTTGCCATCAATAAATTTATATTTATTAGATATATAACTGTGTGAAAGGTTCGATATTCACTGGTTTCATAAATTAAGGAATATACGTAGAAAGCCGATAATTTGAAAAGCATAGTGTAAATTTGTCAGAAATTTTAGAATTAGTATTCTATTTTTCGGAAAATATATACCCTAAAAAGTTTGATATTGTGGCAATAATGATTATGTTATGCCACCATAGATGTTCTCTAGCCGCAAAACATGGTAATTATTTGATTTTGATTTTATTTGACGACGATCCTGAACACAAATGAAATGATTAAGAAGACAAACAATTAACACAATGGCATATTTCAGTCTAACCAGGTAAAGTAACAACCTGAATAAAATGGCCACTTTTTATAAGAGAGAAATGATAGGGACTTATAATCATGCCTTTACAAAAATCTGTCGTGTATAGTAATCACCTGTCTATGGTAACCATAGCAGTTCAGTCCCAGAGACGTTCGCTTTAGGCAGGTTCCACTGTATCTTTAAACGTTTACAGCTGCTCCAATAGCACTTGTCTATTTTAATCAGAATGGTAACTGATACAACACAACGGGCGACGCCAACAAGTGTTGCAAATGGCGGTTACAGGCGTTGGTAAAATGTATAGTATACAAGAAATTAGATCGTGAGTCAGAAGAAACGTCTCTGCTAGTAGAACGTGAGTTCAATGTAAAGTCTCTGATAGTACAAAAGTTAACTTTTATGGGATAAAATAAGCCGAAAGTCAGAAGGAACACTGGATGTAGGATTATTATTCGAAATGGAGAGAACGCTCTTCCAAAAGGAAGAAAAGGAAGTAGATGGCGTCGGATCATTAACGGCGATATCTGCGTTGGCGATTATATGTATGGCCTAAAAATATTAAGGACAGGCGGAGAGGAAGCTTTAGTGGAGGGAAATGCAGTAGAAGAGAAAATCGGTTGAGGGAAGCGAATTCGTCTAAAAGAAAATCATACCCACGTTAGGAAGGAAGAACTTCACAGATCTGATTAGGCTAAACGTTCATGGGAATCCGGCAACAAATTTTTATTTCATAAAACGTAATTCATCCAAAATGATCGAAATTAATGGGATTCTGATATTGACAAATTAAGAAAGGGAAAATAGGGGCTCATTTCTCTAAATATATATATATTTTTCTAGTTATCTACTTTACAAAGATTTCATTGATATAACTATCCCCAATTTCTTTAGCCAGCAGCTGCATATTCATCACACAGTATTCTTTGTAATTTTTGTTTTTCTAGGGGGTATTAAGCCGCTAATTAGGCTAATAAAGTTTCTCAATTTGATAAGTGTTTAATATAAAATTAACAAAGTTTCAGTTATTCATAATGATAGCTGTAGAATAATTTCGAAGGGAAATGTTGAAACGTAGGTAATACCCGGTAATAATTAGACTACAGTAGAGGAACGGTGAACAAGGGAAATTGATTCTGTTAGATAATTTGGGCATTAGCGTTCTAATATGCATCAATTTCTGAAAGGCCAGCCAGAACTCCATAACGTCCGAGGCTATATTCATCTATGTTCTATTGATTACCCAGTAGGTGACATCATATCTAAATCTGGTTTAACATTACTATACATATTGAATTGAAAGGCATGGGAACATTACAATCTCACAATGAAATCGAATTTCAAAACACCATCGAATCTCAGTTCACATAGCGAAATTTCATTCAGGGTTGATAATACAGCTGAGCTGCACCGGAGATTACAATATCACAGATTTCATCGAATTCGTTTCTTTACTATTAGATTTATCCCTCGAAATTGCGAACTTCCTCTTGTGAATAAACCAATTTTTATTAAATCGCAAATTATAATATTATGTCTTATTTTCAAATAATTTCTCTAATTCGTAAAATAAATTGAATTTCTATTAAATAGCAATATGAGTAAGTTGTATATTGGCATTTCTATGGGGCTTTTAAGTTCTTTTAATGCTTGCTCTACGGTTATCAATAAACGAAGTAAGTTTGTTGCAGTCAAGTTATTTACCATTCCACGTTTTAGATAATGATATATGTTCCTACGTTAGGAAAGTAGTAATTACTACAGTTGTTATAATAGATGTGCCGTGCTCACGCAGATAATTTTCGTTTACTTTCATTTAAAAAGGATTTAATAATTAAAGACTTTTATCTCCGACGCGAAAACAAATGAACATTTGTTTTTCGCAACTTCGTCATAATTGTGCAACAGAAAATGAGGATTGAAAAGTGAGGGAAATTTACGAGTAATGCGCCACTAGAAATCTAAATTTAAAAGGACTTTGTTATGTAATATGACAATTTCAATTACAAACTGCGTTGGATATGAAAATTGAAGAATTCAAGCGAACGGGTAAAATATTTACTTACTTACAGAAATGCAGATTATACAAGGTGTGACCAATAAGTATGGTGAATAATGAAATAAGTTTTACATTGAGTAGACCTGATATGGAATCTGTTTACAATCCTTCAAAATTGTCCCCGTCGTACACTATGCACCTCTAACAATGTGTGTTCAAATCACCGAAAGCTCTTGAAAACTCCCCTGGTACAGCTTTCAATTCCTGTGTCGCAGCAGCTTGAATGTGCATAATGTCTGTAAATCTTTGCCCTTTTAGAGCCACTTTAAGTTTATGGAAAAGGAAAAAGTCTGGTAGTGACAAGTCTGGGGAATACGGTGGGTGCGCTAGTTCAGTAAGCCGGTGTTGAGCCAGACACAGCTTTACAAGCGTAGCGGTATGCGGCCGTGCATTATCGTGCAAGAGAAACCAAGAGCCAGGTTGCTTCAGATGTGGTCATACACAACGAATACGAGCCAAAAGTCGTTTGAGCACCTCGCGGTCAAACTCACCGTTGACAGTTTGACCTGCAGGAAGAAATTCCTTGTGGATTGCAGCAATTATGCCTTGACAGTCAAAAACGGTTATCAGCAGTGTCTTTTTTACCCTTGACTTTTCAAAATGACATTTTTTCTGTTTTCGGGAGTTTAGTCCGCACCACTCCATACTTTGGCGTTTTGTCTCCGGATCATACTGGAAACACCAGGTTTACTCGCCGGTTACGAAGGTTTTCACGAACTGGGCATTTTCGTCCTCCATGTCGATGAAGTCCCCACAACATTTCATTCGTTGCTGTTGTTGATCCTCCGTTAAGTGATGACGAACAAATCACGAACAAACTTTGCATTTTCTCAAATCCTGTGTCACGATTTTCCGAACAGTTTCCTCGAGGGTTATCCAATTCGTTTGACAGCATCTTGATGGTTAATCGCCAATCTCGCTGCAACAGTTCACATACTCTCTCGATGTTTTTTCTGCTTTTGGTGGGCCGCCCACTCCGATGCTTGTCTTCGACGCTTTCACACCCATCGTTGAACTTTTTAAACCATGCGTGCACGGTCTTCAAGGTCACACTTTCGTCTTCATACCTGCGTCAGCATTGCATGGTTTTCGCCTGCTGATTTACCCAGTTTGTAAAGGAATTTCAAATCGATTCTCTGCCCCATGACACGCCACAAAACCACCGCACAGGCAAAAGTCCATAACAAATTTACGAAGACTTACAACCGCACAAAACCAAGCACTACTTTTAACTGAACGTTACGGAACACGACGAAGGTGTCTCTGATAATCGGGTTGTTCCCATTTTCGATTTGAGGGGTGATTCACCCTACTTATTGGTCACACTTTGTACAAACTGATACTTACTGCATATATTCTTGGTTGTAGTAAGCAGTAATTGGGATCAAAAATAACGTTTGAGGTCTAATGAAACTTCAGCCAAAACTTTATGATGATTATAATTTATAATAATAATATCTTCATTTTCATACGTATGATGATATATCCATATCACCGTTTATAATGGTGAGTCTGATTTTAGAATGATTGGGCATGAAATAAATTTAGAATGAACACTTATATAAAGTAGCAAATACATAGTTAGATATTACGAAGCTTTAAACAACAATTTTAAACGTTTTTCGGCGTAGTGTTACACACACGGATGTTAATGACGTGGCTAGATGGTGCAACGTTCGAAAGAAAAGAAACTTTTTTTGCGTTGGATGAGGCTTGAATCCACGACTTTCCACTTGCCAGGCGGAGGCTCTACCATCTGAGCTACAAACAATATCTAATCTCTTACGAACGTATTTAAAGACTATTTACTGAAGCCAGTTATTTCGCAGAATGGGCTCAGATGGTAGAGACTCCGCCCGGCAAATGGAAGGTCGTGGGTTCAAGCCCCACTGATCGCAAAAAAAGTATCTTTTCTTTCGAACGTTTCACCACCTAACCAAGCCATAGCATCGGCGTCTGTATCACTACGCCAAAAAACGTTGATTAAAATTGTTGTTTAATTTAATCTGCGTAGTGTTCGATTTATATAAATAAATTACGAAACTTTTTAAAGCTACATGGTTTAAAATCTCTAATTTACAAATTAAAATTAAATTGGGAACAGGTTATACAAAAACGAAAACAAAAACAATATATATATATTGTGTTTATATTTAACGTATATTTTGATGTAATATGTTACACGCAATGTATTTTATACCTTATATGTGGTATCTTTATGTAATTTATTTTTGTTGAATCTGTGAGCTTTCCTATCATCTAAAGAATCCATTTTGTTACAAATTTATAACTCCGACAATTTAAAACAAGCTGTTTAAACAAGTTCAAATTGTATAATAGGATTCTTTTTTTAAATGCAGACACCCCAATATTCATTGAAGCATTGCGTTTTTTTCAAAAAAATTAAAAATAGGGAAAGAAAAGTAATGTAATACAATATAGTATTATTAATATAATAATCGACAATTAAAGTATTGAAAATATTATCGCAGAATTAACTATATAGAAACAACCCTAAATGCGAGAGTTGATACGTTACCCAATTTTAAACCCTGTTTATTTTATATAGGTATATTATATTATTTTATGTACATTATGTAATTTTATATATTTAACTTCTGCCCTTCGGAACTTATACATCAATAAAATAAAACAATACAGCTAAATTAACTTAAAGTTTGCTGAGAGAGTAGCACACTTAACATACAGTATATTACATTATGTCATGTCTATATTTTGATATCAATTTATTTAAACACAGTTTCTCTTTAAGCTTTTAATAATCCTATTATATTAATAGAATAAAGAAACAAACTCTAACTGTAAGTAAACTAATATAGATATGCAAATTCTCTCACTTATCAGTCAACAAAAAACAATTTTAAATTGCGTAAACAAGTCTGGAATAAGATAAATTGTAAAGGGAATCGTAATGTGCTATTTAAATGACTTTTTCCATTTCGTACGTTTTCAACGCCCACGGAGCTCTCAAATAAGGGATGACAATTTTCAAAAAACGTCAGCATTTCACTACTTTCATTTCATTCGACTAAATTTCTGTTAATCGCATACTCATAAAGGCTTAATATTAAAGTTCTGTTAGAGAAAACAATGTTTATGTGAAATATAATTTAGATAACTTGGCTCTTAGGTAGTAAATCTACTTTGATGTAGGAGATTTGAAGAGAATTTGCTGCTATTATCTTCTATGTGTCAGACTTTATTGTTTCCCTTACCACACACACAAAAAAAACGTCGATACACTTGTAAGTTTGCGCTTCATCAGATATTGACCTTCAATACTATCCGATAAAGCTCCTATAACTGTAATCAAGAAAAATTATCAAAGCAATGCTTGAAATAAGAACTATGGAAGCATTCAAGGAACGGCAGCGTAACGAAGAAATTTTTCCCAACCGTCAAATATAGGATGAATGCAAACCATCTAGAACTCTCTTACAAGTTAAACCAGTTGCTAACTTGTCATGGAAGGTTTGGCCAATATTTTCAAAGATTCGGTCTGCGAGAATCTTCTTCCTGCTTCTGTGACGAAACTGTTGAGCAAACAGTGGAGCATGTTGTTACACTATCAACGCATATCATAGCACTAGAATCAGCGTGCTTAGAAAGGCGGAAAAATACGGCACACATTGAAGATCATAAAAGAATATAATTGAAAAATTTCAAATAATTATAATTATCGGGATGAATGATCTTATTGATCACCTCAGTTCCTGGAACCGTTCGTGGAGTCGAACCGGACATAGCCACCCTCACTTTCTTTTCCATATTGTTTTTTTAGTGATATTTACCGTTTATCACTGCGGCAACCCAAAACAAGCTTTCAAAGATAAGAAGCCACAAATGGAATTGAAATTCTCTGAGCTTTACCACTCAGTAGAAGATATTCTTCTTTTACAGGTTTCCAAAATCCAGGTAGGTTTTTGTAAACAGTTAGTGCCAAAAGATTTACTTGTTTGCACCAGGTCCTCTAGATGTAGCGTCCTATCACATTGAAATGAAATTGAAAATAAAATTTTACGAAAATTTTGGAATATTGCATTAGAGTTACCCTGCACTAGAGCCACTGTTCCCCACTACACCTCGTCACACACTTTGAAAGTCAATGCATTAGGCAATATGGAACAAAGTTATATATTAGTAGAAACTTGTTAAGAATAAATAAACTGATTTATTTGCGTTAGAAGAAACTTCCAGAATAAAAATTTGCTTTCATGCCAAATAAAATTCATTGCCACAGACGAATTCACGTTGAATATAAAATCTGTTTGCTGATTAATAACTTAGTTACAGCCTTTAAAAGTGTGAAAATAAATTATAGACACCCTATCCATGTTGTTCAAATTTTTGAGAATCACCGATCAAATATTAAAAAACATAAAGAAGACACAAGCATCTCCTCTTCATAATGTAGTCTATGCTGATTAATCAGGCAGAATAGTTATTTTTCACAATGATCATAAAAGTCCTTATAGATTGATCTTCTGTTCTGAGCATAATTTTTTTGTATAAAGTCCAGTTTTTATCTCTAGTTTGCATAGTTTCATTACGCCAAAAAGAATAAATAATCTAGAAAAGTTGGCCCTACAAGCGGCACTCTGTTTGCAGGAAAGGGAGGGACATAGTCCAAGAGATGTAGAAAAAGTATAGTTTCATTTAACCTATTGTTTGTTTGTATGCTCCAATGTTATTGGTTTATAAGCAACAGTCTTTTAAACCGTACCTACGGCTGTACTTAGCTTGTGCAGAATGACCTTTGCCGTTCCTGCATTATAAATACATATATTCAACCAATCAAAAGCAGTCTTCCTCCAAATTCAGTACGTTTTACTTTCATCACTATAAATATATTATTCCCAATCCTATTCAAGAGTCCAACGAAATTTTTTTCGCACTTTTATGGGGAAAAGAAATCTAGTCTTATCTTAAAGACCTAATTTCTTAAACAAAATTATCTTAATTAATCAATTTCATTACTGTATGTCAACGACAAGTGAAAACTTTTTAACTACAAAACCATATCATTTTTCTTTTCGTTATTGAAGTTTACTAATAAGTGAAAACCAATCAATTTATTGATTATTTATACGTATTATAAACCTTCACTAACGGGGTATATACATTCGAACCCGTTGTTAATGAAGCTGAAGAAAGAGCTAGCCGTGAAAATATTTGATATATGTAAACATCGATACATTCATACTGACCGATGGATGTTAAAAGTTCTAGGTATAAATAAAAACTTCGATGTATTTTAGCTTGAGAGAAACGATTTCTACTGCATATGCACGCACATAATATAACAGTAATTTAAGGAGATCTTTAAAAATATCTTTTATGAATTAATAATGTCTTGTTG
>QLNU02014802.1:120282858-120309081 GCA_006491805.2 Dysdera silvatica | reverse complement strand
GCTGGGTTAGTTGAACAACGAGCCTCGCTGCTCGATCTGACGTGCTTTCGACTTCAAGAAGGTAGTCTTTAATTCTTTTGTTGATTAAGAAGCCAACACCACTTGTTCTTCCAGTTTCCGTTCCTCTATAATAAAACAAATGTCCACTTTTAAGTTCCACCAACTCTTCACCTTTTCTTCTAACTTCACTGAGTCCTACAATGTCCCATTTGATCTTGTCAAGTTCTTCTTCCAATTCTTGAAGTTTTGCTTCAGAAGCAAGGGATCGTCCATTATACGTTGCCAAGGTCAATAACAAACGGCAGCCTGGGCCATTCCAGTGATTCTTAGCACCCCCTGCTTTCATGCCACACTGACCGCTGCCTTGATCAGGAGCACTCCAGCACCTGGAGACTAGGGGCCATGGTTTTTGGTGTATTAGCATATTGGAGGAATTAGCCATCATTTCACCACGCTGGCTAGACGGGTTGGTGAATTAGCCCTCCCCTTCCGCCTTTCTATCCGTGCAGCAAATATTAATTTGCCACATAAATAGAAAGCTCAGCCTGCACCACTTGAAGGCGGGGTAGGACACTAGGTTACTGGCCTGGCCGGTTCCACACATCGTCACATACGTTCAGCGTGTGGGTCTCCTTCCAGTTAGATACCAGCAACCCTTTTGCAGGCCACACACATATATATATATATATATATATATATATATATATATATGTATGTATGTATACACACACACACACACACACATATATATATATTTCTGAATATGTCATACATAAGCTGCAAAATGAGAACAAAGAAATATAGAAATTAAACAATAATGGAAACAATCAACGTTTGTGGCATAGTGGCCACATACACTGCATAATAAGGTATTTATTTTGTGTTAATCAGCAATAGTGTTCGATTTATATAAAACAAAAGTATGATAGCTGGTATTGTTGAATAGTACTTTTAGCTAGGAAAAAAACAAAAACTGGAATCTTAACATTTTTTGCTATTTTTAAATGTAGGTAAGAAATTGGTTTCTTGAAAATGGTCCGATATCGAAGTTTAAAAAGTAGAGTTCTTTTTATGTCGTGTTTTTTTTTTGTTTGATATATCGACAAATTTTAGTAACGTGCATATATATACTCTATATGGACAAACTTACTATTAAAAGAAACCATGCTTCAAAAATAATACCATCTAATTAAGGAAAAATGAAACATAAAAAATTTTCTGATAGACTTTTCGTATGTTTAAATGAGATTGCTCTATTATTAAATGTCAGGAATATTCTGTGACAGGTTTAAAATATTTAGCATGTAATCCAAGTTACAGAAAAAATTATTGAAAACCCGTTTATAAATAATACGTATCTCAAAGCAGCAAGTGGAAATAGGTAGAAATTACGAAATTTTAAGAAAAATAAATGTTTGTCAATGAAATTAAATTCAAAGATTTTCATTTGCACAATATATACGGCCGAAATTACTGGTTTGTATTCAGCTCTATTTAACGCATGTGTGATGTAAGCGCTCATTAAATTCTATGCAAACAAATTCATGCCAAAGTGTGTTTATGTACAGTGAAAATCTTTTCTAAATATCCACATTTCATTCGTTTTTTGAAATCCTTTCATTTTCTGATCTTTGATTCTAACAATGTAGATTAAAAACTTGGGGGAAAGTTTTAATTCACCAATTCTTAATATCGTTTGCGCAAATACTAAAATTGTATATATATAGGAGTGATCGGACAAGATTTTTTTAAATTCTTTCATTGTATCATAGAGATGTTTCTGATGCGGCTCAACGTAGCGAGATGATTACAGAAGGTATTTCATCGGAGAATTAATTTTTTCATGAATAAATTTACTGGGGTAAACTAATTGATTTTTAACGATAAAATTGCACTTGGTATGCATAAACTTTGTTTATTTTTTATATATTTTATTTCGCAGAAAAAACTTTCTTATTCTGTGTCCAGCACAATTACAAGCTTCTCGAATAGAGTGTTACATAGACTAGACAAAATATTTAAAATACATGAAAAAAATACGTTATTGATTAACGGTAGCGGATAGAATAATCTTCAAATTATAATTCAAGTATTCACTACAATTTCAAGGGATAAAACAAGAAACAACCTGATTAAAGAAGAATTAGTAGTTGTGTTTAAACTAGGTAACAGTCGGCTTATCAAATTCCAAATCCTTACATGTAATAACCAGTGTAAGAATGGTATGAGTAACCATTCATGATTAATCATTCAGGGAAATGTGTTCGTGGATTAACTTGCTAAATCAAATTCAAGGAACAGGTATTTCGTGGAATTTGCATGTTTGTGTTGAGCATGCTACATAAGCGTTGTTATGAAGGGAAAGCATTAATGAAATGGTTATTTAAAAATTGATAATAATTTTGAATTAATTAAATATTTATCGCGATATATGTATTACTGCTTTCACATGCCAAACTAAAATACTAATTACAAATATCTGCATTAATATAAATCCCAGCGATAGACTAAATACTTTAAAGTATCGGACGTTCGCAACCAAATTCTGCATTTCAGAAAACTGCAAATGAAGGGTCATTTAGCAGAAAGACTACATTTAACATGAGAAAACCGGTAGCGTTTGAATTTTATTTCATCCAAAAACAAATGCTAATTCCAGTTGTTGATCTAAAGAGGTTGATTCCACGGCGTTGGAATATTGTATTGGAAAATTCAAAACGTTAAAAAATTTACAATACATACGTTCTTTGATTACATAAGAGTATATTTGATATACTGTCCTCCGTTATTGTGATCCTGTTAATATTTCAAGCTAAACCCCGAAACGGGGTTTAGCTTGCGACGAAAACTGGGAATGTTTTTTATACAACTAAACTCGAAATAATTTATATAAGGCTAAACTCAAAATGTTTTATATACAGCGTGAAATGCTGGTCTTAAAAGCCATTAGGTTGGCTGTTTACCCGATAAAAAAATACAGGGTGAGCATAAAGTCTTTCACTGAATACAATAATTTATTTCGCGAAAACTAATATACAGAGATATATATAATTTTTTGGAAATAGTAATTGCAGTAATAAAGTTCATTTTGAGCACCACTTACCTTAGTAAATTTTAGTATGCGTCCTCTTTGTGGCTCTGAAAATGTCAAGTCGGTATTGCAGTTCTACCACGTGTTCGTCAATATTTGTTCTGTAACTTCTGTTACTTTGGCCTTCAAAGTTGTAATATCAGGAACTGGTGTGGGAAAAACTCTGTCCTTGTTTTCTGTTGTACGTGATGTTCTTGTGATGCGCGAATAGTTGATTTTTAAGGACTGCGCAGAAACGAGTCACGAACGCACTCAACGATCTTAACATACACTCCATGCCTACCACTTGGACGTTCAAAACAAACGCTACCAGTTTCTTTAAACTTTTTATACAAATACCTCATGGCTATACTCTTAAAATCTAGCGGATCGGGTCCATAAAAACTTTCGAACTGCCATGGATGATTTGCTTCCTTGATACCACAACATACAATTCGCTTTTTCAGTCATCGACGCCATTTTGTTCTTACTTAATATTGCTGTTACCATAGCGTCATCCACTGCACAAGAAAAAAAACCTTTAAGAATAGGACTATATAACGATAAAGATTTCACGTTTCCATCTTTTCCGATTCTCCTCGCCTTTGCTGAATACCACTTTTGTCAAGGCGCCCTATGGCAAATTCCAAGAAAGTACACTTTGATAAAAATAAATACGGCACACATTGAAGATCATAAAAGAATATAATTGAAAAATTTCAAATAATTATAATTATCGGGATGAATGATCTTATTGATCACCTCAGTTCCTGGAACCGTTCGTGGAGTCGAACCGGACATAGCCACCCTCACTTTCTTTTCCATATTGTTTTTTTAGTGATATTTACCGTTTATCACTGCGGCAACCCAAAACAAGCTTTCAAAGATAAGAAGCCACAAATGGAATTGAAATTCTCTGAGCTTTACCACTCAGTAGAAGATATTCTTCTTTTACAGGTTTCCAAAATCCAGGTAGGTTTTTGTAAACAGTTAGTGCCAAAAGATTTACTTGTTTGCACCAGGTCCTCTAGATGTAGCGTCCTATCACATTGAAATGAAATTGAAAATAAAATTTTACGAAAATTTTGGAATATTGCATTAGAGTTACCCTGCACTAGAGCCACTGTTCCCCACTACACCTCGTCACACACTTTGAAAGTCAATGCATTAGGCAATATGGAACAAAGTTATATATTAGTAGAAACTTGTTAAGAATAAATAAACTGATTTATTTGCGTTAGAAGAAACTTCCAGAATAAAAATTTGCTTTCATGCCAAATAAAATTCATTGCCACAGACGAATTCACGTTGAATATAAAATCTGTTTGCTGATTAATAACTTAGTTACAGCCTTTAAAAGTGTGAAAATAAATTATAGACACCCTATCCATGTTGTTCAAATTTTTGAGAATCACCGATCAAATATTAAAAAACATAAAGAAGACACAAGCATCTCCTCTTCATAATGTAGTCTATGCTGATTAATCAGGCAGAATAGTTATTTTTCACAATGATCATAAAAGTCCTTATAGATTGATCTTCTGTTCTGAGCATAATTTTTTTGTATAAAGTCCAGTTTTTATCTCTAGTTTGCATAGTTTCATTACGCCAAAAAGAATAAATAATCTAGAAAAGTTGGCCCTACAAGCGGCACTCTGTTTGCAGGAAAGGGAGGGACATAGTCCAAGAGATGTAGAAAAAGTATAGTTTCATTTAACCTATTGTTTGTTTGTATGCTCCAATGTTATTGGTTTATAAGCAACAGTCTTTTAAACCGTACCTACGGCTGTACTTAGCTTGTGCAGAATGACCTTTGCCGTTCCTGCATTATAAATACATATATTCAACCAATCAAAAGCAGTCTTCCTCCAAATTCAGTACGTTTTACTTTCATCACTATAAATATATTATTCCCAATCCTATTCAAGAGTCCAACGAAATTTTTTTCGCACTTTTATGGGGAAAAGAAATCTAGTCTTATCTTAAAGACCTAATTTCTTAAACAAAATTATCTTAATTAATCAATTTCATTACTGTATGTCAACGACAAGTGAAAACTTTTTAACTACAAAACCATATCATTTTTCTTTTCGTTATTGAAGTTTACTAATAAGTGAAAACCAATCAATTTATTGATTATTTATACGTATTATAAACCTTCACTAACGGGGTATATACATTCGAACCCGTTGTTAATGAAGCTGAAGAAAGAGCTAGCCGTGAAAATATTTGATATATGTAAACATCGATACATTCATACTGACCGATGGATGTTAAAAGTTCTAGGTATAAATAAAAACTTCGATGTATTTTAGCTTGAGAGAAACGATTTCTACTGCATATGCACGCACATAATATAACAGTAATTTAAGGAGATCTTTAAAAATATCTTTTATGAATTAATAATGTCTTGTTGGTTTTTCTACATGTATACGCTAGTTTATAGTTTGGTATATGTATAGAAGTTTCAGTTAAGAGTGATTGATGTTAACTACTGAACGATATCACTTCTGTGCTAATTGCTGTACTAATTGAGTTCAGTTTCCTTTGTTGTTTACTTGGAGAGGTTTGTAGTAAAGAACAAGTGCGTCATTAATAATTTTGGCTAAGCATCTACCCGTTTACCTAAAGCATCTTACAACTTCTATGTTATCGTTATGTAGGAACTAAGGCCATGGATCTGCTCATAGGTATTGTTAATTAAATCCTCAAATTTCTTCTACTGAAGCTATGGCAAATTTTTCTCTAGTGTAAAATTGTTCATTTACTTCCTAAGTTTGTAAAAATATTCTATATTCAATTATACCTTTTACTCAAAATAAATGAAGGGATCTGTAACTTTTAGGTTCATGGTTGATTAAATGCCACACTCCGTTTCTTTACAAACATGCTTTTCAGAACAATTGTACCAAAAGAGAACTATACTGACAGAAAGTTGCATTTAAGGGTTCTTGAAGAGCGAAAAGCAAAGTAAATTAAACAATTTTTTGTTATATATAAATATAAAAATAGTGGATCTCCGGTAATTATCGCGAAAAGGGATCGAATGGTGTTTTTCCCAGATCCTTTAAACATAAATAATGAGAGAGAGAGAATTCGCTTGCACGTAGCATCACGCAAATAAGATTTATATATATATATATATATATAGACAACGTTATAAGCGTGACGTTGAAAATGTTCTATTTCAACGTTCCTTTCTCAAGGACTAGGCCCTCATTCGTCAGGAATACAAAATGAAAAAATAAATGTTAGAAAACTGGAGATGTTGTTATTGCATGACTATTGTTTGTTCAGTTAAAAAATGGAAGAACAACATCGTTACACATGCAATTCTGAAATCTCTGGAAACAATGTCATTCCATTTTTTCCAAATATCAGCTCGCTCTTCCTCTCCAAAATTCTTAAAAAATCAAACTTCAGAGTAATCTTTTCCACGTACAATAAAATTGTATCCTTAAGCTTAAGGACCACATTCCAATTTTAAAACTTTGAGGTATTTACCAAATCCCTTGCGAATGTGACTTGCTCTGCATCAGCCAAATAAAACGGGCCTTCAAGTATAAACTAAAGGAACAATCCAAATACGTAGAGAAGGCAGAATTCCATAAGTCTGCCATTGCGGTTCATTGCTGGTCACATAACCACAAATTCAAATTCAACCAACTCACAATTATCTGCCAACCAAGATCAATACATGAATTAGATTTTTTTAGAAGCATTTTATATCAATAAGAATTCTTATATCTCCCACATTCGAACAAGCTTGGAAGTGTTTATAACATTTTTAATATTGATTATTCATCCGTAATTGGGCCCTGCGGTGGCGCAGTGTGGTAACGCGTTCTCCTATTGCGCGGCTAATCCGGGTTCGACTCCCAGCAGTGCAAAAAGAACGCTTACTCAGAGATCTCATAAAGATCGCACTGCTCACTGTAGTCCGGGGTTTGGTTCCCTAGGCCTTAAGAGGTTCGGATTCCTCGGAAAACAGTAGGTCCCGGCGCAGCATGACCACTGTAGTCTTTGAGCCGTAAAACCAAAAAACAAACAAACAAACATCCGTAATTGGCAATATAGCAGTCACGTAATAACATCATCTCCAATTTTCTAATGTTTATTTTTTTATTTTATATTCCTGAAGAAAAAACAGCGAAGTCCGTCAGAAACGTATATTGAAATAAAAGATTTTCAACCCTAATTACCTTTAAAATGTTGTCTTTACTTATAAATACCTTTAGTTTGTTCTTAACTTTTTTGCAGAGAAATGCCTTTTTTTATTAAGTCTCTAAAATTAATTTTTAATGAAAAATTATAAAAACTTTAAACTTAACATTACCGAAGTTAAAGTTCTCACGCTAAAACAAGGATTTGCGGAGTGGATATTTTTTCTAGTATCAAAATTAAATTACCCAGGAAAACAAACTTCACACTTGCCTATACTATACATAACATTCAAATGTTGGCATGATTATACTTCATACCTTGTACTAAAATGTTTTGAAAAATTGAAGTTGATAATATCGTATTTTTAACGATTGATATTTGGGACGCTCATATATCAGGATTAAATAAATGTATAAGATGTTCAGATACTTGCTTCTCATGCTTGATAACAAATTCTTTACAATTGGCTTTGCCTAACTGACATAGAGGTTATCCCTTACTGTATGCTGTGACGTGATGTATAAAAATTTGTACTTTTTAATTTTTATTTTGTACAAAATAGAAATAAAATTTATAAAAAGCAGTGAAATAGGTTATGAAACCTAAGATGTGTTGAATCGTTGAAAGTTGTGAATTGTTGATGAGAAGGTTAGGTGTAATTCTTTTTGGCTAAATAAATTAGAAATGACACTTGGAAAAATTAGGTCCAAAAAGCCCAACTTGTTGCAAAACTCACTTCTATTAGTACAAGACACTATTACAGCTAAGAAGTTGTACTATGATTTTTCTGTCATAACTCAATGTTCTTATATACACCATTACTTATACAATGTGCTTCTGAAAACTTTAGAAAACTCGCATTCCCAAATCCTCGTATGTGAGAAGAAACTACGTTATTTTATCTTCAATATACAATATACATCTTCTCTCTACTCCATACGTGTCCTTTGCAGTAGAATGCAACGTATGGCTTGCTCCCTAAAAAGATTTTATAGTTTGTTGAAGATGTTTCGGCGCATTATGATCCTTAATGTCCTTGCGGCGTGAAATTTACAAAGTGATGAAATCTGATTTAGATGCCTGAAAGACTTTAAAAGCAAAGGCCCTGCCTGTGGATGTTCTTCCCTAAATAGAAGATAGTTTTATGGGTGCGGAAACTGCTAACAATGCAATAGTTTTTAGTGTGTGAAATGGTATAACGCATTACGCGATTTTATGTGGACCTAAAACAAATATTTACTACTTGCTAGGATAACATGTAATTTTAGTACTGAATTATTTCTTCTGTACCTTCTAACTAATGGGCCGGGTTGAGCGATTAATTTAAGTAAAAATCACAGTGTGACACGCAATACGGACTCTGAAGCATTATGACAAAATCGTATGTTTCGTCATATTTCATTTATCGTATGGGCATTACATGTAAGAGCTCCATTGTTTATATTTTTTAAAAATTACCTTTTTTTAAGCGGGAAATGTTTCGAAGAAGAGGGTTCGAGAGTTCCTAATGATTATGCCATTTTTACGACGGACATCCTGGGACATACGGGTGTTAAATCCGAATTATTTGTATTATACCAAAGTGCCTTAAGAAGATACAAGAATTGAAGTTTTACACTTCCTATTTTGGACGGACAGGAACGAAAACCTGAATCTATATGTGTTTGTATGTATGTGTTGCAATTATTTACATATAACTACTTCCTTTTTTTTACAGTTTTGACTAACGAGGGGGTACTAATGTTATACAATATCAGGCAGTAGATTAGAAAATGTAGCATGTTCTTTATAAGTTCATTTATATATATATTTCATTTTATTGTTACGATTGAAATTGCATTGTCTGCATATATGCAAATGGACCCGACCATAAAATTTTATGCATATAAGCGGGTTTTACATAAAAGCGGTATTCTCTGAACTATAGCGTGGAAATAATTTGCTCATTAAATTTTTAATGAATTTTATTATTAAATTAGATATTCTTATTTCTAATTTTATAAATCATACACATTATTTATTTCAATATTTATAATGTACAGTACTATTACGCTATTAATAAAATTAACAAGAAATAGTGCTAGTACTTACATAAACATATGTACAATATGAACTTTCTTGAAGTATTCTGATTTTTTATAGCAACTTCTCCAAGTTTTGCTTCCTGTTGTATTACACTTAAAATAGTGGAGAAATTACAACAATATTCTTTTGCTATTTCTGTCTTTTTTTTTTACTATTTGATTTCAAAGAATTTCAATTTACCAACTTCTGGTCAAAATTTGAGCAGGTACTCCGTTTTTTTTTCATCTGCCATGTTCACAATGAATATAAACTGAAAAGTGCAAAAAAAAAAAAGAAGAAGAAAAGATTGCAAATTGACTTGGAATTTCTTAGACTAATAGAACACGAGATGCGTAATTTGCTATGCCAGATGGGCGCCGTTACAAAAACAAATCTTGACAGTGATTCCGAATACAGAAAGAGAAGGGATGCTTAAAAAATTGCCAGAAATAAGATCGTAAATGAAACTTGGACAAATGTTGACAACCTTTTCAAGTAGGGAAAGTCGTCCCTTAAAAATAAAGGTTGCCAGTTGTAGCAATATTTACTGCAGATGAAAATTTGTTCATAAAGTTCGTTTGCATATATCCGAATTCAATTCTATAATTAAACATAATATTCTAAATAGAATATTCTTCATAATTCTATAATAAAAATTTGGCTTCAAAAATACTTGTATGTATGCGGTTTGTATAAATTGCAATTAAGCGAGTTTAGATAACACTAAAAACATAGGAGAAAATTTGAGTCTCGATATTTTATGCATATATGCTAGTTTCATATAAGCGGGTTCGGCTGTATTTATATATATATATATTCATCCATTATTCTTAATTTTCTAGTGTGGCTTAAAATAATGTTCATACAAATTCAAGGAGTTACTTTTGAAGCTATTGAACTCCCAGATAATCTAATGTTGCATAAAGTATTATTATAAAGTATTTATATATTCATTATTCCTAGCTTTCTAGTATGTCTTAAAATAATATTCATACAAATTCAAGGAGTTACTTTTGAAGCTATCGAAGTCGCAGATAATCTAAAGTTTGCATAAAGTATTACTCCTCAGTTTCTCTTAAAGACGGTTTTAAGTGTTTTTATACGCTGATAAATTTCAATTCAATAATGGAAATATTTACGGATCAATTTCTTCTCTTGTTTATCTATGTACAGAGAGAAATGAATAGTGAAAGATGGATGGATGTAGTACGCATGCTCCCCATACTTGTCCAAATCCGCGAAATTAATGACACAACAAAATACTGGTTCATTGTAGCAGAATTATCGCTTCAAAGAACAAGTTGATTATATCTCCTCAATCATCGTGAAGTTTGCGCAAATGAGAATCGGAAGTGCCTAGGCCGCTGGAAGATGAATGTGCTTGACCCACGGTCAAAACAATCCCAGCGATTTAAAGGCTTTACCAAAACTAAAACGCTGACCCGAGTCTTAAGTATTTAGTTAACCAACCGTGCTATCTACATTGAAAGTTGTTAGTCCACAATGAATATCAGCAATATTTTTATGCTCGCAAACTGCATTTCCATTTCCAGTTTTATAACATTATAACTAATGACTGAGGGTAAATCTCGAGTAAGAAAGAAAGAAAGAAACATTATTTATTAATATTCGTTCACCGCGTTTGCGATAATCATTCTTCAATTATTCCATAAGAATTTTATATCTATGTAAATAGTGTAAAAATAGGTCCAAAATGAATATCTGGAAAATACACTCTATAACAAAAAAATCGATGCACCAAGAAGGAGTTGTCCGATTGTAATGAAATTTCGTATGCAAAGACATTTTGACCGAACATGCAAATGATTAAAATTTGGTGTCCAATGAATGAATAGCGGGAACTCCAGCGCATCGGAACTGCGCATTCAGCAGGTGTATATAAGGAGCGATTCTCAATATGTGGTCAAAATTTCTGTTGCATTTTGACTGCAGATATCTTATGTCGACTGTAACAATGCCTCGCCGAAAGATTCGTGGTCATTACGAGCATATGTCAGAGTTTGAAAGAGGTTGTGCTATCGGATTGAAAGAGGCTGGTTAGACGAATCGAAGAATCGCTGGACATGTGGGTCGAAGCGATGCGGCGATTGGACGGTGCTGGCAAGAGTGGGTCAACAATGGTAGATGTCAGCGTCGGGACGGCAGCGGTCGACCTAGGGCCACAACAGAACGGGAAGACAGAGCGATTGTCAGAGCAGCTGTCACAGCACCGGATTCATCGTTATCAACGTGTGGCCAGCACACATCTGCCAACATGACCCTTTGCAAACGACTGAGAGAGCGGGATTTACGCTGACTGGGGACGTATATTCTTTAGTGACGAGTCCCGTTTCCAACTGTGTCCTGACGACAACCGCAGACGTGTCTGGAGACGTCCAGGGCAGCGTGGGGATCCTGCCCTTACTATCGCACGCCACACATGCCCACAACAGGGTGTTATAGTCTGGGATGCCATCTCCTTTGATAGCCGGACCCCTTTGGTGGTCATTTCTGGCACACTTACAGCACAGCGGTACGTAGACGACATTCTACGACCGGTTGTGTTACCGTTCCTTTTGCGACACCCTGGACTTACGTTTCAACAAGACAATGCCCGGCCGCACACGGCACGTGTTGCTATGAATTGTCTTCAAGCTTGCCCAACACTTCCTTGGCAAGCTAGATCTCCTGATCTCTCTCCCATAGAGCACATTTGGGACGCTATGGGAAGGCGATTGCAACCATCCCGGAATGTTGACGATTTAGCCCGACAGTTGGAGACAATTTGGCAAGAAATTCCGCAGGACACCATCCGGGATCTTTATCAGTCTATGCCACGCCGGGTGACAGCTTGCATCCAGGCCAGAGGTGGACCAACGCCTTATTGACTTCCTCCCTTTGTAACGGTCAAACTCTGCAATAAATCATTCAATTGTTCTGAAATTTTAATCGTTTCTTTTTCTATGTATGTTCTTCATATCCACCAATTTTTATCGCAATCGGACAACCCCTTCTTGGTGCGTCGATTTTTTTGTTATAGAGTGTAGTCGAATCTGCTTATAATGAGCATGAAAGACTCTCAATTTTTCTTGTAAAGTCCAGATTCTCATTAAAGCCGGTTTATCATTAAAATAACATATAAAAAATAAAAAAGGAAGAAAAAGAAAAAAAAGTAGTAGTAACATCGAATTTAAATTCTTTGAGATTTCCACTTACCCCAAAAAAGTATACGCGAGCCTTAGTTTCCCCTCGTCCTGGAAATACAGGTTTACATCAGATATATAATTGATAAAATAAATATCGATTAAATGATTGATTATCAAAACGCATAGGCGCAACGTTTTTAAAATTATTGGGGAGAGGCACATATTATGGATATTTACACATTACAATATCTGTAAAATTGAAAATTATTTGGCACGCGAACCCATATAACTCTACGCCTATGTTAACACGGAATTAGTGGAATCTTTACTTTTAATTTTGTCATAAATACACACCATAAGAAACCTAATACGTGAAAATTATCATCCATCTCCTCAGATTAACACTAAAAATAATTAATAAAAAATGATTTTGGTTTGACAGAAGAGAGACTTTATCGCCATTTGGCGCCTTTTAATTTCTTTTATAAATTCCTCAAAAAGTATCCAAACAACATTAAATATATTTATAGTCTGTTCCATGTTATCCTCACACGGATTAAGAAATTGCAAGCAATAATTTGTGACAGAATTTTTAGAAAAAAATAAATGCTTCTCTCATGTGCAAACTGAGTTGAAAGTTGCAATGTGATTATAAAAATTAAAGTAATTTGTTTTCTGCTATAACTTTCAGAAATAAAATAAAAAGAATATAGAACTTCAATTTAACAAATAGAGAAAAAAATAACTTTACAGCTACTTCAAAATCTAATACGTTTAAATTTAACAAGTTAACGCAATCACCTATTACTGGACGTATTCTAAACTTTTAGATTACGCCCTCGTGTTCGCTTTTCACCCTTTTCAACCAATTAGCTTCCTCGCCATCCATTGACAAAGGGGTTGCAATTGGCGCTATTTTAACTACTTTTTAATATTTAACCTCGATTTCTAGGGGGAGATGTCTGCTAATTTTCACACATTAAGGTTTTTATGGTGGGTACATTAAGCCAGCGTTTCCCAACCTTTTCATACTTACGGAATCCTTGTGACAATGTTTAAGTTTTATGAAATTGAGCGTGCATGTAAAATTGGTTTTTTATAATATTTTTATTACCGATCAGTAATGGAAACAAAAAATGACTACCATTCTAGTCGTTTATTTCAAAACAAAAAATGTAATTACATGCAATTGGAATAACTCTAAATATAATTAGGTATAGATAAATAATAAGTTTCTTTAGTACAATAATTTGTAACAAATATTAATGTGAAATTTTCGCCTGTTTTTTGGAACATAAATGTTGAATGCAAGATCTGATTTTCGATATACATACGTGGATGTCATCTTCCACAGAAAGGAGACGATTTCTATCCTTACTCTTAATACTTGTTAAACAAGAAAAATTATATTACAAATAAATTTGACACCCACGTATTAGTAGCTCAAACTAGAGCTATTTTCTGTTTAGGAGAAAAAGAGACGCCGTCCTCATCCCAGATTCGAACCAGGGTCCCCGCGTTGAGCCCGCGGTGTCTTGATCTACTGGACGAATGAGAACAAGAAAAAACGCTCTTTTTCTCATAAACAAAAATAGCTCTAGTTTGAGCTACTAATACGTGGGTGTCAAATTTATTTGTAATAAAAATCCTCCACGAAAAACTCACAAAAATCTCGCCCCGGTGGCTTTGTGTGTTGACCAATATTTGGCAATTGTGTTATCCCTGTGAAGGGTAATAATATCTTACAAGAAAAACTTGTTCACACATTTACGATACTGAAAACTGCAGCAATATATTAATTGCTTTCCCATGAATTGTTGGATACTCACTTTCAACTGAAATCCAGAATTTGTCTAAAACCATGTCATTAAATGTTATTTTCAATGAACCATCCGATTGTAAGTCACGAAGTTCTTCTTCTTCTTCTTCTTCTTTTAAAGTCAGGTTCTGAGGATGAACGGAAGTGCTAGATAATGGATTTCTCACCCAATTGTATAGTTCTGTTGACAGTTATGGAAAATAGTAATCAATTTTATTCGACAGCTTCTCTACGTGGGATACAATAAAACTTGAAATTTATTGGTATCCATCTTCACTTTTTAATCCCGCCAGTAATTCAAACATATCAAGAAATTCCCTTTTACAACATGATCTTTCCATAAGTTTAATCTTCTTTCAAATCCAAGAATCGTGTGGCTTGAAGTTCTTATATTTTCTCCGCTGCCTTGCAGCAACTTATTCAGTTGATTGAAATGATGAAAAATATCTGCTAAATAAACTAACATCTGCACCCACATTTGATCCTCAAAGCATTTAGTAAAATCTTGTTTGTCGTTTTGTTAAAAATCTGCATGTATTTCTTTCTTTAGCTCAAAAACCCTATTATAAACTCTGCCTCTACTTAACCACTGGATTTAAATGTATAACAACAAATTTGTGTGCTCTTTATCCATGTTTTCATAGAGCTTTTTAAAAATTCTGGAGTGAAGTGGCTTTCACGTTTTATAAAGTTTAGCATTTTTATAACATCATCAAATACCTTTTGTAGTTCATTACCAAAAGATTTTGACATCAACACTTCTCTATGAATAAACAGTGCGTGGAAACAACATTGGAATTTTCTTTTACAAGGACTACAAAGTCTTTTATGAAGCCAACCATGGAAGCAGCACCATCCGTACAAACGTCAATACTATTCTTCCAAGCAAGATCTTTTTTTCCAGATATGCAGATAAATATTAAATATGTCTATTCCTCTGTTAGTCTCAAGGAATTCTTTACAACAGAATAAGTTTTCTTGAATTTCTTCCTCATTAACGAATCTTACAAATGTTAGAACATAACATTTGTTGGTTAAATCTGTTTTCCACTTGAATTGAAAAATCACCATTTTTCAGTTTATCACACAAAATTTCATCACCATCATGTGACATATCATTAATTTGTTGACTTGCTGCATTGTTCGAAAATAGAATATTTGAATTTTCCTTACCACATCTTTTCCCAATATTTTACCCACGATAATTTTACATGCGGGCATTAGCAGTTTCTCATCGACCTTTTCTGTGCAATAAGCTCTGCTACCAAATAACTTGCTTCATGAGCATTTTCACTAACTGTGAATGTGTTTACAAAAGCTGTATTCTGTTTACTTTCAGATTTTAACAGAGTTTTAAAATAATCAACAGTTTTATTTTTGATATTAGAATGATATGTCGTGAAATGTCTGTTCAATTTTATTGGTGCCATTGCTGTGTTCGAAAGTTTTTACCACAAACGAGACACAATGGAAGAGGACATTCTTGATCACCAGTCTATACAAAGAGCCATTAATAAATAATTTTTATTGTAACGACGAACCCTTTTTGCACCTCTTTCTTTATCAGTGTTTCGAAATTTTGTATGAGATTCTAAATCTTTCATCACTAGTCTCTTGAGAATTATCTGGATGGTTTGTCTTCAAGTATCGCCACATTTTAACCGTTCAAATCTATAGAAAAATTAAAAAATGAGAAACAAAACCGAATAAAATACTAATAAGTAGTAAAATAACAAAATACGCATTAGCACTCCGTTTAACCATGGCCAAACTGCACTTCATAGCAGCGGTAACATAAGTTGAAAGAACAAAAGAATTACAGTAAAGATGAAACGACACACTGCGCAAAATATTAAATAAAATAAAACACATTAACACAGTTTAAATAAATACGACCCATGACTGGTTTACCCGAACTAATTTTGGACTAGCAATTTGGCATCGATAGTTTTTCTAGCACGTGTGCCACATTAGTGTAACTAGGGTTCTGAAGAAGGAAGCCTAAACGCGCTTCCGAAATAGCTATAAACCATCGTATTTATTTTAACTGTGTTAATGTGTTTAATTTTATTTAAAAGAATTACAGTAACGGGGCTAGTTCTCGAAAATGAGAATTTATTTATAGATGGTGGTGTCCCGACCATGTTTTGCTCTCACGTAGTTGTACATGTGGTCATGTGGCATTTTTCACAGTTTTTATTTATTTTAATCGTTTCGTTTTCATTTTTTTGAGAAATCATGGTTCATTGTTAGGTTCCCTTTTGCAAGTCTACCAAAGGTAAAAGTTTGCACATTTCATTTTATAAATTTCCGTCTAATAGCTGTCGAAGTTCATCATGATTGAAACGTTTGCAATGTTTTCTTTCCGGGCATTTTGAATTATGTAGAGAGTGACGATGAATAAATAAAAATATTTTGTCATGTTTTACTTTTGTTTCAATTGCAATTTCAATTCGTATTAATTAAAAACTTTTTATTTAGTTAAATTAAGTGGAGGGAGCAAAATAAATCTTCTAACGCCTGACAAGCTGCCCCCTCCCCCGCCCCGAAGTGCAATAAAAGCAAACTAGTATAAAAACACATTAGCATGTATTATGAAAGACTAATAATTTATTCCTTTTCGGAATAGTGTCAATAAAAATTCTTTTTTAGACACCATTATGATATCAAAGTGAAATATTCAGCAAAGTGTCTAGCAAAGAGCTGTGTCGTGTTTTATATTTTGTCTACTTTTGACATGGCCCTTTGTCCTATGAATTCAGAATCACCATGTATGATAGGAGCTTTCCATTTTTATTTATGTAAAAATTTAAATCCTAAATAAGTAGGATATATGAAGGTGGAAATTTGCATTCCAATGAAACTATTAGATTTTACGTACTTACTACAGATTTTATTGGTTCTATTTTCAAACAAAAAAACAAAAACAAAAAACATTTAGTAGTATAATATTTAATAATTTAAAAAGTGGGTAGCAAAATTGCTGAATATATCAGTTATTTTTCATTTTTGTTCATTTAGTAGTAATTGTTTTTTAAAAAAAAATGTGTTGTAGCGATTTCTTTTTATTTAGTATTAATAATGAATGACATATTATTTAATGATTTATTAGTAATGCAGAGCACAATTTGGTTCTATTTTTGATGTTTATTGGGATAAATAATGTTATAGCTTCATAGTCTGGTTATTAAATGATGATAATGGTTTTGTATTTTTTTATTGAATATGGCATCTTAATTTTTTTAATTTAAATGAAATTGTTGTCATGAAACTTATTGGGTAAGTCTGTAGCAGGGGCTTGCTTATAATATTTAAACTAAAGCAGTCTTATCGTGTAAACATAGTAAAGTGCATTTTGTTCTGTAAAAAAACAAAGCGTATTCCATCTTATAAAAATAGCAAAGTGTATTTTATCGCATAAAAACAGCGTATTCTATCTTGTAAAAATGACAAAGTGTATATTATTGTGTAAAACCATAAAGCGTATTCTAATAAAAAAAAATTGTATAAATGTAAAAATAGATGATGAAATAATAAACATATGCCACATTCATCTGAGACATTGTAAATAATAAATAAATAAATTCTGTTAAAATACTGACGTTGATTCTAGTTTTATGTTTAAATAGCTAACCTTATCCAAAATGTCAGTTTGTTACAATGGAATCTACCTATTACTAATTTTACTGCAAAACTGGTAAACAAACATATCTTCATAAATATATGAAATAATTTCAAATGCTTACCAGGGCAGGATTTAGGATACCAGGCGCCTTGGGCACAATGATTTTGGCTCCCCCTCCATTGGTATAATTAGGAGGCTAACTCCCCAGAAAATTTCTTCTAAGCATTGAGGTATACGGTTCAGCCGCCACCTAGAAAAAAGTTAGCCGCCTAGACTTCGAAGCTAGTTACGCCCATGCCCCCCCAGCTCCTTCCGTACTAGCAGAAAAAATAAAATTCTGTCGTCGCGCCCCACCAAATGCGACGAAAAATTGCGAGGACAGGGAAGGGACGACATTTATGATTAGCCTATCTTATGTGCATTATTATAAATTATAATAACGATATTTTTATAAATAAATTTAGTTTATTTGTTGACGATTTTTTTGGACATAGGCTGAGGGGGCAAGTTCGAATGCAGAGCAAAATTTCAGGGAGGGCGCAAAGCTTGAAAATTTCACTTGTAAGTTTAGATTTAGGCATTTTTCACTTGAAAATAATCATCTTTAATATAAATATATTACTCTCAGGGTGGAGCACGCCCCCTACCTGGATCCGTACTTGCGGGGGGGGGGCAAGTATTGCTTCATGGAATTTTTCAGAATTTCAGATTTAGAAAATAATGGTGGAGGGCGCCTTCTCGGGAATTTGCGATTAAAAAAGAAAAAAAACCCGGCTTTTTGCGCCCTGGGCAAGTGCCCAACTTGCCCATTTATAAATCCGGCACAGATGATTACTGTTTTGAGCTTCATGGAATCCATAATATGTCAGTTGCACATGTATATTAAATTTATTTATATTAATATTAACTTAGAAATAAATCATTGTCCACGCCCTTGTGTGTGATATGTTCATCTTTCAAATTTCAATGTAATTTTATTAAACACAAATATAAAACCTTAAGCAATTATTTAATTTTTAGTCATTCTTATTGTCCCCATTTTTAATGTTTATTGGATGTAAATGTACAAATTAATATTCAAATATGACAAATTATAATGAATGCTAATGCACTAATTATTTATTTTCTATATAATACAAGTTAATGATTTTAGTAATTTATATCAGGTTGGTGTTTATTTTGGTTGGTATATTGTAACATTTTTATATAAATCGAACACTACGCAGATTAAATCAAACAACAATATCAATCAACGTTTATTGGCGTAGTGATACTAAAGTACTAATGACAGTATACTACGAAATAACTGGCAACAATATATATACGTTCGTAAAGAGATTATATATTGTCCTTCGTAGCTCAGTGGGTAGAGCCTCCGCCCGGCAAGTGGAAGGTCGTGGGTTCAGGTCCCACCGAAGGCAGAAATATTTATTTTCTTTCGAACGTTTCACCATCTAATCACGCCATACCATCGGCGTTGGTATCACTACGCCAATAAACGTTGATTGATTGACATTGTTGTTTGATTTAATCTGCGTAGTGTTCGATTTATATAAAATAAATACATATGCTGCAACGTGCATTTCGATCAATTTAATACCAGTCTCTTTGCAATTTGGTTTAAATAGTAGTCTATGTACTACACCATTCTGCGAAATAACTGGCAACAATATATATACGTTCGTAAAGAGATTATATATTGTCCTTCGTAGCTCAGTGGGTAGAGCCTCCGCCCGGCAAGTGGAAGGTCGTGGGTTCAGGTCCCACCGAAGGCAGAAATATTTATTTTCTTTCGAACGTTTCACCGTCTAATCACGCCATAACATCGGCGCTGGTATCACTACGCCAATAAACGTTGATTTATATTGTAATATATTCATCATTATAACATATTTTTTTCAAGAATTATTAGAAAAGTTAAAAGGAACTCAGTTCAAATGAAATAAATCTGATTTAAATATAGAAAATCTTATTTATATATAAAGAATTTTGATATAGAAATACAAAGAATTTCATTGAAGTTAAGTATCTAATTTAAAATTAACAATTTCGACTTAAATTTCAAGAAATCCAATTAAAATAAAGAAAAATCCTTTTTTTTAAATAAAAAATGACTGCTCAAGAAATATTTCTTATTTTTATTAATGTGTGCGATATCATTTTATATAATTTTTCATGAATGGCTACGAGTTCACGGACCCTTAAAGGTCAGCGGGCTAAAGTTGGAAAGCCACAATGTCCTGCTATATAATAGTCATTTAATCATTTTAAATATTTTATTAACCTTTATAATTACGTTAGCAATAAAAGATGTTGAAAACAAATGCATTTGAAAACTTATACAGCGTTCTGGAAGCCAATTGAAGAATTAGTGTTCCTTATATTTGATTAACTCGCTTATATTTAGCATGGTGTTTCCTCGGCATCAAGTTATCCGTATAAAACGAAAAATTCTTGTACAAAATCATAAAACTTGGTGTGTATATTCAGTTTCTGATGCAGTATATTTCGCATATTAAAATACAATAAGCTGCTGTATGAATGGTCGGGACATGCGAACCTAGCGGAAAAAATTAGAACCAGGTCTGTTTCCGGGGCAATCGGCTATTTTATGGCCGCTATGAAGCGCAGTTTGGCCGTGGTTTAACCAACCACATGATCCTACACTTCTTGCATCACTAATGCATACACAGTCACAGCACTAATGCATACACAGTCACATCACTAATGCATACACAGTCACATCACTAATGCATACACAGTCACATCACTAATGCATACACAGTCACATCACTAATGCATACACAGTCACATTAGGTAAATGCTAGATCCGTGACAATTGAAATGTTGTCTTTGGCTGTTCGGCTATGTTCGGTTAGGCTCGTGTTGCATGCATAGCCTTGCAATGCCAATGTACAGTTCAACGAAGATTGCTAAAGAATAAGTTAATCTCCTTCCATTTAAAACATGTTTTTTTGTACAATTCAATTGTTAACGCAAGTAACGAAGAAATTCATGCAACTGTTGAAGACGTCTGACGAATCAAACCGAGAATAGCCGAACATCCAAAGGCAGCTTTTCAATTACCATCGGCTAGACTCTTGTCACAGTCACACCAGCTTCCCTCACCGAAGTTACCTGAATACAATACCGAATCAGGAAAACAATTGTTTTCCCTTTTATGACGTACATGTTATTTCCCTATTTTTTTGCGGAACCCTGGTTGGGAAACGCTGCATTAAGCTGAATCAAATTCGTTAGATTAGGCGTGGGAGCTGAAGGAATTGAGGTTTCCTTGTAAGTCAACATATAAAACTTTTCTTATCATATGTGTTACTAGTATATTATTATATTTTATATGTGTTATTATTTTATTATAGCATACACATTTTGTAACAAATACCATAGTATTAGCGTAACTTTAACGTAAATATTATGTGTAGTTGATAGATTCGAAAAATCCTTGTTTTACTATATATATATACTATGGTTTAGTAAATATTTATTTGTTCCGGATTAAGCACTGCGCTAAGAAAAAAAATTAAATTGTAATAATATTGTTAAAAAATTAGTAATTGCAGATTGTTTTCGCTTTCTGTCAGCACAATGTCGCCAAAAATGACCAAATTTATCCACAGATTCTATAAAAGCACCAGAATCTGTCTCTTGTGTTACAAAATGACGTATAGTTTACAACGCAGTAAAAGCTTCCCTTACACTAACAGGTTGTCGTTTGAAGGGGCAGAGTTGTCATTGTCTCCATCAGTATCCGAGAAATACTGATTACTATGGGACAAGAGTTTTATTATACCATTAACGGTCTAAACTATTTCGGTGTCCGTCGAAACACTACACCACACAATCAGGAGTATATTCGTAAATTAAATAGTGCTGGAACGCTGTCCTTTGTAGTACCGCTGTGAGTGGGAGGCTAAAGGACAAAATCAAATGGGGAACTTCAAAAAGGGCATTGCCGGAACGGAATTCCGACTCCACTTTACACCTGGTCATGATGATATCCATTGAGTGAGATATATCTTTCAATTCTTATCGTATGTAAACTCCAACAGGAAATGTTTGTTATGCAATTGTATATAAAAGTCGCCACTCTCGCATGTTTAATCTGGAAACTACAGCCTGTTGAAATTATCAATGAGAAACTCTTATCCTATAAACCGCGTTTTGTTTGTGTTAAACGGAGGAAGTTTTCCAAGGGCTATTGATTATCATTTCGTCTTAACAGTGTTCGTGTTAAAGGAAAAAATAACATGAGGATTCCTATACAATTTGAAATGACTTCAGAAAACGGTTCCTATTAAAAGTAATTCGTCTTAAGCGTGTTCGTTTTACCGAGGTTCAACTGTATATTTGTAAAATAGAAAATCAATTTATTCTCATTTTAAAATGAAATAGTGTATAAAAGTTCAAAAATTACCATTTCAGGGAATTCTGTTGCCATTAGGAGGTGCAATTGTATATCTGTGAACTTTTTTGCAGGTTTTATGTATAAAGTCCAACAGGTTTGAATTTCAAAAGACGTTTAGTTACAAAGAAACATTTGCTTTAGTAAACTGTATAAAGGTAATAATATTCCTCTCCTTCAGTAAAGCAAATTTGGCATTGGCATTAACAGTACTTTTTAAATCCCACATTTGCTATGTAACTGTCAAAAGTATAACAAGTTTCTTAAAAAACTCAGTGTATTCTCAACCTCAATGAATTTTAAAGTATGATAAATAGCGCATTTTCTTGGCGTGCATGATATTTCACACTTGGAAGATGAACATACAGCAAAGAAGGGATTTTTATTTACTTCCTTGTTCCTTTTTCCAGCATTTCAAGAAAATTTACTTCACGGATGGAAGTAGTTTCCCTTCTGCTGTACACAAATGTCTCTCGATTTTTCCTTTATCATAGTTTTTTTTAAAATGCGTCTTTCTCTGCCCCTTTTAAAAACTTTTTCGTACTTTCGCGGCTGTCTTATGAAGTTGGAAAATTCGTTTTTGGACTGATTTTTCTGGAATATTTAGCCTCAGAGGGTGGCGAATTTGAAAAAGAGAGCAAAGATCAATGCATATTCTACGTAAAGCTATTTGCCTAAACGGCAAAAGAAAATGTGGAAATGCTTTTTGGAAATCCCTAACGCATTAGGGTGTTGGGTTTAGTTTTAGAGTTTGTTGGTTGTGGATAGTGGACTGAGGACGTCTCCTTAGAGAAGTTTCGGACAGTACTCTCGATTTTCATCTAAATATTCTTAAGTAAAGCTTTAAAGACCTGAAAGCTTTAGAGCCATGTTCTATTTTATTCATATATTTTACTCCATCATGTACGCTGTCATTCTGAAAGATATGAGCGTTTTAAATATCCGGAAGGCTATATTTTATATGTATTATTGTTTTATTTAACACTACAGGATATCCACCGTTATATGCTAGACTATCATGCGTTGAACCATACCTTTGTATGTATTCTATAAATTACTGCCATTACTAACATACTGATATAACTAGAAAATCAGAGTATATTCGACCTTCTCATTACGAGAACACTTTCTACTCAAACCAAAAAGGATGAATATACAGGAAGGCGATTATTAATACGACTTTAAATAGAACGAAATTCACTTTGCTGCAGTTAAATCTATATACAGGATGATTCTAAGTAAAGGAAACAAAACAATACAGCAACTATCTTTTTAATTGCTAGTCGTAAAAAAATTTCAGGGGGAAAAAGTATACTCAAATAAAGATGTTGAATTTGTTATTTATTTGATTAAGGGTTACTATATGTATGAAAATATATATACTAAGTTTAACTTTTTATATGAGCCCTCTATGAAAAACTTTCTAATCTGCCAATTATTTACCTATATGTTTATTATACACATAAAAAATATTATATTTATAAGAAAAATATCCGCGAGTTATTTAAATTTCCCCACTTATAAATTTTTATCGCTTGGCGAGGTTTTGGTGAGGTCTTTTTTCAAAATAATAGAAAACCATAGGAGATTATTTTTGGAAAAAATGTAAGAGCAAGTGAACTTGTTTTGGACAAGAAGTGAACTTAGAATTTAATCAAAGTGATATACGAAGGTAAGTAGAAATCTTTTAGGAAAAAAGTATAAAGATAGGTATGTAAAAAATAAATTCAAATCACAAGATACGATTGTAGAGTAAACATTTGGCAATGTCTTGGCAAGTTGGCGCGTTCATAGCACTTGCGGCGCATTCACAATAAATAAAAACGAATTGCGGCGACTATAAGAAGCCTGTCAAACATTGAGCAACGTTCTATTGTAAAATTTCTAACCAAAGAAGGCGTAAAACCTAACGAAATTGTGTCAAGATTACAAGTGCAGAATAGTAATGAAAGCAAACTTACACTTTTATCTCTTAAATTACAATGCATATGTAAAATTACACATTCATCTTTGAATACAGTGATAATTTTCGCCTATAATCGTCCCGATTCCTAGAATATCGACAAATTTTATTGTAAAAGATTTTGGTTGATAGCATGTTGCAGTTAGTAAAGGCACTTTTCGGTTAAAACATCATGAAAATTCTGTAGAAAGCAGATTGAAGCTTCCCTGATAGATATATTCGGGTCTATAGGGATTAGCCTGTATATTTTCAGTCTATATATGTACAAATATATAGATTTCTACACAATATTAAAAAATTTTAAATAAAATAACATAAAGACCTACAACATTTCATTTTTTTAAGGGGTTCACCATTTAACGAAAAATCCGAGTGTTTTAAGGGACTTTCTAAAGAAATATCTTTATACTAATATATGTACGTAAAGCTGCATCCAAACACCAGAGCTTCTCGAAGAACATTTTCATGTTCCTTTTGCGATTACAGCAGACATTGCGTGAACTGTACTCCAATATTTGCAGTCTTTTCTAAATGCGTATTATCTTCTGAAACTGAATATTCTTGAAAAATTCTATATCGGGAAAACCGTGGTAAGACGCGAGTTCCCAAACATTGTAAAGCATCCGTGAAAGTACGGTATAAGGTTTAAAAAGGAACTACAAAAGACTCAGTTTTAAACCGCTCAGAAAATGGAAAGAAGAAGCATTTGCGGATAGCGAAATGAAAACACTTCCATCCACAAAATAATTTTTTTGAAATGCTGTAGGGAAACGCAAAGAGAATAAAGGGACTCTTTTTCTTTGATGTATGTTTTTCTCTCAAGGTGTAAAACGTCATATATGCAAGCAAGTTTATATGCAAACGGTAAACGAAATTGATTACAAGTGGCAGAAATATTTTTAGTTCATGGTCCAGTCCCATGTATATTTATACATCAAATCATTGGTTTATAAAACGAATGACAATGATGACATGAAACTAATCTTATTCTTATATGTTTTTTTATTATTTTCTGAAAGCTAAGTAAGATAAAACTTCTGAAATGAGCACATATTTTCGGAGTAGTGTAACGGTCCGGAGATACTAGTTTATTTTTAAAATCAGAATCAAAACCAACTGGGTTGTTATTGTTGCCGTAAGGGGGCGTCGGAGACGGGATGACGTCTACCCGGCCTCCATTCTTGCGTGTAATTTGTAAACGAGACTAAAGTATTTAACATCTACTGTAGAGATGTTTCGTGGGCTTTCAATAGGACGCAATGTCTTATTTGTAATTCTGGCTTTTCCCTTGGTAAGCGTAGGCTTGCCTCTTTTAATTAAGTTACTCTTTTGCTTGCTGAACTCTGGCTATGTTGATAAGAACAGTCAAGTGCTTGCGGAGTAAGGACTGGAGTTGGAGTCGTAAGTTATTCGCTAAATTCTGGTGCAGAATCATTGCTGGAGTAGTAAATTCCTAGTGGAAGCAGTGTGGTTAATGTTACTAGTCTGCGGATTAAAGAAACGTGTTCGACAATTGTAGACCTTGCGTCATAAGGGATGTAGAGCTGTTTATATCAGAATGAAGAGACTGACTCAACGAACTGCCAAAAAGGGTGATATTGTTTTTGTTATCGTTTAGTTAAGAATAATCGATGAGTAACAGTGTTTAATAATTTATCTAACTCTGACAGTAGTTAGCCAGTGAAGACATTTCGGGACTTATATAAGGAGCAAAAGTAACTTGGACGTGAAGCCGTCTGTTATAAAGAAATAGTAAATTGATTTAATAGGACTTGTTGTTAAACCCAGTATTGAGTCCAAGTGCTTAGAAGGACCTGTGTAGAAGAGCCCGAGACGTCAGCTGCTGGATACCAAGTGCAGGTTATTGTTATGGTCTAATATTGCTGTAATTAACCTAAATTGCTAGTTAGATATTACGCCATTTGTTTGGTTAATTTATTTAATATATT
>QLNU02014802.1:120262790-120282758 GCA_006491805.2 Dysdera silvatica | reverse complement strand
CATTCCTCTGGAATAATTGAGTGCTGCAATTGTAGTTTCTAAAACGTTATCCCGGTGGTGTTTTCAACAGTCCCTATTAGCATATGAAAAAAAGAAATTTATAAACAAATTTATTATAAACTTGAAAATACATACTGATCATTCTTGCCTCTGCTATAAATATCATATATAATACTGACACATATACGAGAATCTAAATTTTATTTCCATTTTAAAGCATTATTTACTTCTTCCTTAGGTATTTACATATCCCTGATTTTCACTTCTTTTTGATGAAAAATCTAGTCTTTAACGCATTTTCACGACGTGGCCATATCTATTGATGTGACTAGAGTGTAGGGCGAGGGCTGATCCCACCCGAGAAAAAAGGAAATTTTGAGTTAATGCATTGGGGTTTGGTCTAGAGCTTCCTCCCTCTAGCCATTGGTGTAATTATATTCGATGTCTCTCTCATGCCCCTATAGAATAGGAAATTTTATTATACTAGTAAATACTGAAGATTCGTTGAAGTGGTGTTTATTGACGGATTCACCTTTATTTTATTTATTATTTATTTATATTTAATACGAGTTTCTCGTTAATGCGGCTAAATTGCTTTCCTCGTCCAAGCTTTATAACCAAATCAATGTTAAAAACATCCCTTAATTTGTACTTATAATCCGCTAATGCGGATAAAAATATTAAGCATATTGAAAACAACATGATTTATTTCAAGTGGTGGATTTTGATTAGGCTTTTTTCATTTTGAATAAACTCTCTGACGAAGAAATTATGACTGCAATAACAAAAGAGATGGAACAAGAAACTTACAGCTAAGAAGTAGTCCTGTTAATCAGAACTAATTGGTATCGAGATATGTTCGGATTAATAGGAATCTTTACTATAGAACGTATTGTAAACTATAATTCTTTGGTGTGTGTGTGTGTGTGCGTGTGTGTGTGTGAATTTTGGTGTACAAGGCCTACAGACAACGGAAACTTTCCCCTTCCTTTATGGAAAACTTCAATTAGTTGGCAACAAGCACCGCGCTGTTTGTTTACATTAGTCAGTCAGTTACCGTTAATAGAACATCCAGCCGACTAAAAAAGTTTGGATTAACCAGATTTTTAGATTTTGTGGTTCGGATTAACCGGATTTCAGATTGTTGTGGTTCGGATTAACGAGATTTCAGATTATTTTGGTTCGGAATAACGAGATTCCCCTGTAGTAGAAAACATTCCTCCTCCGGCGACACACGAAGTTCGTAAGTACTCATGGATCTGTGCCGATATTATCGATCAAATGATTTTGTATCATCTTTTGACTCATAATATCGGTCAAAAGATAATGTCGTATATCAAACTTTTGACTAATAATACTAGTCAAAAGATGATATTGCATATCAAATATTTGACTGATAATGTCAGTCAAAAGATGGTGTTGCATATCAAACTTTTGAATATCTTTTAGAACTGAAGGATTATGTTAAAAAAATATTTTCTCCATACTAGTGGAAAAAGATTAATTTTTTTTAATCAAGGACTACAAATGGGAAGTGAAAAAAATCCTTTGTTCCTTATACGCTATTACGTAACAATAAACGATGTTTCACCGCACGCCCGTTGCATTCACACTATTCAAACTTCTTAATTTGTTTATTTACATTGTGCATGCGTAATACAGCCCAATTATTGCTGAATAGCCGAAAGTTTTAACTGCTGAAACATGTTCTTTCTTTCGTGGACTCACATTTGTACGTATAACAATTGAAAGTTCTCTACTGCCTTTATTGAACCAAAATCCACTCAATTTCTATTTTAATTTCTTGGTGAATTTTCAAAGTTAAAAGAATTTTTTACGTTTATTTTTGAATTTGATTTCTTATCAACTATATTTCGTAATGCTGGTAAGGTAAAACACTTAATCGCTGTTCCATGCACATAATGCATGCAACTGATGCTGAAACTGTTGTCATACTTTTGCTTGAAAGAAAATCTAGGCAGACTCTTTAGGCTCTATTCAGGAACCTGATTTCATATACGGTGCTGATGCAGGTTGACCATGAAGTCTCACTTTCTTGCAGTTTTACACACCTAGCTTAATCAATGAATTAATATTCTGTTCTTGATTGTAAAAACCTCCAGAAATATTTATTTTTTCCGCCATATATCATATCAAATGAAATAAAACTTTCATATGCGTTTTTACTATTTATTTTTAGTTTACTTCTGCATATCAGGGTGCGGATATATATATATATATATATATGATCGGGGAAAGTATTAATAATGAATAAAAATACCATTGGGCCATTAAAACCGGATTTGTAGCCTGCTGACGACATGCCAGCATCCGGAACGCCGTTGGGATAACTATCGGTAACCCAGCGACGTGAAAAAGGCTATCTCAGACTCTGATGATATGAACCATAATGAAAATATGAATGGAGCATCGGTTGTCTCGCTCTTAAATCAGAACCGCGTTCGAGTTTTAAGCAGAGGGGCCAGTTCGAAAAATATGCAACAGTCTCTCCTTGGAGGTGTCGGCGGTTGTAGCGGCGCCTCCAACTGTACGGCTACTAGAACCAACACAGCCCAAAGTGCTTTGCAGCCTAGTATAGGTGCAACCACTAGGGCTGAAAGACCACGCCAGCGCATGTCATGGACAATAGATATGAACACCTACATCATGCGCACCTACTATACGATTACAAAGCTGGAAACAGACATGACAAATTACAGACCCACACTTCACGCCAAATTCGCACAACAGTACCCACACCTGGACATCAGTATAGAAAGGATAACAACCCAACGCAGGAACATAATAACCAGAAATCTCTTAGCAGAGCCCATACTACAAAGGTTAAGAGATGAAGTCGCCAATGACCTGGCAAACACTTCAACCAGTGTGGCCAACCCTGAAGCACCAGCTAGTAGCGCAAGAGAACCGCTCCAACCAAGCATAGAAGAAGAAGAGAGGAGGGACGTGGAGAAAATGGAAGAAGGTTTCCAATGTGCCCTGGCGGAATATGAAGGCTCGGATGCCGCAACAAGGCCAAGAATACCACGCCAACCGGCATCTTGGAAACTCTGCAAAGCAACCAAGATCCTCAATGAACATACTCTACCACTACACCTACAGAACCACAACTCCCTACAGGAAATACACACCGCCATATACTGTGCAGCAGTAGCGGCATCACGCGCCAATGGGTACGAAGTAAGGAACGAAGGCCGAAGTAACAGAGGAAACAAAGCCCAACCACCATGGCAAGTGAGACTGGAGAAAAGAATAGAAGAGCTCCGCAGCAGCATAGGGCGAATAACCCAGTACATGCAGGGAAATAGGAGTAAGAAATTAGTGAGGAAAGTGAAGATGGCCCTTAAGAGAAATAGGATTCATACAAGACACGAAGAGCCCAATAAACACATCAGCGAATATCTGGATACCCTCAAACAAAAACTGGGTGTATACGCCAGAAGACTCCGAAGATACAAAGACTATACCAACAGAAAACAACAGAACATGCAATTCCAAGCAAACCAGAAGGCCTTCTACAGGAAGCTTCGAGAGACCCCAGCGAACAAAGACAAGTACGAAGCCCCAAAGCCAGCAGAAATAGAGACCTTCTGGAAGACACTATGGTCCAATGAAGTACAGCACAAAAGCGCCCCCTGGATTCAGCAAGAAATGGAGGCTACGAGAGGAATAGAGGAGATGGAGTACACGGGCATCACGATAGAGGAACTCCAGCAGGTAATCCAACGTACGCACAACTGGAAAGCACCCGGTATTGACGGCATACACAACTTCTGGTACAAGAAATTTACCAGCGCCCATGGCCCATTAGCCAAGGAACTTACGGCGATAATTGAAGACCCCAGCAAAATGCCTGAATTCCTCTGCAAGGGAATAACTTACCTCCTACCGAAGGACCAGGATACCAGTAACCCAGCGAAATACCGACCCATTACGTGCCTTAACACCCTGTACAAGATACTCACGGGGTGCATCTCTGAAAAAATAAGCCGGCACAGCGAAAGCAACAACTTAATGACGGAAGAACAAAAGGGATGCCAGAAAGGGACTCTGGGATGTAAAGAGCAGCTTACCATCGACTCAGTTATCCTGGAACAAGCAAGAAAACAAAAGCGAAAACTCAACACCGCATACATAGACTACAAGAAGGCTTTCGACTCTGTTCCGCACTCGTGGCTCCTTGAAATACTCAGCATATACAAAGTGCATCCCTCAATCATCCGATTCCTACAGAGCAGCATGAAACAATGGAGAACCCGGTTACAGCTAAACACGCCAGACAGTAAAATAGAAACGGCCGAGATCCCCATCCGCCGCGGAATCTTTCAAGGAGACGCACTAAGCCCCCAGTGGTTCTGCTTGGCGTTAAACCCCTTGTCAAGGATGCTGAACACAAGTAAATACGGATACATGCTGAAGAAAGACAAGAGAAACCTACATAAAGTCTCCCACCTCATGTACGTAGATGACATCAAGCTATACGCGCCAACAATCACCCAACTCCGACAACTCATCAGTATAACAGAGACATTCTCCAAGGACATAGGAATGGAATTCGGCCTCGATAAGTGCAAAATACAGAAGAATAGCAAAGAAGATTTACCAGGCATCGAACTCGAAGACGGGAGACTACTGAAGACCTTGGACGAGGGCGAAACCTACAAATACCTAGGGATAATGCAAAAACGGCAGCAGGAGCACAAGAAAGTCAAAGTCCAGCTCACGCAAGCATTCCAAGAAAGACTTAGAAGCATTGTGAAGACGAAACTGAGCGGGAAGAACACCACGCAAGCAATTAACGCATATGCGGTACCAGTGCTCACCTACTCCTTCGGGATCATCAAATGGTCCAACACTGAACTAGAACAACTCCAGCGGAAAATGAGAACCATCCAGAGAAGAGCCGGACAACTACACCCTGCAACGGCAATTGAACGGCAAACACTACCCCGGGAAGAAGGAGGACGCGGACAAGCGGACCTCAAAGACTTACATGACAAGCAGATCCAGAGCATGAGGCAATACTTCCAGTTGAAGAGTCCCCGATCGCCACTCATCCAAGCCATAATACAAGCAGATGCAAATTACACGCCACTAAACCTGTGTAGTACCGAAGAGCGTGTCCTGGAAACAGCCAACGAACAGAAACTGAGAACTTGGGCCGGAAAACCATTACATGGCAGGCACTACAATGACCTGCAACAACCACACGTTGACAAAAAGGCATCAAATTCTTGGCTGGCCAAAGGCACTCTCCAGCCAGAGACAGAAGGATTCATGCTAGCCATCCAAGACCAAGTGATCGCAACAAGGAACAATCAGAAATTCATCCAGAGAAAAGACATAGAAAGCGACAAATGCAGACACTGTCATGCGGCATCGGAGACAATCCAACACGTGATGGCAGGATGCAAGATCCTTGCGCAGTCAGACTACAAACATAGACACGATCAAGTAGCGAAAATAGTCCACCAGAAATTGGCAGCGAATGCTGGCTTTCTGACAGAAAAATGCCCGTACTACAAATATGAGCCAGAGACCGTGCATGAGAACGAAACACACAAGCTTTACTGGGATAGAGCAATCATAACAGACAAGACAGTCCCACATAACCGTCCTGACATAACCCTCGTCGATAAATCGAATAAGACCACGTACTTAATCGACATAGCAGTACCCAACACCAATAACATACAGACAACCTACACAACGAAAATCACCAAGTACCAAGATCTCAGACATGAAGTACGAGATATATGGGGTATGGAAAAGATCCTCATCATCCCGTTAGTCATCTCAGCAACAGGGATAGTACCAAAAACGCTTGCGACGAATTTGGAGATACTCAACATTGACCCAAACACCTACATTGAAATACAAAAAGCCACAATCCTAAACACGTGTCACATTGTCAGGAAGTTTCTAGACATGGCACATTAAGAAGTGATGTAAAAAGAGGCTTGGGAACATGGCGCTCTGCCCGTCCCAAAGCCTGTTTCCGCCAAGAATGGGCGAGGAAAACTTTTTACGCCACAATACATATATATAAAGGCGTAAGACTATGTCAAATACCGGGAATGCTGGAGTTATTAGCATTTCATATTTGGTTAACATATCATGAAAATTTGGGGATTCAAATTTAAAAAATTTATTTTGCAAAACAAAGTTAGCACTCTTACTGTCGAGTAAGAATATAATTAAAATACAATTTTATCAATGTTTTGTAGGCGCAGTTAGAATCGTTATGTTATGTTATGGTTGTTCCGAAACGCAACATGCCATAACATTGACGCCACTATCACCTAAAAAGTTGATAAAAATTGGTTTTTAATTTAATCTAAGTAGTGTTCGACTTGCATAAATAAGAATATAATATATGAGCAGAAACTAATGATTTCCAAAGAGATGTATTAATTACTATGATGCTTCATTAAATGTGTCTCCAAATGTCTTACGATATTACGTGTTCTTATGTTGGAGTCTAGTTTCTAAATTGCATGCAGAAAATTTTCTGTATCCTATTCTCAACCATGTAGTTACATGGTAGTTGATGATACATTTTTTGCTTTAAAATTTCGTTACTCTTACATTCAGTCATTATCTATCTACTACTAGATGACTCTCTAAATGTTCTTCATACAAGTCTGTCTTGACTTATTCGCTAATCTCTACTTAATAATGTGTGTACTTGCTCAATATCTACATATTATTTCGCCTTATTCTAATTGTCACTATTCTGGCCTGACTATAAATAAAATCGAATGTTAATCCATTTGTTTTATCACACTGCTTAACTTATATTTATTTCGTTTGAATAATAAAATAGAACGTTACGTATTTCATGTTGACTGCTTCTTCTTTTGCCCAGATTTCCTCATCCCTGATAAAATTTTATTAAACAGTATTGAAGAATTTTTCTTTCCATTTCCTTAGAAACTTTTACGATTTAAAATCATTCACCTTATAACATTTCGTGTCCTGTGTCTGTTCGAATATCAACTATCCATTAACATCGCAGGTGGTTTTCGATTATCTGTTAAGTAAAATTTAACAAGAGAGAAATCTATTAATCTCATCCATAAGCTAAAAAATAAGAAAGTGATAAAATAAGAACAAAATTACAATGTTTAAAGAAATTGAACAGGGGAGGTTATTGAAAACAAAAATATATAACAGACATGTGATTTTTTTTCTAAAAGAGAGAGAAGACGGCAATACAAAGACACAAGTTGCAATATATGAAACAGCCTAAAAAGCTGTCGTTATGCACACATAGAACGAAACCCGACAAGTATGGGAGTGATAAAATTTGGCTGAGAAATCTCTGTTTTGAAGTATACTTTCCATGTCTTGAGAAATCTTAAGCATTTGGAAAAAGAAACAATTTTTTTTTAGCAGAGGAAGTTTATTTTAGTTTTGTAATCTTGGAATGTTTCTGAAATCATGTAATACAACAGTGCTCAGAATTTCTTATTTCGAACTCCAGACAAACCATAAGGAAAATCACCGCATTGAAACTGAACTAAAAGCGTTCTCGACGTTTGCGAAGAGCGGGTTCCGAAATTTTCCGCGAGTAATAGGCATAGAATATTTTTATTTTATTTTCATCTCCTGGACACTTCACTTTCCGTAAGAAAATATTTTTAAAGTAAATGTGCATTTTTCAACTGTCAGATTTCGATAAAAATTTAATAGCTCAATTTTTTATTACCATCTTTTTAACATTTCCATAATATTTCGTAATATAACGTCATCATAATCTGAAGTGCCATGGAATAAGAAATACTTCCCTATCAACATATAATTGTTGTAAAATATGTTGTGCAGTAAGTTGACTCACTCTATCTTTGGATAGCTATAGAACTACCCTTTTCCTTATTTTTTGCTTTGTTCTACCTCCTAAGCACCCCTGGAGCACCTATAGGGTCTTACTTTTATTTCAGCCAAGTTCTTTTTAAAGAGAGACAGAGTTGGGTGGGGAAGCTGAACACGTCGGACAATGAGTATTTTGGCAGAAGTCGTAAAACCACAGGGGTGTATACATTTAAGGGGAACACCGTACCCTACCAATTTTAAAAAAGGTTAATAGGACACCACGTTTAAGCAATTTTGTCATCAGGAACATATGCCATTCCCTAAAGACCTTTAAAGCACTGAAAATAAAATTTTAACTCAGAAATCATTTGAAGGAAAAAAAAATGTTGTCATTTTTAAAATTGGTGAAAGCACCTAAACATAACGCCTACATTTTTTTTACTTTTATGAAGATAATGGAGTTGGAAACAACAGCAGCTGTATGTTGTATATAATAACGTTTCACCTATGAAAGTAAACTAAATTAAATAATTATCTAGAGAAAAAATATTTTTCTATAATTAACTATAATTTGCTTCATTTTAACATTTCAGGTGTCTTATTGTACCAGATAATCTGATAATGAAATTTAAATTACACTTACATCCTTTTAAAAAGGGCGTGGGTCAATCGATTTAAAATTTTTGGAACCCACAATAATTTTTCAAGTCGGCACCTATGACTACCTGAACAATATCACTGCAAGAGGAAATGCTCCTATCCAAAAAAGTTGGATTCTAGGGACAAATAAATCCTTAATTTATCAATTCAATTAACAAACATTAATTATGCTTTGATTTTGGAACCGTTTTATGTGTTCATCATGGATAGTCAGCAATTTGCTGCTACATTGCATTACAGAAGGTATATATATACTGCAAAGGACAAAATTTTCACACAACAAGATTTAAGACAAAAAGTGTGAACTAACTTCAAGACGATTTTTGCTTTTATTTTAATACTGCTGTAAGAACAGCAGCAAATTAAGAAAATCAACGCACCTAGTCTGTATTTGCGCACCCGTTTCTACCTTTACAAAGAAGGGAACGGAATATGCCTGAAAAAATACCATATATTGCACCCTTAGTTTTTTATATGTGAAGACCGTTTTCACATATTTCTTCAAACTAATATTTTAATTAATAATTTTATATAATAACCAATAATCTTTAGGATATTTGTTTTAAAACCTGGTATTGTATATGCGTACGTTGTATATGTCAATACTAAACTTGTACATTTGACTACCGAAACTTTTTTGAACAGTATCTTTGTAGGAAATTATTTTTGAGGTCTCCATTGTCCTCCTGAGACACGTGAATTTTGTGCTTAATTGGAAACTCGTCCCTGCTTAGAAAATATATCTAGAAATTAACAGAATTACTTTTATCGCTTACCAAAACTTCTAAAATTTTAGCTGCTATTTCAATAAAACAAATGATAATACATGAATTTAGTTTTACACAGAAGTTCCAAAATAGTGTTATGAAAATATTGTTTCTATAACAATAGCATCATATAAAGCTTTACCCTCCCTCAATGTAATTATTTTCATCATAAGTAGAGCACCCGCTTTTCTCTTTATTATATTTCTTTTTGTTATTTTTGCCTTCATTTTGTCACTGGTTACTAAGGCGTTGGTAATCAGTTCACGATGTACAATGGCGGAATTAAAACTGAAATTTAATTTTCAGAACTCACGATTTAGTGCTTCACTGGAACCATTTGATGCCCACATATAACTTAAGGCTTTTCGCAATCATACATTAACTCTTCACCACGGAAACAGTGACAGATATTTATAAGAAAACATTATAATGTGATGCACAAATATTTTGAAGTAAACAACTGGTATAAATGAAATCAAACGTCGTTTCATTGCTATTGTTTTACATTTAAAAGTTTTTGATTTATTTACCTTCGGTTTTGCGTTTTAAATAGAACTAACCACAGAAATGTTAAATAAAATAACGAAAATAAATAAATAGTTTGTGTCTATTCCTGTAGTGGAAGGTATAAAAATTAAACTATTTTTCAGCCATGAAAATAAAGAAGTAATCTCATTTGAATAAAATTTGGAAATTTTCAAATTCTGTGCATAATTTGAGTCCATTTGAGTTACATTACATGTACTGCGGAAAGCTGAACGTGCTCAAAGACGACAAAACTAATTTTAATTTTGAAACTTCTGTAATAAGTTTAAAGAAAATTGTAGCGGAAAACCTTTCATATTCATTTTCGACCTCAACAAATAACAAGCACCAGATTGCAGCGACAACATAAGATAAAAATGCTAATTTATCTTCCTTTATTTTCCATACCTATATATCCTTTATAAATATTTTTATGAAATAGTTCGTGAGTATTTTCTGACGTACTACGATTTTTAAACATTTTACTATTTTAGTCTCATTCAAATGTAATATAGGATGTTAATATGTATTGTCATAAAATATATAATTAAAATGTAATATTTTGAATTACAATTTAAATCTAAATTAAATCTAGGGATCTTACCTTACCTAACTTACAACATCCTTAAAATATTGAAACACCTGAAAATGATCGCCTGGTCTGAGCATGTTGTCTTCTGCTTACTGTTGATATTTTATATAACTATTACAAATTACTTACAAGCTATTAGTGAAACTAGTTACAAGCTATTAGTGAAACTAGTTACAAGGAGATTAGTGTAACAAGCATTAAAAGAAGATTAGTGTAACTAGCATTACAAGAAGGATTTGCCTAAGATGATGGTTTTCCCCACGCAGTAAAGGTATATAGTGGGTTTTTTCTTCGACAATATACAATGTTTATTCAGTAACCCATTTGTATATGTATTCACTTATGCTTTTAGGTTTCAACATCAAATATACACTGAGGAAACAAACTATTGTAAATATATACCTAATAGACTATTGGTCCATCTTTACCTCAGCTTAATAATATTAATTCAAAAAGACATTTGAATTGTGATGATGATCAGGTCTGGGACGACCATATAGGCGAACTAGGCGGCCACCTAACTAGCCTTACTAGGGCGGCACCACGACAGATTTTTTTTTAATATACCGGGTGATCCAAATTAAACAGGAGGTGTTTAGACCTCTCTGTAGAGAAAACTACTCGGCCAATTTCACCCAAATTTCGTACACATGCTGATTAGCAGGTCATTTTCAACATCTTGGCCGGCTCGGTCACCCGATCTTAACCCTTGTGACTTTTGGCTGTGGGGATATTTAAAGAGCTGCGTTTATAAAGGCAATGTTCCGAACTTAGCAGTCTTAAAAGACAGAATTTCGCAACATGTATCCCACCTCCAAGCGAATGAGTTACGTTCTGCCGTGGAATGTGTTGTGCATCGAATGCAATTTCTAGAGCAAAGAGACGGAGGACATATCGAGCCGTATCTGTGATGATAGTGTGGTTCCACATATGATAGCAATAAAGTTATTGCACAAATCTTTTTTTAGTCATACCTACTATCCTACGGTATACTGTAATTTGTAGTTAATTTAGTGTGATTGCAATAAAGGTTATTGCACGTTAAAACACTTTTTCGTTGTTAATATTAATAAATTGCCTGCTCCGCAGCGCCATTTCCTAAACTAGCGGCCGCAATATGGACTCAACTTTTTCTTTCTACACACTTAGGAGAGCATGTGTACGAAATTTGGGTGAAATTGGCCAAGTAGTTTTCCCTACAGAGAGGTCTAAACACCCCCTGTTTAATTTGGATCACCCTGTACTTAATGCTATAGGATGATTCAAATAAACTTGACAATAAATAAATGAATGGAACTAAATAGATTATTTTCGATTGACTGCCGTCACCAACATCTATTCTTCCTTACATGTCTCTTTTTATTCATTTTTCTATACCCTCAAATTCTTGCTCTTCTACATCAATAAATTTTCCTCTATTCAAATTAGAGAACACTTCATATTATTTTCACATTACCGCTGCCTCACTAGATGCCTGGAGGACGCTTTTTCTTTTTGATACCTTTGTGCACATACGCATGAGAATTACAATTTTCTCCCTTAACAGTTAAACTACGGACTTTGTTTTTAATAATTTACTATATATTTCGTAATAATTTATTACATACTTCGTTTAACCAGAACTACAGTGAGAGGACGGAATATGCCGTATTATTTCACTTTACGATTGTTACAAGATATATTGGGGTGTTGATTTTGTTACGGGGAGGCGCCCACGCCGTTTGCCAAGGGCCGCCTATTTGCTACCACCGGCCCTGATGGTGGTATATACTACTGCCCAGCATTCAAGAAATATTTGACGCAAAGTATTCGGAAAAATTAGTAATTGGTCACTGACTCGAAGTGAAGTTTCCAGTTCGTCCCATAAGTTATCGATTGGATTGCGATCAGGCGATCTAGGGAGCCAAATCGAGTGTTGTGAACTTGGTAAAATGCTGCAATATTTCAAGATTATATATTTATTTTTCTCATGTCCAATAAAACACACAATACTATACATGATATCAAGCTTTATATAGGTTTACAGAAATTATTGGCTATAGAAGAATTGATGCCAAGAAAATATCAACAAAGATATTAAAAAAGCTCTTGAAGCCAGTTGGCTACCACTCCTGAGAAATGAAGTGAAGTATTGTTGCGTTCTAAAATAGTATTATTCGGAAAGAAATCGGGTATAAAGGAGTGAAAGGGGCGTAAATGATCATGGATGTTATCATAACTTGAGCCGGTAACAGAAGTTTCTACGAGTACGAGAAACATTATGGATTTTGAAGAAACCTAAAAGAATTCATCGTTTCGTGAGGTTTCCCCATTTTCGCACTTTTCCATCAGCTTGATAAAGCTTGAATCTTAATTAGCCTAACCAGACGACACCATCCTCGTTATCCATGATACAAAAGAAATGTGATTTTGCAAAATGAAGCCTCATAGTCCTATGTATTCATGATAAAGAAGAGATATAGATTTCACCTGCCACATATCCTGCCTTCATTATGGTAAAACGAATATTCTTCTTACATGGATTTATTGATGCACCTGCATTAAATTCTGTAGTGGTCAATTGTACAAAAGACTTTTTCCATCGCTCTGAACTATGCACGACAGTCTACATTCAGTGGTTTATTTGCAGTTATGGTTTTCCCTTTGATCCATAGTTTTTCAAATTACACATAGCCTTGATATGGAAGTTCACTACAGTATATGAAATTCCCAAAAGTTTCGCAGTTGCTGTAAATCGGAGATTCAGTTTCTCTCGCACTAACAATTTGCTCACAATCGAAGTAACAATATAACTGCCTTTGTCTATGATAAAATTGTGATTTCTGATTTCCGAAGCTCAAATATGTGGTGTTCTGCTTATAGCTTATGTCAGACGTGCTCTGTAATTTGAGAGGACACCCTTATTCTGGTTTTCGTATTCCTACTCAGTTGCCGAGATTGTAGTGCTGCCTTTGCCAGACATCTTTCCCAACTCCTTCCTCCCTTCTATTTTCAATTTCTCCCTCTCTCCTTATCCTACACAGTTGCGCATAATAAGTTCTTCTCTCAGTGTATATTCTAACGCAAATGAAAGAATTCTGTTTGTAGATAAACTTTGGGATATATACGTATAATTAAGTATTAGTGTTCGCATGTGTACAACGCTCTCGGTCTTATCACCATAGTTGCAAGGAAACCGAATTTAAATAAAATGAAAATCAAATTTGAATTTCGAAATACAATTTTTAAATAAAATTTAAATAATTTAAAAATAATTTTCAATAACTGTATACGATAAAACGGTGTTAATATGCTTATGTACCGTAAAATAAATCTTGGTTTGAGTACAAATGATACTGAATGTCCCCGGTTTTGCAGCTAACCGGTATTTCAAATTTAAGTTTTTAGGTGGTAGTTGTTCCGATCGTCGAATAGCTTGTGTTTTTCGCTCAACATGGTTTCAATTTAACTTTTTCTATACACCATATACATTCATTGTTCTGAAGGATATAAATATGGTGGTTTAAATTTTCTAAAGCTTTCATGATCTCTGAAAGTAAAGCTGTTTTTCCTAGTACATAATCTCTAAAATCTTCGTTCTGACCTATCCATCCGTAAGGTTAAATACATTAACACATTCGCATCGGGAAACGAGAATTCTCGTTTTGCGAGACGTGTGCGCTTTCCCGATAAATTCTTAGATAACTGGCTTATATATTTACAGTGGTACAAGCTTACATTTGTTGGTGCATATACAGAGTGATTATAATTACAGTTCAACTTTCATAAATGATAAGTACAATTCGTTTTGCTGAAATGGTACAGACCGGAAAACAAAATAGAAAACGAAAGAGAATATTATAAAACGACAATGCATCACAGAATATAATAAATTTATGAAAGGTGTTGATTGTGCAGATCAATACCTTTTCTATTATTCGATCCTTCCAAAAACAACTAAATGGACCAAAAGGGCAGCACTCTATAGGTAATGAACGTTTCACTCTCCAGTAGCTTTGTAATATACAAAACGATAAATCCAAATAAAAAGAATTGTGTATAAAATCAACTTGTTATCTGTTGCGGGGGCACATTAAACTGCAGAAGTTGATAAAATGCAGCCCAAGACATCACGAGCTACTGGTCCAACTTCAACCTCACTTGGTAGATTGTGTGGTGACATGAAAAAACACACCACACCCTGTAGACACTAAAGCCGACAAAGAATAAAATATATCCCGCAAGAATATGTATAGTATGTAAGATACACGGGGTAAGGGGTGAAACACGATATGTATGCAAATTCTGTCAAGTTCCGTTACACAAAAAAAGCTGTTCCACCGACTATCTTACTGTAAAACAGTACTAATACTATTTATGTACATCTTCTGAAATATATTTATTACAAAAATATTTATCGCAATTTTAATACATATGTGTTGAAATATCTTTATGTCACAAAAATACCCCGATTTCTATGAAAGTTATAGGAAAAATAGCCAAATGCTAAATAAATGCTAAACAAATGGCTAAACAAATGCATAGAAAGTGCTAAAACAGCATGCATAAGCTCTTTCGGTAAAAATATATTATAATACAACTGTTGATCGAATTCTAATTTGAACCGCACTGGAATTGCTGTACCTCGTATATGTGATTTTAACTGCTATGAAATATGTTTATAATATGGTTATAAAAAATCCAAACAAACGAACAATATAATATGGTTATTTTTATTAAATTTTGCTAAATGTTTTTTCGCATTTTGAAACTATTTTTGAAATTATGTGACATCCCCTTCAACCATTACGATATGTTTTGTAGTAGATTTTATATACCACTATATTTTTCACTATGTGAATGTATTCTGTCGAAACGACGCAAATTTAAATAATGGATCTTTTAAACAACGTTATATTTGCGTATAAAACCAAAAATTTATCACACAATGCACATTTTAACCAAGCTTCGCTGGTCTTCTTCAGGAAGTTGTAAACAAAGCCGTATTGCCATTTCTTGGAAGCGCTGTTACCTTACCGGGGAGTCTGCTGACGTCGATGCGTGAAGGGTGGCCATAGTGAGAGTAGTAGGGTGGACCAGGCCAGGCTGAAAAACGGCATACTATTTTGGTCATTCACAATGTTAAATTTCAAAGCTTTTATGTGGAAAGCTTCTAAAAATCAAGTTCAAGTGGAGATTTTGGCTGGGAAATGATGGTAGGTTCTGGGAAATTAAATTTATGGTCATTTTTCCAACAGTGAATAGATATAAACGACTTTTGAAACTCCGCCCCTTCAATGTATCTTTGGTGTTCTTTTAACCTACGTTTTAATGATCTTTTTGTCTGTCCGTGTTGCTTTCTCCCCTTCCAAGAAAATAACTAAATCTAACCTTAAAGATGAGTTTAATTTCGCCCAACGCAGGGGAATATATCAAGTTTATTGTGAATGCGGAAGTTCGTACATTGGACAAACAAAGAAAACACTAAAACGTAAGTTCAAAGAACACCAAAGATACATTGAACGGGCAGAGTTTTAAAAGTCGTCCATATTTATTCACTGCTGGAAAAATGTTCAAAAATTTAATTTCCTAGATGCTACCTTCATTTTCCAGCAAAAATCTCCTCTTGAACTTGATGTTTTAGAATAAAGCCACATAAAAGCTTTGAAATCTGACGTTATGAATGACCAAAATAATACGCCGTTTTTTAGTCAGGCCTGGTCCTTCCCACTACGGCCACCTTTTACGCATCAACGTCAATAGACGCTTCAGCCAGGTAAGAGCGCTTCCAAAAAATGGCAACACGACTTTGTTTACAACTTCTCGAAGAAGACCAGCGAAGCCTGGTGGAAATGGGCATTGTGTAATTAAATTTTCGTTTTATAGGCAAATATAATGTTGTTTAAAAGTTTTATTACTATTCACTATATTTATCCCTTTTTAATATGAATTACTAATATTATATAATTATATCAGTATTTAATTATAACGTAACGTAACGATTGCTAGCAAAACGTTTTCCAAATTACTCTCATGTATTAAAATTAAAATAAAGGAAGATGTTCTAATTACGAATATCAACCCTTCTGTGAAACAAAACGGATTGCTACAAAACAGAGTGCAAGGAAAATAAATCTGTTTTTGTCTCAGATATTAAAATCAATTTTCATTGGCCCGAAAATATTTAATTAGCTCTAATCTAAGTTGATGGGATTTTTTTTTATAAGGTCATGACATTTTGGGAGAAAATTGGATTAAAGTTATAAGAGGAGTGAAAATTGCCTATAAGAAAGTAAAAATTAGGTAGTTACGTAATCAATGTTCCTTCAAGCATTGGCTTAAATTTGGAGTAAAATATAGCGTAAACTAAGGGGACAAGTGCACACTTTCTCACGCAAGATTAAGCCTATGCCTTGAAGCAAGGTCTACTAAAATAAGAATTAAACAAAAGCTTATTAATTTAGCTTTTAGTTTGATATTAATTAATATGGAATAACTCCTCGTCAAAGATTATATTATTTTATTAAATTAATGTGTCTGTTTCTTAGATACTGTATTTTAATATTTAAATCATGCTAAAGTTACAAATTTGACATGGTCTCTGCAGTAAAACCTGTATCTACTATAGTAACAAAATAACTTAAAGTTATTTTGTTACTATATGGCTTTAACTACTATATGGCTTTTTAAACATATATTTGGGGCCCCAATAAATCCAATTCAGCATATAAACAAATATAAACCGTAAAATAGAATTTTATTTTCAAAGTAAAACAGTAATATAAAAAACTTTAATTTATGAATACTTTCATTTCATTTATATTTGAAAAGTTTGCTTCGACTTCTTCAAATTTCAAAATTTTTGATCAGATCTTCAAAACTAACTCTATGTGATGTACCTATATATATATATATATACTTACTTACTTGTTATGCTATCTTGTTAGTAGAAATGAGTTCATCAGAGCTTACGTGGTTGCTTGGTTTAGCTACACTATTTAATGTTCAGACTTTGGCATGCAATGTACGATGTAGTCCCTGGAAAATTTGGCAACGGAAAATTTCTGTGGTGCCCCTCTTCCCCCGATGTCCGAAGCACCTGTTTATTCTGCTGAATGGATAAGCTCTGACAGTATGTGTTTCGGAATAGTTGCCGCAAAAATAAAACTTACAATGATATAAGTACATGTCTTTATTGTAGACTAATGGAATTGAAAAGACAAAATAAAATGAATATTAAAACGCTCACGCCCTATCATCTATCCTGTCCGGTATGCATTTATGTTACCTTGTATCAAATCAGTGTGCTACCGATGGCTATAGTTATGAAAGGTGTGGAGCGTTCGCTCATTCCCTTAATACTAATGAATGGCGTACTGAAGATACCAGACATAGGTGCTACGAAGCAGAAATAACGTATCCATCTCGCTTATATGGAAATATATGAATGCAACGAGTGTCTTATAAGAAGCATTATTACATCAAATCAGCATAAGTTTCCTCATGACTAAGGAAAAGATAGATTAAATGTATTGAAGTGGAGTCTTATCTTTTTCGCGCCGCTTAACACCTTCCCTCGATTTCCAGCCGTCAAATCCCTTCCTAAAATGCCTTTTACCCGTCCATTGTAAACCTTTTCCAGTTCCCGAATTTCCAAACCACAATCAGAAGTATGTGCTTTGAAGCTTGAGGAGATGTCCTCACTCAAAGATCGATGCCGACGTCGGAGAAAATGAAACGTATAGCGAACATTTTTAAACTGATCTCCCGAAATAATTCTGAAATTTTATAGACGAAATTAAGAGAACTATGTTGTAATAACCCTCACCTCATATCTGTTGCTGATTTTGCATGGGCAAGGAAAGGTTGCCCCCCCCCCATACTTTACTAATACAATTTTGATGGGAAGCTTTCGGGATCGTTTTAGAGTTATATTTATCGGTTGAGTTGAAGGACTGCCCGTGGCATATTATGACTCCATAATCAGAAGATTTTGGTTTCGGCTGATGATGATCATGAACGTTTCTAGGCGGAGATGAACATTCGTAGGTAATAAACATAATGGTAGTCAGATATCTATTGGTGAATGGCGAGGGCAGCATTACAGGAGAGTAGGAGATATGACATCACGTAAATATACCTAGACGTTAAACGAAGTTAAACGACCTAGGATGGCCTCTGATCGCATATCGTTATTACATTTGAGATTAAATTTTTAGAGCTAGCTGCGAAGTTTATGGTTACTGTAGAAGTTAGTTGTTTGGTGGTTGAAAGTCACGGGTAGAATAATGTGTTGTCAATTCAAAGTTTCCTTGGAATGTTCTTATGGCACACTGGTTGGTCAATTAAAAATGTCATTTTAGTTTGTATTTATTTCTATTGGTGAGTTTGACTTCGAAAAAGAGTGAAAGCGGTGTTCTAAACTCACGAATTTTTGTAAAACTATAAATACGTATATTTTTCATGGTTCACTACAAGTTAGTTAGGGAACCTTGAGATATCGATGAGTGAGAGTTAAATCCGCATCAATATGTGTCTGTATTTTAAAAAAAATGGCATTTCAAAGTACTGAGTTATATTACGTCTATATAGGGCGCTGAACTCTAAAAGCTTTGCAATAATTACACGATATGTTATCTGAATAATCTCGATGGTTATTTCGAAATTCTAACATGAAATATATTTGTTTGCTTGGATTTTTTATGGCGCAAGGGCATCTGGGCTATACTTTTCCAAACATGGTAAAATCAAAGACTGTTATGAAATTTTAAGATAAAGTTTATTACCACTGGAACCCAGATGGATGAGGTTAATAGCCATAGTCTTTAACACTGGGACATTTGGGCGATTACTTACATGTTACTTATTCGTTACTTACATGTTACTTATTCGTTACTTACATGTTACTTATTCGTTACTTACATGTTAGTAATTCATTTTAAGTATTAGTTTCATTGCCTAGCTTCTAAACCTAAGGAAGGAAATTTTAGAACATAGCATTTTCTTGTAATTTTCTTTTTTCTAGGGGATAATGCCGCTTAAATCCTCAACCCCCTTCTAGTTAAAACAATGCTTGCTATATTTCAATGATAGCAATCACCACAATGCCATGCAATGCTAAAAAAGAAATTCTATAAAATCATTTTTAAAAATTCAAAAGACGTAATATATGTCATAAAAAGCTACACACACTTGTTGCTTATTCTAAAGTTTAACTAAGTAATATTAGAGTAAATATTATTTCTTGTTTCAGTTACAAATACAAGGGGCAAACTAATTTTACAAGCACTGTTTAAAATGCTAAAGTGTCTTCATAAAGCAGGGATCTCCAACCCGCGGCCCATCAGCTCGTGAAAAAATACAACTTGTTTCACACAAAAATAACGTCCCTGCTCCCTTTGAGTCTGAAATAAACATTGTATTTTATTCTGTTGGCATTTTCATATTTCGTAATAAATATCTTAAAACACTATAGAACCAAAGTAACATGCGATTTTCCTCCCAATCGTGTTTTATTTTAATTTTCAAGCATATGTGGGCATTACGTGAAGTTTTATTGATTTACAATGCAACAGTGATTTTAAGGCGAGTTATACCCGAAAAGTGGAT
>QLNU02014802.1:120247676-120260258 GCA_006491805.2 Dysdera silvatica | reverse complement strand
GGCCCGCGGGCCTGCAAGAATAAGCAAAATTGACCCTTGGACTGAAAAAAACCCTGGCATAAAGTTTTATTATTTTTCACTGTTTTTATATTTACACAAAAATTTCCCATGGTACCAATGCGAATAAACAAATGAGTTCAAAAAATCTATTATTTAAAGCTAAACATTTTCACGCCATGTTCTTAAGAAGATATGAAATATACTGAAGTTATATAATATTACCGTTATCAAACGTTCAAAAAAATGCCCGAAAAATGAAAGACACAAAATGCCGTTAAATTATACCCCATAACTTATCCTATTTCTACCAACTAAAATGCAATTATTCTCTGAAAGGACTTTCTTCATATTGAAGAAAAAATGTCATTTTTTTACGAAAAGAATCCCAAACATCTGTCTGAGTTGTTCAGAAATATTATTATGCTTTATCTTTGTTCAATGCCGTTTAACCAAAGTATGTCTAGTAGTTTGTTTTATACAAGCATTCATTGGCTCTTTCTGTATCCCAAATTTTCCTTATTTATTCTAGCGAATTTCAGGTCCTTTTATCCTTTCGATAAAAAGACCTGAAAAGGACACGCTATGCCGTGCACACGAAGTTGGAGAAAACAAGGTTGCGGTTTCAAGTATTGTAGATATCGAGATCGAATATATATGTATATATATATATATATTTCCGTAAACGCATCTCTTCGAGAAAAATATATAACTAAAAGAAAATGTGTCGTTTATTTTAGAAAGAAATTCCTGACTCGAGAGTTTTCAAATATCGGATATCGTTATCCATATAAATCCAGTTTCAGTTTTGAAGTGTTTTTTCTACCGATTTACATTTTTAGGTTACGATGCATTCTGCGTAAAGCAGCTATATGGTACGCTGGTATTTTCATTTTGTTTTGTCGTATTATCTATATCTTTATTCATGAGCATGTTAAAAGTACCTTTAAAGGCCATGGCTTATATTTCTTAGAATAAAGGGACTTAAAAGTTGCTCTTTAAATGGTATTAATGCTCCTTATCTTGAGTAAGTAATTAATATTTTTGCTCGCAATTTGTTTCACTTAAAATAAGATGGATCAACTGTGTTTGAACATTTTACATTCTTGAAAAACAAAAATGAAAAATGGGATGGACTTTCGGAAATGTTATCTATAAAATGCATAATGTAGTAATTCGTTGCTCATAAAATACATTAATCCTGCTGATAGGTAATATAGAATAAAATGTGTGTGTGTGTTCCCATGTAACCAATTTGTTTCTACTAGCTTCTTACTGCCTGAGTACATCAATCTTCCAGTCAAACTTCAATGCAGCGTAGAATAATTATGAGCAAAAATTATTATTAAAAATCGAAGATGTAATGTTCCTTAGGTAGTTACGTAATCAATGTTCCTCACGAGATTACGTATTCAATGTTCCTCACGTGATTACGTAATAAATGTTGCTCATCTGATTCTGTAATCAATGTCCCCCATGTGAGTACATAATCAATATTCCCGTGTGATTACGTAATCAATATTCCTCATGTGATTATGTAATCAAAGTTTTTCGTGTGATCACGTAATCAATGTTCCTCATGTAATCACGTAATTGATGTTCCACATGTGTTCACGTGATCAATGTTCCTCATGTGATTATATAATGAATGTCCCTTATGTGATTATGTATAAACAATTCCTTAATGTTATAAAATACAGTGTTCCTAATTTATTGTTCTTATTTTATTCCAATTGTTATTTTAAGGAAATTCTTGAAAATTAATAAATGTAACTGCTCAAGCCTGAAATTAAAAATGCTGCACAAATATCAATAAATAAAAACGTGCTTATATAAAAAATGAAAAAAAAAAACCAGCAGAATAATATTTAATCTGTTGAAAAGGCCTAGAAAAGTTTTCACAAATACTGGAAAGAACAACCGAATATGACGATGTAGGCCTTTGTGTAGTGAAACGCCTCCTTTATCAATAGAAGACCTTGTGGTGTTTTTTGGTTTCACTTCGGAAACGCTGTCTTTTAGGAAGTAAGATAATACAGTAAAACCTGCTTAAATTGACCATCTTTGGGACTGGACGGCGATGATTACCATAGACAGGTGGTCAATATACACGACAGATTTTGGTATAGACATGCCACGGTATAGATAAATAAATCACTTTGTTCAGGTGGTCAATTTACCAAGGTGATCAATTTATCGAGGTTGTCATTTTATGAAGGTGGTCACTTTAAGAAGGTGGTTATTTTATGAAGGTGGTCACTTTACCAAGTTCCACTATATGTATATATTTGATCACAAATTCCTCTTTCCTCCTGCATTTTTCCTAGTTAAAATTGTTCTATCGCTTTGAGAACTAAACGTAAAAAAAACACGAAGACCAATCGCAAAAATTTTACAAAAAATGGTGAAAATGCATTTCCCCATTAAGTTATGTGAAAAAAGTTCAAGTTGCTGTTAAAGTTTATGCTCGGCTACCTTTAACAATTATTTCTGCACGTGCCGCTGAAAAAATATTTAATTAACATCGAAAAGTATTTACTCAAACTTTCCCCTAAAAATGTCTTAGAAAAGAAAAAATCTGAAATAGAGTTTCCATGACATGAAAGTCAGTTTTGCCGAAAGTTAAGTGATTTCGAAGATTTGCGACAAAAAAATTAGAAACTCTTGTTGGAAATACATTCCACTGATGAAGTAAAAAAATACGTGCATTCCAAGGGAGAGAGAGAGAGAGATGGAGGGAGAGAGAGAGATGGAGGGAGAGAGGAAGAGGAAATGAAAAGAAATCAATGGAATATTTAATCTTTTGCGTCATTTAAAATTTTAATTCCTTTTCGGTAGGTATTTTACATTTTTGAAATCCATACAAAAAATTAAAGTTCCATTTTAAATTCCAAAGCTCGCAATATATTTTATTAAGATAAACCTAATTGACATTTTGTGCATGAAATATGCTTTAAAAATGTAAACCATAAATAATTGTAACAAGAAACTTAGCGATTCTCTAAATATGTATCATTTCTCACCACTCTATCTAATTAAAACGTTGTTAGGATTAAAACAATTCTAATATCGAAAATTGAAACAATTTCTTTATATCGTTAAGTTTTCCTAGTCATTCAAACTTTATAAAACGTTAAGAACATTCTTACTGAGCATGAATCCATAAAATTCTGCCTGCGTTTACGTAACAGTTCTGTAGCATTTTTTGTTATGTTTGTATCAAATTTTCTGGCAATATTTTGCGAATAGTTTTAAATCGCTTCTCAAATATGATGAACGTGAGAAATGCGCTATCTTTTTCAATTTTAATTTATATATAAATAATTATTTAACTTTGGTAGTTTTCATCATACAATCTATGTTCCTGGTGTACACAACATCGCCTTCTCTCCTCTGACTCAACACAATAGTAATTTTGCTAGTTCTCTAATTATTTTTTAATTAACGCTCACTTTACACGTATATCTAGTGTATTCCTCCTGCATTATTTATCGTACTATAAACGTACTTCTCTATTGTAATTCAGCTGAAAATATTATCTTGGGTATTAATACGAATAGACTATTTCTTTATGATGTCATTTTATCTATACGCTTTCCGACCATTTTCTGCTTTTGAAATTGTCATGAATTCGGATAAGGCCTCAAAAGACTAAAAAACCATTCACGTAGTCCATTCCGACGTCCATTTGGGAAGAGTTGAAATGCCCATTTTTACCACCGAATGTTGACGCGACGCCTGGATTGCAACTGAAAATAGATAACCACATTAAATGGAACATTGGGCATCCATCGCGGTTTCTATAATCGCGTCAGTTGGACAGCAATGGGTGATTGTTTAAATTACAGTTCGTTCCATAAATTATGATCAAAATTATTTCTCTGTTGTATTTTTTAGTGATCCAGTGTTTAGTTATTTGAAAGACCACTGAAATTGGAAGCAAGGAGCGATTGACTCGTGGTCTTGATTAACGAACTACTTATGTATGAAAATTAATAAGTTTTAATTTATTCACATAAGTTACAATATATGTTACATAAGTGTATTACAGCAATTACCTTTTAAACCGTCAGTCGTTGGAAAAAATTCGTAGAAACACCCGAGGACAAAAATTTTCGAATTACATTAGGATTTCGAATATGTTAATCATTTCGTAGAGGATGTTGCGTGCATCAAAGTACGGAATTTAACTTTATATATGTGCCATTTACTGAAATACTACAGATTAGAAAAAATCTCCTATACCTAATTAGCAAAATAAAGGAAAACATATTTTAAGTTGAATATTTATGGAGTTGTTAAAAGTTTTTATTATACACATTTCAGGTTAAAAAAAACTCTACGTTGCTTTGGCGAGTTTCTTTTGGCGAAGTGCTGGCAACTTTAGAAGACAATTTTTAGAGAAAAAAAAAATAAAGCGCACTCGAACCTGGTTCAACGGCGCACACAAACTCGGAATTTAACCAGGGTGCTATCTCATTTTTGCAATTTGCGGATGGTACCTATTTACTTGGCGCTTGAATACAAAATTTTAAATGTTCAGTATATTAGCAAATATCACAAGTAGAAATTTAAATTCTTTTTTATTTAATTAACTATATATAGGAGAATAATTTTCTAATTGGAAATACTTTGATAGAGGGCCAGTATAAAAGTTAATTTCATATTATTTTAAATTCCGCCCCTGTCAAATAAATAACATATTCAAAATATTTGTATACTTTGTAAACTTTTTGCTGAAAAGGTTTTTTTACAACTAACGATTAAAAAAGGTAATTGAACTAACATCAATTCTGAATTAACCGGTAGACACACCCACTCTAACGAGTTTTTCTAGCTATAATCCGAAAATGAAATTTAACTTGCTTCAAAAGTATGTAATATAATTCAACCCAATGTCACTTTAACGCAGCGTAATAGAAAAGCAATAATCCTAGAAACTCCGTGTTTAAATCCAAATAGCAGCAAACGTTTGCTGCCTTTATAAAGGCCGTAGTCGGCGATTTGGTTTCCAAAGCAGCAAAAATTTAGAGTCTTCAAAAATCTTGAGATCTTGGCGCAATATATTAGCTACTTCTGTACCATAGAGTAAAAATTCAATTCCAGTGCAAACGGATTTTGTGTACAATTGCTGCACATTTATGTGAATATATTACATAAGATTTTTCCTAACGTTTCACTGCTAAAGGGGAAACTAGCAAATGTTTGACTTTCGTGGCAAGAAAAATCTCCTCATTGTTTGTTTATCTGTGAACACCTCTCTACACACTAAACAAGGTTTAACTTGGAGCTTGTTCCTGAAAATAATTGTAGAAACAAATCAGTTCCGTATATTGTAATCGAAAATCTCGCCCCGGAGGCTTTCTTGTGTTGACCATATTTGGCAATTGTGTTATCCCTGCGGAGGGTAATAATACCTTAACATCTTTACATACGGAGAAAGAGAGCGTTGTTTCCTGTCCTCATTCGTCTAGCGGTCCAAGACACTCCGGGCTAAACGGAGGGACCCTGGTTCGAATCCAGGATGGGGAAAGCGTCTCTTTTTCTCCAAAACGAATAAAGCTCTAGTTTGAGCTAATTAATACGTGGGTGGCAAAAATTATTGTATAATTGTAAACGAAATTTCTAATGATATATTTATAAATTAAAGGCGATGTAAAAATAAATCCCTCAGTACTGTTACTCCTTCCAATCAAGCCTTTTAAAAGACGCGTAAACTAATATATCCAAAATATTCGCGAAACAGAATTCAAAACTTCACAATATATATAAAACCGGTACATTAACTAATTCTAAATATATAGCTGCTTTGTTATAAATTTCATTATTTGAACTAAAATAATCCATTGTACGGACAAATTCATTTTTTATCAAATGTAACTTATTGAAACACCCCGACGTCGATTTGCCTTGATTTAATTATTCGTGAAGGAATTTTAAGAAAAAAATGTAATAATATCTAAAATAATAAAAAACGGTTTGTGAGTGTTAGTGCCAAATTATCTATAGAAGGGAAAAGACAACATATGACCTACCTATATTTATTTGGAGATAATGGACAAAATACACGCCCTTTACTTAAATGAATATTTCTAAAAATGTCATTTTATTTTCGAAGTGCCATTTTTCATCCGTATTCTGTTTGGGCATATGCTACTTGTTTAATCAAAGAACAGCCTGTCAAAGAAGGATAAGCAAACTATAATGCAGAAGTCATTTGTTTTTATTGATGATTGGTGAATTTATTTTTTAACAAGGAATAAATGGAATTCTTTCAATTTGCCGTGGTGGTCATGATTTATTCACCATCTTTCCCTGCTTTCAAACTCTGTGTGATTCATGAATAGAATTCACAAATATCTTTCCTTTCAAAGCCACTCTAGTAACATATGCATTTTGAATTTATTCTAATAAAAAGAATCAGAGCGCTTCTTACTTATAAAAGCAAATATTCTACGAACAAAATCTTAGACCATTTGCAAACGTTTTGAAAGATGTTGCTTTATGGAAATACCATATTTACATAAAGATGTGTTGCATTTTATTATAATCTTCATCTTTTTTTTAAATTTGCGCACATAGTTATGAAATAACATTTGGCAGTCGTTAGTATAACGAAGTAAACTTAATAAAGGAAAAGAGATGGAAATGGAAGGATAAATTCGAATGAACTCGACGGAGCATTTTAGAATGATAAATTTGATTACGAAGATACAAAGGATAAGAAATTAGAAAACATACATTATCTAAAAGAATAAAAATACATAAAATGAAGCTCTTGCGGATTTCTGTAATTCTTCGAATGAACGACGCAAAATGCTGACATTTTACTCTGGAAGCTTTCTTACCGTAATATTTATTTTAAAATTTGAAAGAAACTATCTTCACATTTTGCACAAAATCCAAAATCAAAATCCAAAAGGACGTGTATTCGATAGAAAGATTTTCGATCGAACTCAATGGAGAATTGCTTTCCATTAATGATTATTTATTTTGTATTATTAGATTGCATGCTTGACTGAAAATTATTTTATTCACGCGCGCTCACGCGCTCACCTTGCATACACACACACATATATACATATATATATATAAATACAGTAGTGTCCTTTTGATTCCTGTAATACCTCCCCTCATCTATATGTTTTTTGACTTAAAATTCACAATTTATTTTCCAGTTATAGAAGTAGATTTCATTTTTCATAGATAAGATTATTACTTTAATTATGATTATTTAATTATACACCATAATTGAAATATAAAATACAATTTAAATATAAAACATATACTAAACTAAAAATGAGGATTAGACTTTGACACTTCATCTTTGAATACTACTTCATTTGTTCGTGAACCCCGTTTTCTTTCCCTTTGCGTGAATTTTAATGTTAAATTTGCTTAAAAAGTTCCCTCAGAGTACTCTTTTATATTATATTTTTCTATACTGACAAAACAGTGAAATTGTTCAAGCATACTTTTCCTTGTGTGGGTTTAAGATATGCTTTGATTCTTTTTAATGCAGAAAAAATACTTTCGGAAGTTGCAGTAGTTGATGAAAAAGTTAATACTAGTTTCGCTTATTTGTAGACCTCATTAAATAAAATCTCCAATTTTTTTTCTACGTGTAACAAGTAATATCTGTTATTGATTTCTTGTTTTGCATTCTTCAAGTGAATAAAACACCCTCAATTCATTATCGAATCGAATTCTATCAAAACGTTGAACATAAGGTTCTATAAGTTCTTTTGTATTAACATACAAAATGCTTTACTGATTTTATGAGCTATTACCAAAACAGCAATTATTGCCAATAAACCATAAAATTTATCTTTCAGTATCTCCTCGAATATCCACTTAAAAACATGATAATTATTTTATTTTACTAATTATACATAGAAGAATATTTTTATAATTCGATGCTTTACGGAAGAGGCTTATTTATAAAGTTAAATTTTATATTTTTTATATATATTATTATGACTTTGGGTTGGCATTATTTGTGGATGACAAAGCACACGTCTGGACCAGACGGCAAAATATTATCAACTAGCATTAGTATTGATCTGGAACACAATTACGCCTATTTTCGGTGCTGTCATTAACAGAAAGTAAAAACAATTCAGTGAAATCTTTCATTAGCGGACATTCACTGGACAGAAAAATTTCCGAAAAGAAGGGTGACCGTAAAAGAGGGAGTCATTCTGTAGTAAATGAGACAAATATTACATTTCAATCATTTAAATAATTCATTTCGAAACTTATGTATTTTTGAGCATGTAAGACAAGTTTAAGATAACGAACATAAGTACTGGTTGAAAAAAAAAAAAAAGATTTACAACAGAAGGTGAATATTAAAATTTATTTACCTTGTAAAAAAATCAATAATTATGTTTTTTGTTAATGTTTGGTGGGTTTTACTTAGCAGACCTTCTCCTTCAAAATGTATTTTTAATTGCGAGATTAAATCCGCCAATTTTCCGTCGACACGCTTTTCAGGAACTGTGTGGTAGTTGAGTGAATGATAACAATAAATTTGAACTGCGATAATTTTGTGTTGATAATTGTTTATTAGTTTCGAGCAGTGTATCCTTACATGATTTGTTTATTATCAATGTCTTTATTAAGCATGAGTCATTTGGATCAGCGAATTTCTGTTAATTGGAGGAGAAATTCTCCTTAGCTCTTATCTTGTTGTGAGAAACGCCTCCAGCGAAAGCCGAAGTTCAAGTGTATTTTGTCCGTACATGATCCTTATAATATAGTATTAATTATTAAGCTAGTTATTAATTCACAATATTACGATAACTATCAATTGTTGTCCTTAATTGTTATATTATGTAAAATAGTGAATGATGTTCATGAAGTATTCAATAATGTTATGATTAATTATAGCGAAAATTGTATTTTAAATGATGTTGCATATAGTGAAAAAGGTGTATGAAGTATTTATGTGTAATAAGTAAAGGGTTTTTTTAAAACAAGCTAATTGTCACAGTCGGAAAAATTAACGTTACTGTGGTAACTTTACCACAATAGGCGTAATAGGTAATAGGCGTAGTTACCGTAATAGGCGTCATGCCACAATCCCAGTTTTCTACGAAAGTGTGTTGTACTTGAAAAAAGGAAATTATTTTTGCCAAGTGAGGAGCCGGCTTTCTAATATGACGGGCAGGGCTTAGTGATTTGTTTTATAAGCGGTGTTCGCCAAAAAAAAGTAGTCAAATTTTGTTCTGATTGGTTGGATTTCAAACCTTAATAACTCGAAAAATATTGATTTCTCAGAATTTTTGCGTTAACAGTTTTTGCTTAAAAAATTTCAAGGATTCTCGTTCTGTGGAGTTTATGTGGCCTTGACGAGGCACGCTGTATATAAATACTTGCATTGCGCTTTCCAAATCCTGATATGACTTTTGCACATATATATCTTTCAAAAATTACTAGCGTATTTCAATTTCTAACACGTTTTACGGGTGTAACAAAATAGTAATAATAGCGAATTCTCGGCACTAGAAAAAGCCAGAATGCTACAGACTTTTATTTTAGAATTTTTGCTTCCCCTATCGTTTGGGCAGTCATCAGAAAATACACGGTTTACGAATTTCCCTTTCGTGTAATATACAGATTGCGCCATTTCCCCATCAAGCTGGCGAAAATTCCAACAACTTACCATGGAGTATTCAGAAATTCCATAATTAACTGCAAACGACTCGAATGTTTTACGAATTGGAAATGTTTCATTGATCATTTCACAAACTCGTAGTAAAATTTAACGGAGCAGAATATTTGGAAATGCATGGAGTTTCTAAACTTTGATGGTCGCTACATTTTCTCTCGCAGGCATCAGACTCAACCAAGTAAATATGCGAAGGCTTATTTATTTCACTTATAGGATTATTTGCAATGTAAGATTAGTTGGTTTTAACTCAGAATTGAAAAATATTTTGTCGTTGTGATGTTTGTAAAAGAAAAATATATATAAAATTTCGCTTTACCCATATTCTGTTTGTACATGGATTTTGTAAATAAATATGGCTTGGTGTAATGTGAATGAAATTGCTAACAGGATATTTTCAATTTGTTACAAAATATTGATATATGCATTTTTTATTAACAATGATGACTGACAGTTTGCAGCGATGGAAGACATATTCTTTTAAAAATATCAGAGCCCCTTTGTATATAATATTAATGAGAAACTTGTCACCGCAGCAAACTGTCAACGTTTTAATAAAGCATTGTATTTTAATCGCGGACGTACGCAGCGGGTGTTGCAATGAAATTTTGTATATTTAACATAGGAATATATGAGTTGTAGCTCTGTAACCCTTCCCATTAAGCTTATAACCCCGCTTATGAACTTTCTGCTTACGCCTATGATTTCAATACATCACCTAATTTTTCTGTTCAAGTACTGTTTACTTGGAACTTGTTTATTTTGGCAAGAAATCCATGCAAAGTGAATATTAATATTGAATAATAGCACAGATGGTTGTACGTTATAAAATTTGTAGACAATAGTAGTGAACAGAACTAGGTAGATAGAACAGGGATTATATCAATCTGTAACAATATTTTACACCTTTTCCTTAACATTTTAGTGAAATTGAAACTTTTACTGGCCCTGTGGTGGTGAACGGCGTGACATACGTTCTCCTATTAACGCGACTAATCGAGGTTCGACTCCCAGCACTTACTCAAGTCTCTCAGAAAAAGATCGCACACTTCTCGTAGACCGAGGTTTGGTTACAAGACGCATGAGGGTTTAGTTCCTCAAGCTGGAGTCCGGCGCAGCATGACCTGAATGCTGAGCGGCAAACAAATAAAATCCATCCAAACTTTTATGAAGTGCTAATCACCAAATGACTGTTATCGCAATAACATGACTTTAAAAGGAAAAGAGAATAATATAAGGATTATTCCGCCAGGGCGGCGAGCGAGAAAAGACTGTGAGACTGACAAAGCTCACCGCTGCCCCATGATGTCGCTTAAGGCGTAATGAGGTAGCAGGCAGAAACAAAGCAAAAGCAAGTTACGTCTTAGTAATAAATTAATAAAATAAAATTTTTAAATTGAGTAGCGGAGCTTTCCGATTTGATTTCCATTTTTCAAGGTATTCCATATTCCAGGGCCCAGTGCAACAAGACGAGGCAGATCCAAGTTTGTCCTGGCCATATTTGGTATTAATAAATTGGGGTTACGAATAGAATATGCTCAAATTGGTTGAACGAAAGATGGAACATCAATTATTAGAATGAGTAAGGTGGAACGTAAGTATGGCAGTCTTGAAAACAAATAATTAATATAAGGGGAGAAGTGTATAGTGTTGAGCGGCGTCTACGGAGGAGAGAAAGTTATTTGGATCCAGCATTCGATAAAAAAAGATTTTGCAATGTAGTCAGAAGAGCAAAAATGGATTTTGGTGTGGTATCCCAAACGCGATAACAACAATTACTGTGAGAGAAAAAAAAGAATAATATATCTTAATTAGGATATTTGTAGGTAATGGTTTATAGATACTATGTATAATACTAATATTACGACTGTTTAGCAAGCATTTAAATCTTTATGTCAAATATAATTTGGAATTTTTAATAACGGTTTTAATACATTAAAATGCAGTAGAAACTCGTTGAACCGAAATACCCTAATGGTAATTTACTTTTATTATTGTTATTTTTTAAAATAGACACCGGTTCACTATTTTGGCAAAAATGCTCATACTTCCTCATTTTTTGTATTCTGATCTGAAGAAATAAACAAACACAAATGCTCTTCAAGAATATAATAATAAAAACAAAATATATAAAACAAAATTTAGGTTGGTTTTAAAATTTAGTTGGTTTGTTCTTTTTCACTCACTGTGTTTGCTACAGCCATACGTGACCTATTAGTGTGACAGTAAAAATTGCAGGGTTTTTGAGGCTTTAACGACATATTTTAAGAGACGTGTCACATGAGTGTACTTCTAATAGTCCGCTCTTCACCGACTAGTGCAGCTGATAAATTTAGTCTTAAGCATTTTTTCTATAAATTCCTCTCTCCAATTCGAAATGCACCCTCCCCCCCCCCTGGTCTTTACGTGATAGAAGATTTAATAGTTGCCATATATATATATATATATATATATATATATATATATATATATGATATATGTATGTATATATATATATATATATATATATATAAATCATGTTCAATAATTTCGTACAGAAAGCAAAAATACAAGTTGACAACATTAGGCTAAGTACTTTACAGTTCATATATTTATTTACCTTGGCCAGCTGATTTCAATGGATGGAAACATTATGAAAGAACTCAACAGACGTATTAAACTCGGCTGGAGTGCATTTGGAAGAAACAGTTTTATCCTGAAGGGGAAATTGCCTTTATGTCTAAAAAGAAAAGTCTTCAACCAGTGTGTATTGCCAGTCCTCTCTTATGGATCAGAGACATGGAGTCTAACAGTTGGAGCAATACGAAAGTTACAGACAACGCAAAGGAGCATGGAGAGGTGCATGCTTGGAATAACTAGGAGAGATCGAAAAAGGAACACTTGGGTGAGAGAGCAAACTAGAGTAGAGGACA
>QLNU02014802.1:120229517-120247213 GCA_006491805.2 Dysdera silvatica | reverse complement strand
TTTACTTTAACAATGATGTCCTCTACTCTAGTTTGCTCTCTCACCCAAGTGTTTCTTTTTCGATCTCTCCTAGTTATTCCAAGCATGCACCTCTCCATGCTCCTTTGCGTTGTCTGTAACTTTCGTATTGCTCCAACTGTTAGACTCCATGTCTCTGATCCATAAGAGAGGACTGGCAATACACACTGGTTGAAGACCTTTCTTTTTAGACACAAAGGCAATTTCCCCTTCAGGATAAAACTGTTTCTTCCAAATGCACTCCAGCCAAGTTTAATACGTCTGTTGAGTTCTTTCATAATGTTGCCATCCATTGAAATCAGCTGGCCAAGGTAAATATATGAATCAGCAATTTCTAGCTCAATGTTGTCAACTTGTATTTTTGTTTCCTCTACGAAATTATTGAACATGATCTTAGTTTTTTGTAGGTTCATCTTGAGTCCAACTTCTTTACTTCTAGTTGAGAGCTCTTGTACCATGTCTTGGAGTTCTAATGGGTTCGTTGAAAAAATAACAATGTCATCAGCAAACCGCAGATGATTTAAATATTCACCATATATATATATATATATATATATATATATATATTAATATAATATTATAATATATATATATATATGTATCATATAACATATATATATAACATATAACATATATATATATCACATAAATATATATTTACATATATAAAGTTATGTTATAATCAATAATTACATATAAATAGTTTTATATATAATGATATGTAACTATATATTATATAATAAAAACAAAAACGCGTACCTTTGAAGTTAATCCTTAAAATCAAAGCGAGACGTTTTTGGTTTTGACGCCATTCTAAACATTTCATACTTAACGGAAGGGACAAAAACATAAATTTAATTTAGATAAAAATAATAAGATATTCTTAATATATATGTGTCGCGGATCAGGCGAATAAATATAAATATAGAAATAATTATGCTTTGATATTCGCGTGATATGAAGCTCGAGATTGTTTCGTGAAAATATTTCTTTTTGTAGTTTTCCATTTTACATAAATTTTAAGAATGTCAGTAGGCTAACGTTGCTGTTATTAATCTTTTTGGTGTTACACTCAAATGCATTAATAACAACACCAATTTTTACCTTTTTTTTTAATTTTGAAGTTTGTTTTCTTTTGAGTGTGAATAAAAATTATTAAAAACACAAATGATAGCAGTGATTATATTTGATTACATTATTATACCGGCCATTGAGAAGGAAGCTGCCCCTTCACGGCTGACTACCTCATCGGTGACTATTTTATATGTATAAAAAGGAAACTTTTAATAACTTAATAAATGAGGAAACTTAATAAATCTGAACAGGGGTAATCCGATGTCACCGAATTAAATAAAAGTACCCGTTCAACAATGTCTTATATTTTTCTATCGAACCCCATTCAACATCTGCGCCCGTATCGACCCGACAATGTTATATTGAGCCCTGGAGGTCGATATTCACTACTTTGGTGACCCCCGTTTTATGTTAAACCTAAATTTTAAGCTGAATTCGCAGGTCAATTCCATTGTGTTTTAATGAGATAAACTAATATGAATTCTCATTATATTTACCGATTTATTATTTAATTTCAAAAATTTTATACTTTTGCGCTTTGTACGATAAGATAGCAACACTGCAGTTCAATTCCGTATTTAAGACTCCATAAACTTTGACATTTGCTGTAATAAATCAAAGTGAACCAACTGATAAAACGAAGCATAAATCGAATTCCGATTCTAAATTTTCAAATGAACTTTACTACATCTGTCACCCGGAATTGTTTATTTGCAAATTTTCTTTCGTTTTTCGCGTACTCCTTTTTTAAAAGTGACTTTCGGGAAGTATTGGATATTCAAAATAAAGTTAAAAATTTCTTTGTACAGAAGAATGGGATGTATTTGAATTTAATAGATATAGTAAATATACTTAATTTTTTTCTATTGTATGAATCTTCCCCATTATCATAACAGTAATCAAATTTATAAAACTGAGTCACAATTTATATTAGTTATATAAAACCACAAATAATTCGAGTTATATGAATCCACAAGGTTTGAAACAGAATTATTGCTTTATAAGTAGGTGTTAACGTCATAACCGTAAAGTTGAAGAGGTTTTAAAATTCTATAAATTGGACAAAAATGACTATAAATATAGAATTTCGGAATATTTGTGACCTAAGCCTGTCAGAATTAATAATAAATTAAGAATATATAGCTGGTAATGATATACAATCGGGAAAGTAGCTTTCCAATATGTGCAGGGAAGCCTTAAAGTAGGAGTCCAATGAAACACAGAGAGGCAGGTCAAGAAACACATGAAACAGAACTGTGGGAGACGAAATTTAAGAGGAGATAGAGGAATTGAAATGTCACATTAATTATCCATCTACAACTTTCAACACAATAGTCTTGCGCATTAATAACATCCTCAGTATTTTAATATTTCTTTTTATATCCCTGAAGAAAGGTGGTGAAATCCGTCTGAGACGTACGTCTGAATCTAATTTTTAACATTATTTTACGTTCATAATATCAACCACTGCTTATAAATCTAATCTACCTAGTCCTACTGTTTAATTAGCTTTCAAAGTGATTACTTATTCAACTCCTAAGCATAAGCAAACTTAGCTTTTAACCACGTTGCTGCCTTTCCCTGTGAAGAAATATTTGCATTGATGTAAAATATACCCATTAAAGCACTTCAGGAATAAATCAAATCGCGTAGGTGAAAAGAAAACTAAAGTTTAAAAAGGGTAAATATAGTTTAATATTTACACGTGCTCTTGTCATACAGCGCTGGAACAGAAAGATTCTGAATCCAATATTTAGATAAATACAGTAGGGTTTACCTTATCGTTTACCCTTAATAAGCCTATTATGTAGCCGGTTCCAAAGAAAAGTCCAAAATTAAAAACACCAAACAAAAGAACTGTGGACTTTTTTTAGCCCTTGTTTAATCACTTTAAATTTTCCTTAATAGATAGCTCGTATATTAAGAAAAAGAAGACCGAAACGCTAGTTGAGTTTTTGGAAATAAAACTTTTCAATAATAAGTTATCCATTAACTGAATTACTTTTACTTACTATCATATATATATTAAAAAACTGACATTCGACTACAGATTAAAATAGATAGTTTAGTTGAGGGTTACTTATAAAGAACTTTTTCGAGAGCTTTATGAAATATAGTTATAAATTTGAATGACTTATTTTCTTTCAGCTAAATCACATGATGTCGACCGCTAGACGAATGAGGATATTCCTCATTCGTCTAGCGGTCCAAGACACTCCGGGCTAAACGGAGGGACCCTGGTTCGAATCCAGGATGGGGAAAGCGTCTCTTTTTCTCCAAAATTACACAAGCTCTAGTTTGAGCTGTAATTAAAACGTGGGTGGCAAAAATTATAGTATAATAAATTCCCCCACGAAAACTCACAAAATTCTCGCCCCGGAGGCTTTCTTGTGTTGACCATATTTGGCAATTGTGTTATCCCTGCGGAGGGTAATAATACCTTAACGAAGTTATACAAAGGGAAATACTTCAGAAAAAAAGTACTTTCAACCGTTTCCGCTTTCACAATTTTATTAAAATAAATAAGATCTTTTCAAATATAACGAATGTTACTTTATCCCAAGAAAACTTTCTCTTTTTATTTTTTCGCTTGCAAAATTTCTACAGTTTCACAACTGTTTTGAAATGATCTCTCTTGAAACAAGAGCTGAAGATATATGGCCCTACAATGCAACAAAATTTTATTTTCAAGCTAATATATTTATTTTATTTGGAAATATCCTCCAAATCTTTTGATTAATATTAAAGTCCATATTTCTACTTACTAAAATATTTCCATATATATATATATGCACACGTACGAAATAATAAAATTTCTCAATAATGTCATACTTATCAATGACCATTTGTGTATAATGGCGGTATTTTTTGAAATATTCAACTGGGTTTTAGAATCCTACGTTCTAGATTTAACGCTTAAAATAACCGTATATCTATATATTCAAAAGTTTATAGTTTTAACCTTAGAACCTTAGAACAATTTAGTAGACAAAATATTGGCCCCAAAGTAGGTGCTACAAATTTCTTCTCTGTCGTTTTGTAAAATGATACTGAATGGGAATATACATCCGGGAAAGCGTAAAATTTTTACAGCATGTCATGTTAACGCTTATAAGTTTGCGTTTGATATTATTCAAAGATATAATTACTGAAAGAAACCATCGCGCTCTACGCATAGACTTCATTTAATAAATATAAAATGAACATGGAGAAAAAAGAGCCCCTTCATAAGTTATTTTCTGAAAATTTGAATGTTCTTCAGTTGTAAGATCACAGATTCTTTCGACACATATGGTTTCAACGTAACTGTATACAAAAACACAAATTTTTATTGTATATAATGAGTAAGCAAGCGAGAAAAGAAGCTAATAAAGAGGAAAATATTTTTTAAACTGATAAAAGCGGAAATTGCGCTTCTATCAAATACCTCCTTATTTTTTACGCTTAAAAAATGTATCTTATTGCAATTATGTTATCAAGAGATTTAAGTTTATATGGATTTATGTCATTTTCTGGAGAAAAATGTAGAAATAATAATTTCTTTGGTTAACCTTTGAATGTTTTATTCTCTTGTTAAACATTACTGTAGTTCGTATTGCATAACTTGTCGTGTAAGTTCGCAATATTTTTATCGTATACTTTATTTACATTATAAGTTTGCGTACGTTAATAAAAATGTTTTCTTAGTTTAATAAATATTATACATTAAATTATTTATTTATATCATATTTATATTATTTATGTTTATCAAAATTATATTATCATTATTCTATATTCTATATTTATACACATTATTATGATTTAATTATTACTTTAATAAATAATATTATTCAAATATATGGGAAATTATTATAGTATTAAATTCGATCATACATTTGCAATATTTTACATATAGAAAAAGGCAGACATCAAAATATGTGGATAATAAAAAAATTTGTAGAGTATTACGTAAATATTATTATAAATAAATGTTGCAATTAGTTGAATTATTTAGTTGAATTATTTAACACTTTGTACCTAACCAGTGAACACGAGTAAAATATAATATTAATTGGATTAAAGACAACCGTATTAATAGTTAGCACATTAATGTGATTAATAATATATACTTAAAGTCATAGAGTTGATACGACTGTCAAACAATTCAACGTAATTTTCTCAGTGTTATAAATTGATTGAAAATTAGGTCACAAATCAAATTGAAAATAAGGAATTTTATGCGAGTGCAATTTTCCTGCTTTGAATTTTTTCCAAGTACAGTAATTTGGTAAAGTATATTGTTTAAGCATCTAACTTTAACCTACATAAATTTGCAGTTTTTCGTCTTTTTACCCCTTTAATAATATCTCGAAAAGCATATATACCAAGATAATGGCATCGTTTCCATTATTCCGATGGTTTAATTGCTATGATGTTGTGGTCCATTGCTGAGTAGTCTCTGATTCGACTCCGTCCCGCGATGATGCTACTTTTTCTTCTTTTCAGTCCAACAAATCTTCCGATGATGGCTTGTATTTACAACCCCAGTTTACGCTTTCCCCGTGGGTGTCTGAACATCTCATAGAATAATTTTTCAATTTTGTCTGAAGTTACAAATTTCATTTGCGTCTTCAACCCTGCACTTACGTGTATATCTCTTTAAAACCTTTTGTTCAACTTAAACATGCCCATATATGCACATACTTTGCAAAGGAGAAACGAAGCACCATTAAAAAATCATCTGTTTCTATTGAACCCTGTCTGTTCTATTGTACACTCAGCAATAGGCAGGTAAGGAAATGATAAAAATATTCAGGGCCGTAGGACCCATCAGTGGCTAGGAATTGTACATTGAATGTTCAAATCAATAGTTGGTGAAATCCATCTGGCGGCGATGCATGCTTTTATACGTTTAAGTAGGGAGTGATAAAGTTTCCTAATGTCATCCTGCGACATATTCTTCCGGGCAGTCCTTACTTGTTGCACCAGCTCTGCGACATTTTGCGGTGCCCAAATCCAGCAGCCTACCATGTCCCATACATGTTCGATTGGTGAAAGGTCTGGTGATCTTGCTGGTCAAGGAAGAGTATCAACAGCACTGGGGTAGCTCACAGATATGCGAACCATATGGGGCCTGGCATTATCTTGTTGGAAAATGACTCCAAACTGTCGTGTCATGAAGGGTAACGTAAACGGCCGCAAGATGTCGTTAACATATCGTTGAGCTGTTAAAGTTGCACGCAGGACTATTAAGGGCGTTCTGCTGTCGTATGAGATAGCACCCCACATCATCGCACTAGGGGTAATGGCTGTGTGCCTTTGTAAAACAAAGGGTGGTTGGGACCGCTGACCCTGTCACCTCCACACATTTATCCGATGGTCATCTGCTCCAAGACTGAAGCGGGAATCATTGCTGAGCACTATGCGATGCCAATCTGCTGGCAGCCATGATGATCGGCTACGACACCACTCCAGACGATACTGTCAATAGTGTGGGGGGTAAAGGGCAGAAGTCTTAAAGGCCGCTGTGAGTGTAACCCCACATTAACCCAGCGTCGTGTGGTGATGAAAGGTACCACGGGTGATAGAAGAGCCTGTAGCCCATTGGATGGCGGAAAATGATGTCTTTGGGTCAGGTCCGGCCTATCGCACAACCAACCGACCTTGCCTCGCATTCGTGCACCTTGGCCTTCCAGAGCCATCATTTCGCCGAAGAGTTCCTCGCAGAAACCATTGCTGCCAACACCTTTGCACAGCATTATCCGTAGGTTGCAGGTGGCGGTCTATTACTCAGTGAAACCAGCCAGCTTCAAGCATCCCGACTATGCGACCACGTTCGAAGTCGTCCAATTGGCTACGAAGGCTTCGACAACGTCGTAACGGCATTACTGGTTGCGTCTCCAGGGAACTGCAACGCTGATAACGAAAAAAAATAAACCGTCTGCAATTTTTACCTCTTTTATACGATGCTCGTTGCGCAGTAGAAATGCGCGCTATGATTGAAGTTAACACTCATTGGCTTTGAAAATTTAATCATTTGCATATTTTGTCCAAAGGAATTTTTCTGCTAACCTTCGAAATGGTTAGATTATTGTTTAAGGGTACTTCGTTTTTTTCGCAAAAGAATGTGTATAAAAGCATATTTAACTTGTATTATTTTATTTATTTCATGTCCTGCGGTGGCGGATTGGTAGTGCGGGCAGGAGAGTAGCAAAGGTGCACCTTCATTCGATATTATATATATATATACACGGTATATGTACCCATTGTTTAGAAATTGCTGATTCATATATTTACCTTGGCCAGCTGCTTTCAATGGAAGGCAATATCATGAAAGAACTCAACAGACGTATTAAACTTTGCTGGGGTGCATACCGAAAAAACAGTTTTATCCTGCAGAGAAAATTTCCTTTGTGTTTTCCAAAGAAAAGTTTTCAACCAATGTGTATTACCAGTCCTCTCTTATGGATCAGAGACATGGAGTCTAACAATTGCAGCAATACGGTAGTTTGCGCAATATGTAAGTTACAGACAACGCAAAGGAGCATGAAGAGGTTCATCCCTGGAATAATTAGAAGAGCTAAAAAAAGAAACACTTGGATGAGAGAGAAAACGAAAGCAGAGGACATCATTGTAAAAAGTCTGAAATGGCGATGGGCTGGGCATATCGCAAGAAGAACTGATCAACGATGGACAACGCAAATTCTCAACTGGATTCCAAGAGACCACCGAAGACCTAGAAAACGTCCTCAAACTAGATGGGTGGATGAAATAAGAAAAGAGGTTGGGGTGACGTGGAAGCGAATTGCTCAGGATAGACTTGTGTGGAAAGCATTTGGAGAGACCTTCATCCAGCAGTGGATAGATAATGGTTGAATATGATGACATATGTACATATTTTTGTCCATAATTATTATAGTTAATTCTTTTCTGCATTGTAATTAATTTAATACGTGTTAAAGTGATGAAAATCGCGCATTTATTCAACAGTAATAGTACAATCTTCTTTTCAAACATAAAATTTAGTGACAATTCTAGCAAAAAAATCTTATCATGAGGTTAATGCAGTTCTTCTCCTAAAGCGCTTAATATCATCATTGCAAAATTTTGGGGGATCATATTTTCCCGACAGCTTTTAAAAATAAATAAAATATTTTACCAATAATTTTTAAAAAGTCCGTAAATCATTTTCACTCGAAGAGCTAAAGCCGGAATAAAAAGTTATGGAAGTCTTGGAAACTTTTAAAAAATTCGGTAACCTTTAATACTGTAAAAATAGAAGAGAGAAAACTATTTCGCTTCTTTCTTTTCTTCTTTTACTACTTCCCAAGAGACTGAAAGCAGAACGAACGAATGTTTTAAAAATCCAAAAATGTCGCGGACGCGACGTGATTTTATTATGGGCGCCATAAATCATAAAAACTTATGAAGTCTGGGTGCCCGCTGGTGTAGTTAGTTTTTTTAATTGAATTTGATTATGAAGGATTTTCAAGGCATTTTTTTTTTGCCCTCTTCTTCATATAAGTATTACTATGTCATTATTTTATACTTTTCTCACAAACTACGCGCCTCAAGTAAAGCGCGTAATCCAATATTCCCTCTGTATGGATTTTCAGCCGATTGGATGGACCAAAACTATTGGATAAATGTCACTGAAAGTATATAACTGAAAATTGAATTTCTAAGTACTTAAATTTTTTTTTTCAATTACGCGATTTCTCTTTTTGTCTTATTTTGTTCTCAATCAACAATTGACCCCATATAATACTTATTCATGTATGACTACAGTTGGTCATACATAGGATCCAGGCCAAAACACAGTTCTTGATATATCTGCAACCAGTAGCAACGAATTAATTTTGATTAAATTTGTGTTAAAGTAGAATTTCTTTATTTCAATTAATAGATTGTTTTATAATGCTATTCCATAGTAATTCATATTATGTTTTTTCAATATTTCTTCTCATATTTTGTTGTTTCAATTTCATCTTATGCCTGGTGTAAAAGTTATGGTTTAATTAGTTTATTTTAATAGATTCATTATGCTTATTTTCATCTATTCGTCAGTAAGTATGAAGAAATGCCTTTAAGTTCGTAATATTACTCAGATTTTGAATTTAATACTTTTTTATTACTTTTTTTTCTGGTTTTGTTTGAATATTGACTTATTTTGCTAAATGTTTTAGTTAGAAAATTCTTTTTTAAATTAGTTAGTGGGAGATTTCCCCATATTATGTTGCCGTAGTTACTATAGCCAAAAATTGCTCAATAATATAGCTTAATTTTTATGCTTAACGGAAATAATTTGCTAGTTTAGTTAATATTCTATTTGATCTTATTTTTTTGTTAATTTCTTTAATTTTATTTTTCCAGTATAATTAATCATGTATAAAGACCCCAAAACATTTAATAGTATTCACTCTTTCAGTAATTTCATTATTAAGGGTTAATATATAAGGATAATATGAAAAATGAATCTTTATACGTAAGATTATATATAAGAAAATATTATTTATCAGAAAGAAAGAATTGCTGATGATGATGGTATTACATTAGATATCCTAAAAGAAGCTGGAGAATATGTAGAAGACATACTTGCAAAATTCTTTACCAAATGTCTTAACAGCGGTAACATACCAAACCAATGGGATTCTGCAACAGTAATTCTTTTGCATAAAAAAGGTGATAAAGAGGATTTGAAAAATTACCGACCAATTAGCTTGTTACCTGCTATTTATAAAATCTTCACAAAAGTGCTAACACATCGCCTGCAGAAAAAATTAGATGCAGCTCAACCAAGAGAACAAGCTGGATTTCGAAGTGGATTCAGTACAGTGGACCATATTCAAGTATTAAGAGAATTAATTGAAAGAACACATGAATATGAACTTCCATTGTGTGTTGCATTTATTGACTATGAGAAGGCCTTTGACTCTATTAAAACATCAGCAGTCATCAACTCTTTAAGATCAACAGACATTGAGGATGTGTACATTGACATGGTGAAACGTGTGTATAAAAATGCAAGTGCAAAATTTCGGTTACATAAAGATACCAAAACTATCAAAATTGGTAAAGGTGTGAGGCAGGGAGATACCATTTCTCCAAAACTTTTTACTTCAGCTTTACAGATGATTTTTCAGCTGATAAATTGGAATAACAAGGGAATAAAAATAAATGGTGAATATTTAAATCATTTGCGGTTTGCTGATGACATTGTTATTTTTTCAACGAACCCATCAGAACTCCAAGACATGGTACAGGAGCTCTCAACTAGAAGTAAAGAAGTTGGACTCAAGATGAACCTACAAAAAACTAACATCATGTTCAATTATTTCATAGAGAAAACAAATATATAAATTAACAACATTGAGCTGGAAATTACTGATCCATATATTTACTTTGGCCAGCTGATTTCATTGGATTGCAACATTTTGAAAGAACTCAACAGACATATTAAACTTGACTGGAGTGCATTTGGAAGCAACAGTTTTATCCTGAGGGAAAAATTGCCAGTATGTCTAAAAAGAAAAGTCTTCAACCAGAGTGTATTGCCAGTTCTCTCTTGTGGAGCAGAGGCATGGAGTCTAACAGCTTAAACAATACGGAAGTTACAGACAACCCAAAGGAGCATGGAGAGGTGCATGCTTGGAATAACTAGGAGAGATCGAAAAAGAAACACTTGGGTGAGAGAGCAAACTAGAGTAGAGGACATCATTGTTAAAGTAAAAGGGCTGAAATGGCGATGGGCTGGGCATATTGCAAGAAGAACTGATCAACGATGGACAACAGAAATTCTGAACTGGATTCCAAGAGACCACCGAAGACCTAGAAAACGTCCTCAAACTAGATGGGTGGATGAAATAAGAAAACAGGTTGGGGTGACGTGGAAACGAATTGCTCAGGATAGACTTGTGTGGAAAGCATTTGGAGAGACCTTCATCCAGCAGTGGATAGATAATGGTTGAATATGATGATATAAGAAAATAACTAATTTTTTCGATTCACAGTTTAAAGGCTTACATGGTAAATGTTGATATATTGTGAGCTGAATATGATTTATTTTAAAGCAATCCTATTTAACCTTTAGCTTAGGGGTGGGACGATGTATATCCCAGCAAATTTACCTCTCAAAAGAACGGGACTGGGAGAAGCCCTATCGCAGAGGTACCCCGCCCCCCTAACTTTCTTCTTCTTTCCAAGTCAATGGTCAATTAATGGTACAAATAGCTTGATCGCGGTGGTAATGAAAAGGAGCACGAAATAAAGGTCTATTGTACGAACTGGGCCTCTTCCCTTCTCTTCCTCTTATTCACTGCTTTGTACGAAAGTTAACAATCTGCTATTAGATTATGAGTAGGTTTCTTATCTTTCACTAACGTACAATACATGCCCACTAAGGTTATTTGGCGGCGTTTATTTTTACTTAAGCGCAGCTACATCTCCCTCCTGACCACATGTAGCGACGCTTTCAGGTGCCATTTTGGTTGATTTGTATGGGGGGAAGGGAAGAACCGATATTCCTTCATATGGAACGAAAAAGTTCCGTTTTGCAGCCCAGTAAGCTAAAGGTTAAACTTAATATTTATTATTTTATTTACACCTTATCAAATGTACGTTTCTCTTCTAACTTACATAATATAATATGGAATATTCCGGCCAATTTTATTGCAGTAAAGCGCGATTATTTAGGAAATTTGAGAACAATGTTCCACTCTTATTTTCAAAAGTGGTGATATCGTTCCAATACCTTGTTACGAGCGTTCTACAAAAGTTCTAGCTAGCACGCAACGTATCAACTTAGGTTGGTTCATTCTTAGAACTCGTGACTAGGAAAATGTAGCAATTCTTAGATCGCTGCCAGCTGTCTTTCTAGCGGCTAGATAGTTCAGTCTCTGAGATTAATTTCAGAGTAACCAAACAACATATATTTAGTTACATTTACTCTTGAGGTTCATTTATTGAAACATTTTTAATTTAATCTCACTCAAAAAGCAATTGTTCTTATTTTATTCTGGGTCCGTTAAGATTTCTAATTTATAAAAACGTTTAGCCGAAATTACGACTGTCCTGAACAGTATTTTACGTCACAAGGAAAATATTTACTTATACATGATACAGTAATTTTAACGTCTTTCAAGGAATGAAAGAAAGCGACATTAAACAGACGAATAAGTTCATTGGAACGTCTGCAATTCAACAGAACGTGTGCCCGGATCATAAAATTTCGTCATTAAATGTAAACAGCCCTTAATAAGAAAGCCGTTATTGAGGTAATTTACTGAATTTATATATTTGCTTCGTCAAAATATTGTTTTCTGTTGGATTTCTGTGGGGCTATTTTCTATTTAGAAAGCCAAACAATAGTTTGCACATGTCTTCAGACGAAGAAATTAAAAAATATCGTCTTTAAAACGTTATACACAACCTTTGTTTTAAAACATTCCGGGTCCCATTTGTTTTTTATTATTTATCTGTGATACTCAAACGCAGAAAATGTATGTAATTCAGTCAACTGATATGTCTTCTGAATAGATATGGTCTTGAATATGTTTCCGTATAAACTTACTAAGTGGTAGGGCTGTACACAGTAAACCACTGTTCGGCTTGTTGGCGCATTTGTTGGAAGTTATACGAGTGACGTGATGAACGTGGATTCCGAGGGGAGAATTTACGTTAAATTCTGCGTTAAGCTATGGAAAACTCATAGTGAAACGTGGAATATGGTACAGAAAGCATATGGTGACGAAACGTTATTGAGAAGCCGTGCCTTTGAATAGCAAAAAAAGTTTCTGGAGGGCAGAGATTCAGTGCAAAACGTTGGCAGAATCGGCCGCCCGTCAACATCACATACAAATATAATGTTGATGAAAGTCTTTGATGCTAGATGTTCAGTGCACAATAAATATCTGCCTGGAGGACAAAGGACAAAACTTTAACAGATGCGCATGCTGAAACGTTTGCGTCAAGTAATTTGACGGCGCCGTCCTGATTTGTGGGCACCTGGGCAAGTGGTTTTTATGAACAACAATGATAGGCCCCGTACTGTTGTATAGGTTTAGGAACATCTGGTAAAATATTGTATACCTGCTCTACAACACCCCGCATATTTATTCGACCTGTTGCCGTATGATTGTTTTTTTTTTTGTTTTGCTATTTCGTTTTTGTTTTCCTACTTGTATATGCCGCTCAAAGGAAAGCGTCATGAAGATATTGGGCAAGTCCAAACAGCTTTTACAGACATGCTGAAAACCATCCCGGATGAAGATTTTTCGACTTGCTTCCATCTCAAGAAACGATGGGACACGAAATAAACACTTGGTTGATTCAACCATATTTTGGTTGTGGATATAGTGACCAAAAATTTTGGGTAATGGAACTATATTTTGGTTGAATCAACTATATTTTGGTTGATTCAACTATATTTTGGTTGATTCAATTAGATTTTGGTTTATTCAACCAAATATTTTTGAACACAACCAAAAACGAACTGTTGATGGAATCAACCAAATAGTTTTGAATACAATCAAAAACGAACTGTTGATGGAATCAACCAAATTTTTCGGTCACTATATCCACAACCAAAATATATTGAATCCACCGAATATTTTTTTTTCTGTGCAGCTATGCACAGGTAGCCTTGGGGACTATTTTGCAAGGTCTAGGACCATTAGTTGCTAAATTGAATAAATTATTTCTTACGAGCTCAATTCTGGAACTTCTTAGGCAACAGTGGTATGCAATCGAATTTCTTTACATTGTAATGTTTGGTATAAATCTATACGACTTCCAGACAAAATTTATTGTTTACCTTCTAATCACTAAAATAGCGTTTCATTCATCGGTTCTGATCCTGCGTATCCTACGGTCGCAGATTGGCAGCCATAATTGTTAACTTAAAGAAATCAGCTAACTTTACGTTACTTAAATAACGAAACAATGTTAACAGACAACTGAAGCTTAATTAGTCAAAGTCAAGTAACAGGTAATGGAGCTTAAATTTAAGAATTTACGCTTCAATAACAACTTTGGCGTAAGTTTGAAGCAATTGCCGTCCATACTGAAATTTAAAAGACACGTTGTTCTCAAAACCTGTCAAATAATGTAGTTACTTGACTTGCACTCTTTATATATTTTGTTTCCTCAAACTTTGCTTCTATCTCACTGTTAATACGCCACTAATCATCTAATGAGGCGTGTATTATGAAGTGTTGAAGACATGTTTCCATATTTTTCAGAATACGACATGCGTTGTATAATATCGGCTTATGAATAAGAAAGAAATACGATTTAAGCAAATGGAAAGAATTTGTAAAACGCGGGTACTTTGACATTTCCTTTCGCAAATAAGTTAACATATTCCAGTTGCCAATACTCTTTCCTGGAAATGTACTTCGAAAGTATGAAGATCGATGATATATATATTTTATGAATAATTGTCTGATATATATATTTTATGATATTGTCTGATATATATATTTGCTAGCGAATGGTGTCATGATATATATATTTTATGAAGTAATTGTCTGATATATATATTTTATAGTGGTGTCTGATATATATTTTATGAGTAATTGTCTGATATACATATATTTTATGAGTAATTGTCTGATATATATATTTATGAGTAATTGTCTGATATATATATATTTTATGAGTAATTGTCTGATATATATATTTATGATGGTGTCTGATATATATATTTTATGAGTAATTGTCACAGTATATATATTTTATGAGTAATTGTCTGATATATATATTTTATGAGTAATTGTCTGATATATATATTTTATGGTAATTGTCTGATATATATATAAATATTTGGTTAATAAACATTAGATAACAAATGAACGCGGAAAATAACATATTATACTACTATGAAAATTATAAATTTAATAACAAATACAAAATATCGTAAAACTAGTTTAATTTTTTGAAATTACAGAAGTATGAAGTTGAAATAAGGATATGCGGAGTGCGTCAAATGTTTGTAGAAATTTTAAAAAATCGTAAAAAAAGAACAAATAACAATAAGGAAGTGCGCTTTGCGCGAAAGCATTTCTAGGAAATTCGAATTTTTTTATTAGCAAAAAAAGTTTAGTTTAAAAAATTACTTGCAAATGGCGCTGAGAAATCTAAAAAAATTAATAGAACTACTGAGCGTTTCATTAATTTATTATTGCAACAGTTGTTTAATATTACCTCCAAAACATTGTATGACAGAACTAAGGCGAACAAGACATGTGGACATTTCTCGTCTTCAGTTGCGGCGTTCCACCATGCGAATCTTTTGCAACTCAATGGCTTCTAATTTAACGTTCAGGTAAAAGAACTTCACCAGCAGCGCCTGATCTAATAACGATAACATTTTCCAATTATGCAGTACTGCTGGATTCGAATGAACATTCCACGTGCATTCAGGTCTTTTATCGCAAGCCTGAGTTATATACTTCTGCTGAATACTTTGCGTGTCAGCGTCGTCTGCAGGTGACTTTTAAACTAAATATTTTTGTACGATATTTCCCTTCACAAGAGAATGAGGATAATATATGGAGAAAAAAGCGTTTGTTCTTGTCCTCGTTCGTCTAGTAGGTCAAGACACCGCGGGCTAAACGCGGGGACCCTGGTTCGAAATCGAGATGAGGATGGCATCTTTTTTTTTCCCAAACAAAAAACAACTCTAGATTGAGCTAATAATACGTGGGTGTCAAATTTATTAGTAATAAATTATTTTGCTACTAAAAAAATCCGATTTTTCTAGAAACCCTTTCAAACAAACCGCACTTCTTTATCATTATTTGTTCCTATTTTACGAACGTTTGGCGCACTCTGCGCATACAGATAACGAAGCTCAATTATTCAATTATACACAAAAAATAGAAGACACGAATATATTGAAAAGAACGCAAATTACGCACAAACTTGTTAAAACTAATGTGTGCCTGCCTACTCAGAAGAACCTAGAGCGAGTTCTGTTGTTCAAAATGAAGTGAAATTTGGGCACAAAGTACTTCAAAGGAGGATGTCCTCATCATTTATTGAAAGACAAATGTAGTTACAAAAATTTTCACCAGATGATGTTTATTGTTGTTGTTGAGTGTGAAAAGTATGGGAGGTTGTTCACTATTGCCGTACTGTTTTCTCAGAAGAAGGTTCTTGAAAAGGCAAGTAATAGAGAGCGAGAGATCATTAAAATTACGAGTGGAAAGTTGAACTGATTGGAGAAAAGGGTATGGGTTTCCGTTTACGAAACGTTAAAGAAAACTCTCCGTGCTTGCAAAGAATGAATACAGAACAGAAGACTCAGCTGGATGTAAGGGTTTCGATTAATGGAATGAAGATCAGCCATTGTTAGAGAAGTTCTAATTATATATCAAGCTACCAAGAGTGGCTCACGGAGAAGATAAAACACCGAACGAAACAGAAACCGTAAATCTTGCCTTCTAGTCCAGTCAAAATATAGTATGTAGTGAAATTAAATCCGATGTTTTTGATTATGTTTTACACTTGTTCAGTGGTGTTCAAGGAAGATAATATCAAAAGTCCTGATTAATAGGCAGTGAGCTAGAGTCAGAAACTCGACAAAACGAGAAAAAAAGTGTCGTTTTTGGTTTTTTGAAAATATCTCGAAAACGGTCAACCCTAGCAAATAACTTTTTGAATATAAAATGGAAGAGCACTAAAAAAAAAAAGTTTCTTTTCACTTTTTTCGTAGCTTTAATAGTTTTCGAGATAATCGCACCTGAAAATAAGACGTTTTTCAGGTTTTTCTATCAAATTTTTTTTGCCCATGGAAATGGGCTTATATGTCGTGAATCGTGCCTCGCACGATACAAATGCTCATAAGCAATATTGTAGAGCATTAAATTCTCTATATACAGTGCACCGTGCCATTTTTTTTCGAGTGAAATTAGTTAAATAGCTATAGGTGAAAAGTGAAAGTCTGCATGCAAGCGCTCTTAAAAACAAATATCAAGGCAAATTAGCAAGTAAAAATTCAAACAACATTTTTGACTTTTCAAATAATTCATTTAAAGACAAAAAATATAAATACAAATGAGAAATAATAATTAAATAATTAATAATAATGAAATAATGAAATAATCAATAATGGTAAATAATTAATAATAATTAAATAATTAATAATAATTAATAATTAATAATAATTAAATAATTACACAGTGGCAATATTTCTATATATAATATAATATATACTACATATAATATAATATAATATATATACTACATATAATATAATATAATATATACACTACATGTAATATAATATATACTATATATATTCAATATATAATAACGTTAAAATATTACTAAAAATGAAACTGCTCTATCATTGATTTTGCTAATTAATACTGTCTGTCTGAAAGTAACGAGTGAAAAATGCGTTTCTTTTGAATAGTCCTGAGAAACGGAGAAATATATAAACAATATTTTCAATAAGTTTATTACTACGAATGAATTTATGAATATAAAAAATTCCATAATAAGTCGGAAGTGAGGGAGGAAGAGATATTTCATCCTCTATTTAGGACGTTCTTATTAAAGACATAAATACCATAGTCACAAAATTCATTTCGAAAGAAGATGTCTTATAAATGTTATGGTTG
>QLNU02014802.1:120156871-120176386 GCA_006491805.2 Dysdera silvatica | reverse complement strand
GCTTATTTTTTCAGAGATGCACCCCGTGAGTATCTTGTACAGGGTGTTAAGGGTATTATATATATACGGCGATAATTGAAGACCCCAGCAAAATGCCTGAATTCCTCTGCAAGGGAATAACTTACCTCCTACCGAAGGACCAGGATACCAGTAACCCAGCGAAATACCGACCCATTACGTGCCTGAACACCCTGTACAAGATACTCACGGGGTGCATCTCTGAAAAAATAAGCCGGCACAGCGAAAGCAACAACTTAATGACGGAAGAACAAAAGGGATGCCAGAAAGGGACTCTGGGATGTAAAGAGCAGCTTACCATCGACTCAGTTATCCTGGAACAAGCAAGAAAACAAAAGCGAAAACTCAACACCGCATACATAGACTACAAGAAGGCTTTCGACTCTGTTCCGCACTCGTGGCTCCTTGAAATACTCAGCATATACAAAGTGCATCCCTCAATCATCCGATTCCTACAGAGCAGCATGAAACAATGGAGAACCAGGTTACAGCTAAACACGCCAGACAGTAAAATAGAATCGGCCGAGATCCCCATCCGGCGCGGAATCTTCCAAGGAGACGCACTAAGCCCCCAGTGGTTCTGCTTGGCGCTAAACCCTTTGTCAAGGATGCTGAACACAAGTAAATACGGATACATGCTGAAGAAAGACAAGAGAAACCTACATAAAGTCTCCCACCTCATGTACGTAGATGACATCAAGCTATACGCGCCAACAATCACCCAACTCCGACAACTCATCAGTATAACAGAGACATTCTCCAAGGACATAGGAATGGAATTCGGCCTCGATAAGTGCAAAATACAGAAGAATAGCAAAGAAGATTTACCAGGCATCGAACTCGAAGACGGGAGACTACTGAAGACCTTGGACGAGGGCGAAACCTACAAATACCTAGGGGTAATGCAAACACGGCAGCAGGAGCACAAGAAAGTCAAGGTCCAGCTCACGCAAGCATTCCAAGAACGACTTAGAAGCATTGTGAAGACGAAACTGAGCGGGAAGAACACCACGCAAGCAATTAACGCATATGCGGTACCAGTGCTCACCTACTCCTTCGGGATCATCAAATGGACCAACACTGAACTAGAACAACTCCAGCGGAAAATGAGAACCATCCAAAGAAGAGCCGGACAACTACACCCTGCAACGGCAATTGAACGGCAAACACTACCCCGGGAAGAAGGAGGACGCGGACAAGCGGACCTCAAAGACTTACATGACAAGCAGATCCAGAGCATGAGGCAATACTTCCAGTTGAAGAGTCCCCGATCGCCACTCATCCAAGCCATAATACAAGCAGATGCAAATTACACGCCACTAAACCTGTGTAGTACCGAAGAGCGTGTCCTGGAAACAGCCAATGAACAGAAACTAAGAACTTGGGCCGGAAAACCATTACATGGCAGGCACTACAATGACCTGCAACAACCACACGTTGACAAAAAGGCATCAAATTCTTGGCTGGCCAAAGGCACTCTCCAGCCAGAGACAGAAGGATTCATGCTAGCCATCCAAGACCAAGTGATCGCAACAAGGAACAATCAGAAATTCATCCAGAGAAAAGACATAGAAAGCGACAAATGCAGACACTGTCATGCGGCATCGGAGACAATCCAACACGTGATGGCAGGATGCAAGATCCTTGCGCAGTCAGACTACAAACATAGACACGATCAAGTAGCGAAAATAGTCCACCAGAAATTGGCAGCGAATGCTGGCTTTCTGACAGAAAAATGCCCGTACTACAAATATGAGCCAGAGACCGTGCATGAGAACGAAACACACAAGCTTTACTGGGATAGAGCAATCATAACAGACAAGACAGTCCCACATAACCGTCCTGACATAACCCTCGTCGATAAATCGAATAAGACCACGTACTTAATCGACATAGCAGTACCCAACACCAATAACATACAGACAACCTACACAACGAAAATCACCAAGTACCAAGATCTCAGACATGAAGTACGAGATATATGGGGTATGGAAAAGATCCTCATCATCCCGTTAGTCATCTCAGCAACAGGGATAGTACCAAAAACGCTTGCGACGAATTTGGAGATACTCAACATTGACCCAAACACCTACATTGAAATACAAAAAGCCACAATCCTAAACACGTGTCACATTGTCAGGAAGTTTCTAGACATGGCACATTAAGAAGTGATGTAAAAAGAGGCTTGGGAACATGGCGCTCTGCCCGTCCCAAAGCCTGTTTCCGCCAAGAATGGGCGAGGAAAACTTTTTATATATATATAAGTGTTTATATTTGCATGTATACATATGTATATATTTGACTATTGTATTTCATATTATTCTTTTTTCTTACCTAAATTCTATTTAAATTTATTCATCTAACCCGCCCTATTTTTTTTTATATGGACTATTCATCTTATATATGCATTTTCTACTTTACGCTATAACTTATCCATTATATAGCAGCAGCTCAATGGGCGCTATACTTAGATAATTACATATTTATTTCTTCTTTGTATTTTTCTTTATTATTCTTTTCTCCAATTTTAAATTTACTACATTTAAAACCCCTCTCTCTTTCTCTCTCTCTCTCTCTTTATATATATATATATGTGTGTGGGTGTGTGTATAGTACTTTTTGAAAATGTAAGAAAGTTATGAAAAATTGAAATGACAAGAAATTGACAGAAATAGAGATAGCAGAAACACAGTAAAAACATTAAAACTAAAAATCAACAGAGTAACAGTAAATTATGCAAAATTCTACCAATAAATTTTAATAACAACTTATTATTAAAATAATTTAAATGTTATGGTATATTTGCAGTATTTATTTAAATATTAATTAAAAGAAAACACAATAAGGGTAAGATACTTCATACAACATAAAACATATTTTGTTTATTATTATAACTCACGTGATATATCTACAGATTAGAAGTGGAAATCGTTTGTAAGGACGTCGGTTTTGATGACCTATTGCATACAGCGACGGAATTACTAAAAGGCGTTTGATTTCTCATTCTTTTATACGTTGCATAGATCCATTGGCGTATGCAGGGGGGTGTTGATGAGGGTTGTAACCCCCATTGCAATGAAATTTTGTATATTTAATATAGGAATATGTGAGTTGTAGCTCTGTAACCCCCCATTGAGCCTATAACGCCCCATTATAAACTTTCTGCCTACGCATATGCACCTATCGCTTTTAACGATTTTATGTGGCTCGATTTAACGTAGATACCTTTCACAACAACAATATTTTTCTACATAAAAGATTCAATAATCACCTATAGCGACTTGACAGTTCAAACGAACCAATTTGATGCCTTTTAAAACAAATCTGGTAATGTGTTGTGAAGTTTCAAAAAAAAAAATTATAAAGAAAAGTATAAATACCTTTTAAAGATAAGTTCGAAATGAGGATGTGTAAAACTGTATTACTATAGCACCATTATTTAAAATAAATAACTTGTAATAACTATCGGTTATAACGATCAAATTTGCATGGTCCCTTGGAAGTTGTTATAAACGATTTTTACTGTATTTCTGCTCTTAAATAGGAAGCTAAATTCTTAAGAATATTTCCTACCAAAAGTGGAATGTTTTCTATTTTTGTGGCTGAAATAACGATTTCATTAATTCATGATGCAAATTGAATATTTAATATATATGGCATGACTTGTTCTGAGAAAAATAGCTTCAGTTTAGAAGAATATCCATTTTAAAGTATATCGTTTAACAACTTCTAAACACAAATTCTGAACTTTTAAGTTTTCTACCGCGAGTCGCTTTATATAAATTTTCGGAGCATTTTCGTTAACTTATAGAGAATTGTGGAGTGGTTTGCTGAAAACTCCTGTGTTAGAAAGTTTATAAAGTTTATTGGACAAGACGTTTTAACCAGTCCAAAAATCATCCCAGGTCAACATTTCGGATGAAGCTCTCTCCCAAAATATATGAAATAAATATATTCATGCAGAAATGCTTCCATGGATCCCATTAGGATATGACGCAGTAGAGCAAAAATGTATTTGTTATTGCATTTTGTGCTCGTGAAGAATCCGTTCAACCTCAATAAGGCTTCACATGAACTCTGAAATTAAAGAAGCAAAATATCATTTACCGTTTTGCCTATTCAAAATAAAAAAATAGTTAAATTTTTTAACATATTCGATGGGAGCTTCAAATGCCTAAGAGAAGAAATAAGCTAAGAATTTCATTTGAAAGTAGTAATATTTTTTATATAACCTTTATTGTATGGATGATGTACGCTGAACGTGTTTTGATCCACGGTCAATTCCTGTATGTTTCCAAACTCGGATTGCAGTTCAGAAACACTATATTTATCTTATGCCATTTACTTGAATCATAAACCATTTTATTTACCGCTTGGGCCCATGGATGAAACACGTATTCAAAATAAAGAGTGTAGAAGAAGCATTGTGAACCCAGTAAGCCATTTGTTTAATTTGTTAAAATTTTCGGAGTATGTCTGGAGAAGTAAAATATATGTCCCTCATTAAAATTGAAACTTCAGTATGTTTTAAAATGGAATTACATGCTTCGTATCATCAATTAGAGATTTTCGTGATTAAAGTATATTTTTTTTCCGTTCGTGTGCGCGCTTGACCTGAGGAAGAAGGGCAATCCGTAATGGCGATATTAAAAATGCTGACAATTGGTAGACGCGGCCGGACAATTACATCACCATAAAATGAGAATTAAATATAACATATAATTATATCACAGTAAAAATGCAAATTGTATATCGCAGAAAAAATGCGAATTGTATATCGCAGTAAAAATGCGAATTGTATATAGAAGTTAAAATGCGAGTTGTATACCGCAGTAAAAATGGAAATTGTATATCTCAGTAAAAATGTGAATCATATATCACAGTAAAAATGCGAATTATATATCGCAGAAAATGCCAACCCAATTTCTGTTGGCGGTTTGGACAATATAGGTATTTTTATATATCACACCGTTTTTAGAAATTTGCTTCTTATGCAATTTGACAATGCATACAAAGCGTATCATTTTCGTATTTTTGTTCAACATTGTACATGCACGAAACGAAACCCAAAAAACTGGCATAAACGTATTGCGTCCACTTATATATATTTGTAAAGTACCGGGATGAGATAAACTTACATAGAAAAATATTGACACGTATGAAATTGCTTGCAGAGGAAATACAAATTGCTACAAATAATATTTATTTAGGATAATAGTACGTTGCAATCAAGCTATGACAAAGAATAATACAACAAACTTTATCATTTGTAGCCTATCATATGACCCTATTATTATAGCAGAATCGGGTATCTCCGGGCAACGAACAACCTCATTTTACCTCAAACAGCATCCAATAATAGGAAACGGACAACTATAAGTCAGCATCTGCCATATTTGGTGAAAGGACGGGGCAAGAATATGACGGATGTGAGGCTGTTTATGACGTCAGATGATACGAATTCTTCGTTGCCAGCAATAGCTTGTGATAAATAGAAAACCGAAGATTAGATGTACTAGAATGAATTAAACGATATATTATATTTTTAATAGAAAAGCTGTTGTTTTCATCAATTTTCTGATAGAATTTTGACAAGCATATCAAACGAACCTTTCACTTAAACCTCATGGAAGCCCACCTTAAAAGCTCTACGAGGATTCGTAAAGCATTTGATAGATAATTGCCTTTCGAATTTGTTTTGCTATGCTTTGAAGATATATGTGTGTGTGTGTGTGTGTGTGTGTGTGTGTGTGTGTGTGTGAGAGAGAGAGAGAGAGAGAGAGAAAGAGCTTCATATTAGAATATGGGGTAACTTTTAAAAAACTTTTTCTTATTTTTTACTTAAATAAATATTTTAAATAGTAAATTTTTCTGAAATAAAAAAAAGAAACCCAAGCACGCGCGCTTATCTCACAGACGCATAGCTTAATTAACATTAAACTATGAGTTTCGTGCAATGAAAAAGAAACAATATGCATTATTGTATAAGACTGAAACACATATATGATAATTTTTTAATAAATTTAACGAATTTTGTTAAAGCAGAAAAACGATCCGGGGACGAATGATGTATTCTAAACATTAAAAAAGGTATTCATGTAACAACATTATTAAAAATAATATTAAAAATTACATATATAAATGTCATAATAAATTTATCAGTAAAATACAACACTAATCTGGCTACATGGTATATTGAAAATAGATTATTTTCCTAAAAATTTTCCAAAGAAATCTTTTTTTAAAAGTTTGTTGTGTAAAATGTAAAACAGTGTGCGGAAAGAAACAAGTACAGTTAAGATAATTTTTATTGTTTTGAAAAGAATTTTTATATGTTTTTGTGTATCGTATAAACTATCCTTTCTTTTTGTTTCCAGATAACATATTTGTACTTCGTTTTCATTCCCATGGAATATTTTGTGAATGTGAACAGGAATTACCATACTAAAATAAAGCGTCACTCATGCCAGTTATGAATAGAAGGACAACAATTTTCAAGATGTCATCAACATACAGGGGGAATTCTTAAATTTCTTGAAACGCATAGCGTACTCTACCGGTTTCTTCAGGTTTTGAGAATTTATCCAAGTGCGTTAGATGCAGCATAGATTTTGTTTTCTTATTTAAATATGAATTGGGTTCAGATGTGGTGCCTTTTGTAAAAATAACAAAGGATTTGTTTGTTCCATAAACTCCCATTATAAACTGAAATCCTGATAAGCTGCTTCACAACGTTATAATTTCAAAACTTTTCATATTTATAATCAGCATTAAAATACTCGTAATTAGTGCTGATGATTCTCCATCACTCATAAAGTAAGATTCATATCACTGGCTATCTTTCTTATAGGCTTCATAATGAATTTTTATTAATTGTTTGATGAAATATATCCTTATAAAATATCGACTGTGCAGCAATTTTCGAAAATATTAGCCTCTAGAAAGGGAAACAAAAGCTAAGACGTTTTTATTTATAGCTTATGAAAAAACAGGAGTCTTGCTTTTAAAATTTCAATTAAGTTTCTTATATCTCTATAAGGAAAATAAACAAGCTTTTAATTAAAGTTTAATAAATAATTAATTTTGTGCTTGTCTCTTAAACTTTTAGGTTTCGGAGATTAGGCCATCATTTTTTCGTAATTTTTTGGAGCTGAAGAATGGCGGATTAACATACAAAAATGATAAATTAAATTTGAACGCATATTTCAACGAAGTAAGCTTTACGCCTTAAATATTAAAACCTTGATTTAAAAATTTCAAGAAGTTTTGTTATAAGCGTATGTATCAAAACAACAAGCTTGAATTTGAGCTAAGGATAGTTGAAGAATATATCATTTTTTTGCAGCCTCCTGAAATTTGCCATTCCCATATTTTTTTACATGTCACATAAGGATTTTAATTGTTAAATAACTAAATTTGTGATTATATCTTCCTACATGGTATTCGGATCTTTTATACTTGGTCCTTATATTTATTACATATGAATATTTAATACATCTTTACGCTTTATGCAACATCATTTAAAATATAATTTTTGCTATAATTAGTCATAACATCATAGAATACTTCATACACATAATTCTTTATTTTGTACAATATAAAAATGAAGACAGACAATTGTTGATTATCGCAATCTTGTGATAAAACAAATAATTTAATAATTAATATTACATCATATATTTCAATAGATTCGCCTTAATATTATCATATGATTAGATAGATGTCACTACTACTACTAGTAAGCTAGCCCCTAGATAGACACTTTGTAAGGTGCTTAAAATGCGTAAATATTTTGATATATTATATTAATATATATAATAGTACTAAATATATATAGACAGTATTATATTTTTAACGTTAATGGATAAATTTCTTAACGTTTTTTATTGAAAATGTATTAATTTTTGTATACTTCTCTATATTTCCACTTACCCTTATTATAATGTAAATAAAAACTCAAATCTCAATAAAAAATATTTTGTACACAACATCTATCGCAGAAAGCTATTTTGAACACATCTTTATCGTCAAAGAACAATTTCCATTATCATGTACAATTTAATACAAAACAAAAAATTTAAAATAAAAAATTTTATATAACTTATTTTGCGAAAAAAAAAGAAAAGAAAAAAAAAAAAACATTTTCCAGGGCAAGGTCTGACTACATTCCCAAGGTGGCTTAGCACCCTCTAGTCTCAGCCTGGCTACGACTTTACTAATAAGTAGCAGTAGTAATTACTCTTTCGTATATCCAGCTCAGGCTTCTCCTTGTAACAATAACCAGGGGCGGACTGCGCCACCGGCACGGGGCCGGTGCGCCCTTATGAGCGATAGGACTTGCGCCTCCGAACGGGCAAGGATTCGCGCCCTCCGATAAGCAAAAGTAGGGGTGCTTTTTGAGAAGACCCAGTCAGCCGATGACACTAGCCACTCAACCCTATATTATTTTCTCTATTAATCTTTCTTTTATTCATTTTTGAACATTGCAAAGCCCTTTGTTTTCCGTATTGCCTCTGGTAAAAAGTTCCATAATCATAATTTTTTATAATAAATAGTGTCCTGTACTATTTTAGTTCTACTTTTGAATATACAGGGTATCCCGTCAAGACTGCATAAACTCGGCAGAGCGAGAATCCTCGCTCGGTGTACATAAAAAATGACCCAAGAACTATACCTCTACGACCCATAGTTTTCGAGAAAAATGCTAAGGATAAAGTATGGCGGCACGTCCGGTACATGGAAAATAAACATTATTCAGTCTCTAGCGGAGTCCTGTGATGGAGATGCATCTCTAACCATAAGGTGTGTACGTCACGGTTTTATTAATGGCGTTATGTGAAAACAAGTACTTTGACCTTTCCTGTTAATGGCAGTAGCTATAAAATGTTAGTCTAAACTGTTTATTGGGCACTTTGCATCAATCATTGCTATGATTTAAATAACATATGAACTACCCTGACAGCGATACATAATAATATTCCTGCCTATGGTTAACTAGGATAAATTACTGCACCGATATGATGCTGTTAAAAACATTTATTGTTTTTCGCTACAGGCTCGTAATCTTGAAACACTAAACATTTAAAGTTCCTTGTTGCTAATAAAGTTAACTTTGCCTCTGTTGCGGAACATTTGTAAGTTGCATTATTTACTGCTGTCTACATTATTAAGTCACATCATGAATGTGAGTGGATCGTGGAGTCAGATTAAAAAAAGGGTTAAAATCATGGGGTCGGATTGAAAAAGCAAGAAGAAATTAGAGGTCATTAGCAGTTGGATGCAGAGGAGGTGCTAAGGCGAATCAACACCACAAATCAATAAATCAATCGATTTTTATTTATTGATTGGAAAAATGGACATCGCTTTCGCTTTCTTTTTGGTTTTACGGCTCAAAGACTACAGTGGTCATGCTGCGCCGGGACCTACTGTTTTCCGAGGAATCCGAACCTCTTATGGCCTAGGGAACCAAACCCCGGACTACAGTGAGCAGTGCGATCTTTTATGAGATCTCTGAGTAAGCGTTCTTTGCACTGTTGGGAGTCGAACCCTGATTAACGGCGCACTAGGAGAACATACGGACATCGGTACTTGCATATGACATTGTACCAAGCTTTTAGTTGCGGTATCATGTATACGTACTGAGCCAGAGGCTCCTGCTTTTAAATTGAAAACAATCAATAAAACATACATTGAAAAACGTTGAAGTGGCCGCAATAACTAGTGTGATCGCATAGTGTATTAGTGGTTAAAAGTGGTTGTTAGTGGACTCGGAAACCGGCCACTAACAACCACTTTTAACCACTTCTAGGTCACTTTTAACCACTTCTAGGTCACTTCTAGATCACTGAGGTATGTACATTAGATCAAAAATAGCTCTTTACTCTCAAAAGCTTGCCTCTTCCTTATTAGTTAACAATTGTCTATCATGCTAATAGTTTTTACGAACAACAATTACTTTTCTACAATCAATGTGAATGTAAAGGTTAATGCAAAATATTAATGTAAATTTTAAATTAACGCCTTCTTTAATTTATTTAAAATATTAATGTTACATGCTTATGTGTGTTTTCTATGAGCAGTTTTTTTTATTGCTAATTATTTTTATGCATCCACTTTTTGCATTACTTGCTGATACTTGGCGAAGAATAAAATTCCAATAGTTGCTATACAAATATCACTGATTATATGATGTAACTTATATCGGTGACTAGGGTAGGGGAATTCGCACATGCCTTGGTTTTCAAAGTAAATTTGACGAATAAACGATCAAAAATTTATTCCACTCCTTATCAGAAACAAGATTTCCTCAATTCGTTGCAAGTTTAGCCTGAAAGGCAATGATAAATGAAAACATAATGAGATTGGTTAAACTTTAAACCTTAATAACAATAAAAATATCGATTTCTCAGCATTTTCGCACTGACAATTTTTACTCAAAATTTTTCAAGGTTTCTATCTGTGCAGAGTTTCTGCGGTCTTAATGGGACACCCTGTATTTTACGTTTGTTTTTATGTGTCTAGACATGTATGCTTTTTGATGAAACCTACACTAAAAAGGTTTATGTTTTAAATGAAAAATATACATTATAAATAAACCTTTCAAAAGAGAAATGAGAATACTAATAAAATAACTAGCACAATCGAAAATATTTCTGTTAAATTGTACTCGCTTTGAATTTTTAATAGAATATGTTGTTGATCTGATAATGTTGTTATTGTTCTAAATATTTCACAGTAAATTTTTAACATTAAACCAATTTTTTGTTCGAAATTTCTACCCAATCCACTTCAAACAAAAATTGTGCTCAAAGAATTAACACATGATCACATTAGTCGTGTTATTTCATATTTCATGCAAACGGTAAGGACAAGATACAAAACTTAGTTCAAAGTTTGCATCCCAAAGCTTGTAGCAGCTGACTAATCATAATAATGTGATTGATCCGCTAAGTTGGCATTTACATTTCTTTATTTTAATACATTATAAATCGTTATATGTCCTTAACCTGAACTGGGCCTAACTAGAAATATTTTCATACCTAAGTAATAAGATAAGTCAATCCCATATCTGTAAATGCATTTCACGCCCATATGTGTGTGGGCGGCCGTTTCTTGTTCAGCAAGTTTCAAATGGTTAAGACACAAATAGAGAAGCTTCTGTGAAGAGAGAGAGAAAGAGGGAGACTACCTCTGTCATATTCTTTTATGTATGGCCGTTGTAAAAATTGCGAAATAAGCTATATAATATGGGTAAGTGCAGTTTTATGAGCTTTTCGGCACTTTTAAATGGTAAATCGCATTGTTATATTGTTCCAAAGTTCAACAAATGCTTACCCTGCGGTGGCGCAGTGTGGTAACGCGTTCTCCTATTGCGCGGCTAATCCGGGTTCGACTCCCAGCAGTGCAAAAAGAACGCTTACTCAGAGATCTCATAAAGATCGCACTGCTCACTGTAGTCCGGGGTTTGGTTCCCTAGGCCTTAAGAGGTTCGGATTCCTCGGAAAACAGTAGGTCCCGGCGCAGCATGACCACTGTAGTCTTTGAGCCGTAAAACCAAAAAGAAAGTCAACAAAGGCTTAGAAGCTTTCTTAGCTGTATTAAACTGAGCGGATACTTAAGGGGGTAAAGGTATGGTTTTGCACTTTTTCATTCATTAAGGTAAAGTCATACAATTATTTTAATGAACTAGCATTTCCACATTAGATATAACGTTGTGAAAAAATTTAAAAGAAAAATTATTTCATATTAAAAAATATTAATATATAACTAAAACTATGACACCATATTTTTTGTTATACTTTTAAAAATTTTCAATTTATGCCATCAAAGAAAATATTTTATGAAGAAAACTATGCAATACAACTTTTTATTACTTGTATTTCTAAAATTTTGTTCAGATTTTAAAATAATTTTTTTTTAACTTTCAATATCAAATTACTAAACACATAAAGAATTTTAAAAATTCATATTTTAAAAAATTGCACAAATATAAAAAATTCCCTTGATGAATTTTAAGATAATATCGTTTTAATTTCACTTACAAAATTTTATATACGTAGCGTTAACGGTTGTTATAAAGTTATTAACACATATTCACATGAAAAAGTTCAAAAATGCTGAATTGAGAAATCGAGCTTTAAAGTTGAAGAAGACAAAACGACATAATTCTTTATTTACGTTCGTCAGTTTGTTTCTTTTCTGAGGACATTTTGTGTGAACCCATTAAATCAAGACTTTGCAGTGTGCATTTTTTAAGAAGTCAGAAAACATAAAAAAAAAGAAAGAAAAAAGAGCGAGGAAGCGTTTGTTTACGAGAATTCTGTCCCTTGAAATTTTAATCGACTACATTTATAATTCAAATTCGGAAGTGAAAAAAAAATCGTACGGTTATAAATTTGGCATAAAATTATTCAAAAAAATTTGAAGTTTTTTAAGATAAGAATAAAAAATCCATGTTTTTATTATATTTCATCAGAATCTGTCTGCCCTTTAGCCCATAAGCTTCTCTGTAGGCAATTTATATTATTCGTCTGAACCAGTATAATTTCAAGAGTGATTTATGAGGATAATTTTATTCGATAAAACACGGTTGAGTTCAAAGATTTCACTAAGTCTTTGAATTTTTTATTTGTGGTTTTACGGCTGAAGGACTATATTGGTTATGCTGCGCCGGGACCTATTGTTTTCCGAGGAATCCGAACCTCTTAAGGCCTAGGGAACCAAACCCCGGACTACAGTGAGATCTTTGTAAGATCTATGATTAAGCATTACTTTGCACCGTTTTGAGTTGAACCCGAATTGACGGCACACTAAACAAACGCGTCACCACACTGCGCCACCGCAGGGCTAAGTCTTAGAAAACTTTAGTTCAGAAAGAGATATCTATGTAGATATTTTGTCACAGCTTACATCTTTATATGTTGGTTTATGACATAATAGGAAACCACATAGTGCAAATTACGTTACCGCGCAAAAATATTATTTGAAAATCTCTGGCATATAGAAAGCGTATTAAATCAACAATTTTTAATATTAACTGATGGTGCGGCAACAATAGGTATCAAATTGCTCATAAAGAAAAAAAAATATTTTTTCTACACCTGGTCGGATTTGAACCCATAATCTTTTGATTGCCGATCAAGTGCTCCATAAATTATGCTACAGGCGGCAATGATTTCCTCCCTTATGAGCATATACATAAGACTTTCTATGGAAAAGTTCACTATTAGTGTAGAGATCTTGACAACAACTCAAACACACTTCGAGAGATCTGACCCCTTAAAATTGCTTTCCGTCTTTTTGTTTATCGCTGATTGCAATTGCCGGTATAACTTTGTCATCTGTGTCAATTTCAAAACGACGGTTCATTTGAGAAGACTAAATTACAGTCAGTACAAAAGACGTCGACTCCATGGTTTTCCATACAACTATTTATGCGAACAACAAAAATCGGAAAAAACGGAAAAGAAAAGAAAATGGAAAGAAACAAAAAATAAAACTGAAACTGAATTCTATAAAAACAAATATCTTACGCATTTGCATATTTTCCTCTCACGTGTTACAATTACAGATCGTGGATTAAAAAAATGGCATCAATATTTGAAGAATATCCAAAAATCAGTGTGACAATACTGTGACCACTTTGTAACCAAAGAGACAGGTTAAAGAAGTAAGAATGTCCGATGGAATGAACTAGACTGACACCTGTAGCTTAAGTGGTACAGCACTTGATGGCGTACAAGAGGTTAGGTGTTCGTGTCTCACCAGGCGCCTGAAAATCATTTCCTTTACGAGAAATTTAACATTGTTTGTTACCACATTATCGGCTAACATGAAAAATCGTTGACTTAAGAATATTATTTATATTTCACCCTATCGAACAGTCTTGCTACTTTGACATGTAGCTTTGGTTACAAAGTAGTTACAGTTCTGACACACTAACAGTGAGCTTCTTCTTAGAAAGCTTTATATATGCTCGTAAGAGAGGAAATGATTGACGTCTGTAGCTTAATTGGTAGAGCACTTGACCAGTAATCAAATGGTAGTGGGTTCGAGTCCCATTCGCCGGAAATTATCTTTCCTTTACGAGTAATTTAACATATAGAAAACTTCCCAGCTTGCTTCTATCAATCCGAAATCCAAGGCTTAATATTCTGAGCGAGGGCTATTCAGAATTTTCGGTGAAGGGGAGTTTGGGACTTGTCGAGCCCTTTTTATTTGTGCTACTTCCCACCCTCCCCTCGGTGGCTTTTCAGGTCATTGATTATATTTTGACATGTTAATCAAATAAAATGAAAAAACATTGCACGTCTCAATGCATAATGATCTTGATTTCCCTTTCACTATAAAACGAAAAACAATAAAAATATTTAAAGGGAGTGATCAATATGAATATAACTCATTTAATTAGAAAATTCAACGGAATATGCAGAATGCTATTTTGAAACTTGAGTCCTTGTTTAAGCAATTAGTAATCAGAGTACTTGTTTAAGCAATTAGTAATCAGAGTACTTCTTCAAAGAATTGATAAAGAAGAGTAAGGAATTTGCAACTAGGCAAATAGGCGCTCACAGAATTAGTAAATTGACTACTCCGTAAAAGCACCAGTGAATCAAGTTTTATCTAGTGCACACTGGTTTTAAACTTTAGGTTTAGGTAATGTATGGAAACTCTTTATTCACATGCGTTCGCTAGCCTTTCTCATCTATATTCCCCGTCACTATACAAGTTGATCATAACGGAAGTAATGCGGAGAGTTTTAGCTTGTAGATGACAAAAGTGAGTTTCCTGCGAAATTTGAGAACGTCCATATGCATCGTTAGAGACAGTAATTGGTAAGCCAGGAAACTTCGAATAGTCGCCATGGCAGTAATGATCTCGCAAGATATCTGATCATCATTTTAGAACTGTGGAACGAATAGGGGAAGAAAGACAATGGCGTGTCTAAATAGCCTGATTTATGTACAATACTAGTGCAGGTAGATGTTTTAATTGCTGCTTTGCTGCAACTTAATAACATTAAAAGTATTTGATCCTACACGAACATTTTTCGAATACTCTCAGATAGTATGTCACTTGGAGAATATGGCTTACCATAAAAGTTTTCATCCACCCCTGCCTTTTTCCAGTCTCTTTCTTCTTTCATTTTTGTTTCTATAACTCGCATTATCTAGGAGACTGTTGATCAATTTCCCTGTAATTTGATATATTTGTAAAGTAACTAGATCTAATTAAAATTTTTCATATGGCTTTCGCAGAATATCCTTTAATAGTGAGCATTGCTGTAGATAGCTTTCGGTAAGAAGGTTCATTGCTTGAGTAGATACCCGCGCAGAATGGAAAAGCCAAACACACATTCTTCCAAATTTCGAGAATATGGAATTCTGGTTGCCAGCTGACGCGTTCTTATTTACTCAAAGGACTATTTAAATATAAGGTGTAGTGTAGGAAATGCTTTCTAAAATCAACAAACAATGTATAAAATATTGAGATGTAGTATAATACTTAATGAATAGTGACTGACTTATTTCCGCTAGCCAGTCGGCATCATTAATTATCTAAAGAGTCAAATAATCCTCTTTATATCCAGCAAAAATTTATGCCCAAATCCCCAAATCCCTAGACTGTACAAGAGTAAAACAGAAAAATGAAAACAAATGCAGGGTTAAGCTGGAAAGCATCACGTAGCTTTACATAGGCGACAAAGGAAAAAACATAGTTCCTCATTTCTGGGTGGCATCAAAAGTATTGGATGTGAACGTCTGGAAATCGAAATTGACCATGACATGTGGAAAAACTGTCACATTTTCTTTTCGTTACATTTGAAAGTAAAAACCTGCCAGGTGTTATAGGCTTTGCGAGAACAGTAATGCACCTTTCTATAAGCTCAAAACCCAATTATATTAATACATGAGTCATTACGTACAAGAATAATGAAATTTAAACATGATGACGTAGATAAACGTAGAGTAGAACGTTTTCGTGAACGTATATTAAATTGCGAATCCCTTCCACGAATCCATTCCTTCTTTCCAAATAAATGAATTAATTTGTTGGCAAGTGCATCCTCAGTCAAATACTAGGCATTTTATCGGTAAATACTTATTACCAATTCACAAATTATCTGTTATCATGGTAATAATGCGTTCGCGGTTATAACCCTTATCACTATTACTATTATATCTCTAATATTGTTGAATAATTCAAATATTTTAAATACGGTTGAGGATTAATTTAATCTGTTAAACCGTTATAAACGAGTATTTGTCTATTATGATGCCGAAAGTTTTCGTTGACTGATTGACTTATTAGTAAAGATGAAACGACACACTGCGCAAAATATTAAATAAAATAAAACACATTAACACAGTTTAAATAAATACAATGGTTTATAGCTATTTCGGAAGCGCATTTAGGCTTCCTTCTTCAGAACTCTGGTTACACTAATGTGGCACACGTGCTAGAAAGACTGTCGATGCCAAATTGCTAGTCGTAAATTAGTTCAGGTAAACCAGTTACTCAAACCAGTCCAAACTCAAGGATATTATTCCTGATTGCAATTATTTTGGAATTTACTCCATTCCATGCCAGTGTAATCGTGTTTATATTGGTCAAACACGTCGGGCCCTTCGATTTCGTCTTAAAGAGCATGAAGCCTACGTGCGTAAACAACAACTGGAAAAATCTGCTTTGGCCAAACACGCCTGGGAAGCTGGCCACAAATTTTCTTTCGACAAGGCCCATCTAATAGAGAAAGTTTCTTCACCAGCCGACCTCAATTTCTTTGAAGCCTTCCATATTCTTTCGCATTCCTCTTCTACTGTTAACGATCAGCTTCCGTTCAATTCCATGTCCTCTATTTGGAGAAACTTCATTCGTCCCATAGCAAAAGACGCGGCTACGGACCCACAACTGGTTTACCCGAACTAATTTTGGACTAGCAATTTGGCATCGATAGTTTTTCTAGCACGTGTGTCACATTAGTGTAACTAGGGTTCTGAAGAAGGAAGCCTAAACGCGCTTCCGAAATAGCTATAAACCATCGTATTTATTTTAACTGTGATAATGTGTTTAATTTTATTTAATTGACTTATATTCGATTTGTAAATGCAATTTTCGTTTCTCCCATTTCACAGTGTTAAGAAAATCATTTTCCATTTAAATAATAATTTTTTACTTAAAATAATCATTTGTACTTAAAATAATCATTTTTTACTTTAACTAATCATTCTTAATTTAATATTAAACTTCACCTACCACAACTTTAAAATTTATATGAAGATATGGCAACATGTTAGTCAGCACTTCGCTCCTTAGAATAGTCAGATCAGGTCAGGTCAGGATTCGACCCCAAAGACAGCAAAAGATAAACGCTTAGTAACTGCTCACTGTAGTCTAGGGAATTGGTTCTCAATATTTAAATTTATAATTATGTATATTCACTAACATCATTTAACGTCGTATTCTGCATTATGTTAATTAAATTCATATTCCACAATCCTAACGTCAATCAGCGAAATTTAAATTGGAATTTTTAACGTGGGAACCGTTACCCCAACTCTGCGGAAGTGGTAAGGAAACTGCGTTATTTAATGATAATATCTTTTGCATAACGCACTAATAAGTATCTTTCTTTGAAGGCGAAATTTCCTGTAACGTATAAATAATGAATAAAAATTTTTGAACTACATCTTTGCATTTACCATTTGGCTAAACTAACTGTTAATAGGTCGTAAAACCTTTTAATCTTTGATGGAAAAAACGAAATAGTTTAATCTTCAAAATGGTTTTTCATTAAATCTTGACATTTTAAAATGCATGTTAAACGAAATGATTGGCATTTTAAAAAGACAAAAAACTGTCTCAGCTAAACTTTTACGAATGATCTTAAGTTTAATCTTTTATTAAACATGTCTGGGGGAACATAGAAATAACTATTTTTTATTAGCAGGAAATATTATTTTTAGGTTTCAGTTATTATGTAAATGCCCATCAGTATCGCCATGGGCATTCTGCATTCCTTCGGCATTATGATTACTTACTTTTGCTCGTTTTTGCTCTTCATTTCCACCTTCTTCACATTCACCTTTTAATGGGAAAGTTTTTCTTTCTGGGCGTAATGTGCTTATGATTATGAATGATTCAGTGTCTCTATTTTCGCAAATAACACGAACAGAAACCAGAAACCAATTCAACTAATTGACTATGCCAATAAGTATTAGCTGGAATGCATGTAAGCATTTACTTACGAACATCATATACAAATAAATATATCAACATCCTTCAAAAGTCTGCTTCCTTAACAATAATGATTTATTTCAGTTGATTTCAAATATGGCGTTCTATAACTCAGTGGAATTCAACAGTAGTACATCAATTTCAATTTGTAATTTGCAAATTTTGTTGACCATCATTATTACACGCATTTTCTGAATCAGCTGAAGGTTCCATGTTTACGTTAGATATAACATTTAGCTATCAAATAATACCCCCACAACTCATCTCTCTTATTGCTTGAAAATATCAACAAAATACTAGAAAAATACACATATGTTTCAAATCAATATCCATTGAGTGTGAAAATATCAAATATTTTAATTCACTGACAAAACCATTAATGTGTTTTCATTTCTGTTACATTCAGAAGCTTAATAACGAAGTCTAGATTCAAATCATTACAATTATATTTTGTTACAAATAATTATATCTAACAACTTTAGTTTTCTAACTGAATAATCAACTAAGGTTATTCCTTTAAGGTATATTGTAATTTTATTCGGGATAATACAACCTTATAATAATCCAACCAACAAACTCAATGTTTTACCACTTAAAAACAAAAGTGTTCTGTAAATTATATTGCTTTCTAAAACAGGATTTTATTATATACAGGGATTATTCCAATTGGCATTATATTTCAAAATACCTATCAATATTCTCAGTAACATATCAGTTTTAATCACATTATATTTCGTCTATAATCCCCTAAGGTGAAATAATAAATGAAGTGGGAATTGGTCTTTCTGTAATACATTCCAAGTTTCAACCTTCTTGTTAAATATTCATATAGATTATTAATTAATCTTATACCCTTGTCATTTGTCGAACATTCCATGCCTTCCAACCTCGTCATTTGTCAGATCATTCCACGATAACTCACTCTATATAATTACCTCAGAATTTTTATGTATGGCTAGTAACCAATTACACAACGATACCTTTAATAATTATATTAATGGCAATACTGTACCGAAATTTAACAGGTATGTTATTTATATTACATGATTTATGTATAGTGCAATTTAATAAAGGGTAATTAATAAAATCTAAATACAATCTTAAATTAAACTCTGAAATAAAATATTCGTTTGGCTTCAAAATTACTTCCGTATATAAAATCGCAATTAAGCTGGTTTAGATAACATTAAAAAGATAGTAGAAAATCTAAGGCTCGACATTTTTTGCATATATGCGGTTTTCGCATACATGCGAGTTGCA
>QLNU02014802.1:120117485-120156771 GCA_006491805.2 Dysdera silvatica | reverse complement strand
TATGGTTTTATTCCGCGTGTGGCCTTCACCTACCAAGTTGTCAATGATTATTTTATAATCGCACCCTTAATATCTGATCCTGTATATTTTTGATATTAACGATCGCATTTAGAGTTTTATTTTTGATTTTAACAATCACATTTGGGAATTTAATTTTTGATTAAAACGATCACATTTTGAAATTTATTTTTGATTTTAACAGTCATATTTTGGAATTTAATTTTTGATTTTAACAATCACATTTAGAATTTTATTTTTGATTTTAACAATCACATTTGGAACTATATTTTTGATTTTAACAATCACATTTGGAACTTTAATTTTGATTTTAACAATCACATTTGAAACTTTAATTTTGATTTTAACAATCACCTTTGGAATTTTATTTCTGCTTTTAAGTCATTCCACGTGCCATCAAAAACCAATCGTAGGATGCTGACCCCCAACTTGGGCAAAAGGAATTCAACACTTTAATAGTGTTATGCCGAGGTTATATTATGGTATCATCCCGACTGGCGGCCTTCACCTACCAAGTCTTGAATGATTATTTTATTATCGCACTCTTAACATCTGATCATGTAAATTTTTGATTTTAACGATCACAAGTGGGATTTTATTTTTGATTTTAACAATCACAGTTGGAATTTTATTTATGATTTTGACAATCATATTCTGAATTTTATTTTCATTTAAATAAATCACTTCGTACTTTAGTTTCGATTTTAACAACACATTTTAATTTTTTTTGGTTTCTTTAGTCATTTCACCTTCCATCGAAAACAGTCCGCGCGCCGTAGGGTGCTTATTTCCACCCTGGACAAAAGGAATTCAACCATTTATTGATGTTGTGCTGAAGTAATATTATATTATTGTTACCCGTTCCGGCTTTCCGCTACCAAGTTGTGAATGTTTGTTTTACCATCACACCATTAACATCTGATCAAGCAGATTTTTGATTTTAACAATCACATTTGTAATTTTATTTTTGTTTTTAAATCATTCCACGTGTCATTAAAAACTGGTCCGCTTGCCGGAAGTTGCTGACCCCTCCCCTAAACAAAAAGAATAGAACTTTTTGTGATGTTGTGAGAAGTAATACTATGGTATCATCCCGAGTGACAACCTTCACGTTTCAAGTTGTGAATGATTATTTTACTATTGCACTCTTAATATCTGATCATATAAATTTTTGATTTTACCAATCACATCTGGAATTTTATTTTTGTTTTTAAAAATCGGATCTGGAATTTTATTTTTGATTTTAACAATCATATTTGGAATTTTATTTTTGATTTTAGCAATCATATGTGGAATTTTATGTTTCATTTAACATTCACTTTTAGAATTGTAGTTTCGATTTTAACAACCATATTTGAAATTTTATATTGGTTTTTAAGTCATTCCACGTGCCATCAAAAATCAGTCCGCCCGCCGTACGTTGCTGACCCCCCTCCATGGACTGAAGGAATTCAACCTTTTATTGACGTTGTGCCGAAGTAATACTATGGTATCGTTACGCGTGCCGGCCTTCACCTACCAAGTTTTGAATGATTATTTTACTATCACGCCATTAATATCTGATCAAGTAGATTTTTGATTTTAACAACATAGTTGTAATTTTATTTTTGGTTTTAAATCATTCCACCTGCCGTTAAAATCTGGTCCGCTTGCCGGAGGTTGCTGACCCCTCTCCTAAACAAAAAAACGGCAGCCTTTTAGTGGTGTTGTGCCGAAGTAATTCTATGATATCATTCCACGTGCCAGGCTTTATACCAAGTTGTGAATGATTATTTTACTATCACTCACACTATTAATATCCATCTGATCAAGTAGATTTTTTGAATTTAACAACCATATTTCGAATTTTATTTCTAAGTCATTCCGGGTTCCATTAAAAACTTGTCTTCGTGCTGTAGGTTGCTCTCAACTGAGTTGGCACGGCAAGCGTTCTACAATACCATGGTGCGTCGAACCCTGATTAATGGCCCTTCAAACAAATGCGTTATCACTAAGCCACCGTAAGGCACCGAATATGCATTTTTTATTTAGCCCAAACCTTTTAAGACCTCGGGAATAAACCTCCGGACTACAATGAGAAGTTCATCTGTAAGCGTCCATTTTTTGGCACGTCTCGCAGCCACATACGGCTGTACGGCCTTCGTGATTGGTGAATTCGCAAAATGATTTGAGTTACTCAGCTCATGAAAAAAAAAAATACTGGTGAAGTGTTTTAATTACTGTTAGAAGGTCAATTGGCATGAAATCCACAGTAAGTCTGTGGAGAATAATGCAATTTTTGTTTTTTCGTTTGTACTTGTTTTTTAGTTTCCTACATCTGTTTGACCATCAAGTTAAATGAAAAATTTAAAGCCTCATGAAATTCATTACACATTTACATCTATACCTCGAGTGAAGCGAGATTCTCCTCCAATGCATTGCCATTTATACTGCATTTAAGTATTGGCATTATGCTTCATGAAAAACAATAAAATATGTAACATTATACGAACGTTAGCCACTAATGTATTATGTATGTAACGGGAAATTGATAAAGTAGCACACTGCCAACAGGAGCATGGAGAAAAGAAAGAGATTCGTCATAATGTATTACAACATCGTAATAAAAATTTATCAGCCATGTCACATGGGTTAGTTACCGGGGTTGAAACATCCTTGTAATGAAAACTGAAAGAATGTTACCCACACATTTTTTGGGGAAGAATACTTAAAAAAAACATGCGCTTCGGAAATAAATTCGGGACACAGAGACTTTTATTAAAAAACGGGACGAAGGAGGACCCTATGTTATAATCGAAGTCAGTATAATAGTTTGGTTTAGTTGTATTTGAGAAATGAGAAAATTAACAGTAGATAAAATAGTAATTGGTGGCATCCATTGTTATTTTGTTTCAAATATAGGATTTTTTTTATTTTTAGCAGTAGAAATTGAAAGTAATTCAGTCGCTAAGGTGTGGCGAATACACGTCGCATAGAAACGCATGTGAAACAGACGAAAAATATATATACAAATCATATTAACGTCCTAATGCCACGAGTATAAAGGGCTCTACATTCATTCAACTGCTACTAAAAGGAAATGTCGTTGCCCAATACAGAGAATATTCTACAATGAATTATGGGCTAAATAATAACATAAAAATATTTTTTTAGCGTCTCCATGACGTCCAAAAGTGTAAACAAAAGTTTTATTTTTCTTGGGCATCAGGATGCTACAGTTCTAGAATGAAACAAGTTCAAACAGTTTTAGAGTTTTTGAAGCCCTTTTTTGGCTCCCTAATAATTTTCACATGGGTCCTCGGTCACGGCCTGACAACTTTTGAGGTGGGATGCTTCCATTTTCTTGTCACTTCCACAGAAAGTAGAGTTCGGAGTGTTAAAGATTTTAAACCTCTGTAGATGCTTAGCTAGACAGTCATGGCTAGCCTCTGAACAAAAAGCTGCAGGAGCGTATCCACGAGGAAAGATGGAATACTAAATACAAAACAGAATCATCAGTAACTTTTATGCAGTGCCCAGAAATATATCTCTAATTATATTTTGATAAGCTAAATATGCAAACAATAACAAAATCTCGAAAATAATTTTTACATACCTTATTAAAATAAACAAGTACCCCACCACGGTTTAAAAGTATTTCGGAATCGGGGCACGCGTAAAAATTTTACGCAAATTTATTACGCAATTAATAACCAGGGTATTTAACTTTAACGTTGAGCAGGGGAAACCGCGTTACTAAATAGAATGCAATCTGCTAAAAAAGACGTTTATTACGTTAACGAATGATTTTACGGCTTGATACGAACTAGGAAAGATAATAAACGAAAATACCTTATGGAGATACAATGATAGACCTTCTTTGGGAAGCTTTAAGTTTATAGCCTTTTTATAAGCTCATTATACAAGCCTTTAACAAAGGAGGCGTAGAGCTATCACACTCTGCATTTTAAGAGAGATTTAGTTTTTAATAGAAATCCCTTTGAAAGCTTTGTAAAAGTATTCTTGAAAAACTTTCAGAATATTTAAAAGTTACCTTATCTATCTGGGTGATTTATTTCCAAGAATTTCATTATTCTGCTTCAAAATAGAGGGAGAGGATGGCATTCGATGTGTAAACCACTAAACGGATCTGACCATCTTAAGCTCAGACGAAGCCTATTTCCTATTTAATGTCTGAGGAGATATAAAAGGAAATGGTATTTTAAGATGAGGCTTTATTTGAACCGCAAACTCTCAGGTTAATGAACAGATATTAGGAACACTAATGTTATTAGAAGCAAATCAAATACAAATTTTTATGGTACAGTTATTTTAAAATCGTTATAAAAATAACGTCGCTAATAGCTATTTCGATAGCGTTAACCAGCTACCGTCGTCAGAGCGAATGGCGGCTTCTGTTTATGTCCGTACTGTTGGTCGGTGTTGCCATCACGTCGGTTGGAAACTTGATTGGGCGGAGGAGTAAAGCGTATTTGTGGAGACGTCTTCAGCCGTGAGACCCAAAAGGTTTTTCCAAGTGGATGATATAGAGTTACTAAGGAGTTGATCATTAACTGCAACATTGATGTTTGCTAGAATGTGAAATGCCTCAAAGAAACTGAGATCAAGTGTTGAGTTGACTTTTTTAATAATATGTGCATTGGAGAATAGAAACTGATGTCCGAATTCCCATGAATGTTTTGCCAGAGCCGATTTATGAAATTCTTGCTTTCTGACATAAGCTTCGTGTTCATTTAGTCTGAGGCGCAGTGCTCTCCGTGTTTGACCGATATAAATTTGGCCACACTGGCACGGAATGGAATATATGCCGCAGCTGTCAGAATCCGGGATGTTATCCTTAAGATGAGAAAAGCCTATTTTGTTGATCGGAGTGAAGGTAACGCGAAAGTTGAATTTGTGCAGGACAGCAGCGATCCTAGTAGAAATTTTCGGAACATAAGGAATGCAGACAATGTCCCTAGGAGCTGAAGAATCACTGGAGAGAGAAGAGGCCGGTTTAGGTTTAGTGAGTTCTTTAAAAATATGATCAATAATTGTTGGATTGTAGCCACGGTATGAGGCAATTTGTCGAATGTAGCTGATTTCCTTAGTCAACGCATCACTTTTAGAAGAAAATTTTCACCAAACAATAAAATGAGCTCATTTGAGAGAGGGAGTGAGGAAGAAGGCTAACGGAATTAAGTTTTCGGTAGACACTGATTTGGAAACCAGTAGATGTTCTATGGACTTGGATTTGTTGTGTATTTGTTAAATAGCTATCAATCAGTTTATACATTCGGCCTCTTATACCATAATTAAGTAATTTTGTTCTTAAGATATTTCTGTTAATTAAGTCAAAAAGCTTTGCTCAGATCGAAAAAAAATCAGTAAGTAATTTTTTTCTTCCATATTTTTTTGAATATTATTAATTGCTCTTAATAGGATTTCTTCAGTTCATTTTTTTTGGAAACCGTTTTTTTATGGATAGTTTATATTTATTAAAAAAATCTATTAGTCTATTATATATTACCTTTTCAGTTAATTTAGAAAATACTGACATGATTGCTATTGGTCTGTAGTTTTCTTTTAAGTAGTTATTACCCTTTTTAAAAATTGGTCTAATTACTGCTGTTTTCAATTCATCAGGAAAGATTCCCGTTTTAAATATGTCATTTATTATTATCGATAACTATTTTTTAATTCGTTTTTCATAGTTTAATTATTTTGGGAGATAAATCGTTAAATTCTGGTCCTTTTTTATATTCATTTTATTTAGTTCTTTCTCTATTTCGTGTTCAGTTGTGTTTACTAAGTAAAAGATTTGGGAAATATTTGTGCTTAAATACTTTTTATAGTTATCAGTTACTGATTGACTTATATTTAATTCCTTATCAATGGTTGTGCAATAATTGTTAAATTCATCTGCTATTAAGTTTGTGTTATCTGTTCTGGTATTGTTTATTATTAGTTTTATTTTATTTTTATTTTTGTTATTTGTTTTACCCAATAATTTGTGAATTATTCTCCATTTTTGCGTGGTATTTTTTGTTGATAATTGTTCAAGATAGTAGTTATTTTTTTCCTTGTTTAGTTTGTCTTTGTATTTTATAAAATCATCCCGTCTCTTTTATTGTTCTTTCATTCATAAATTTTTTGTATGAATTTTTTTTCGTTATTATTTTTTTCTTTAAAATTGAATTAAACCATTCAGGATTATTTTTATTATTTAGTACTTTAGTTTTTACTTTAGTTTTAGCCTTTGTTATATGATTCCTTTATTCTTAATGCAAATTTTTCATAAATAGATGTTCGAGAATTAATAGACGGTACATCAAAAGTTTGCTAGTCTATTTATAATAATGCCCCTTGAAATTTTTTAATATTTTTTGATTAAAATTTCTAATCTTTTTTAATTTTTTTATATGTTGAATTATAGTTTTCATGCTTATTAAAATCGTTCTATTATCACTTATTATTTCATCTAAAATTCATGTAGATCAGTTTTCGGTGTTAGTAAACACTAGGTCTATTGTACTTGAATTTGTTAGCGTTATTCTAGTAGGTTCTCTTATTTTATTTATTAGTCCGCGTGATTCCATTAAGTTTAATAGTTTTGATGAATCGTTATTTTTTTTTGTAATGTCTATGTTGAAATCTCTAATTATAAAAATTTGTTTTCCTTGAGTATTATTCTCTAGTAGCTTTTCCAGTTTTTCGAAAAAAAATTTTATTTGAATTTGGTGGCCTATATAATGTTAGGATTTTTAGTCCATTTATGATAATTGTCAGTATTTTAAGGTCTTCGGTTAGTTCTGTTTCATTACTTATCAAATCTACATCTAATTCATCTTTCACATAGACCGATATACCACCTTCTTTTTAATAAAATCTCAGTAAATAATTATTAAAATTTATTACTATTTCATTTGTTTTTCAAGTTTCGACTATACAGATTATTTCTGGAGTATTGCAATGTTGTATTATTTCTTCAACCTGTTTAATTTTGTTGTTCAGACTATTTGCGTCACATGTATTTTACTGAGATAGGATTTGTTTTATTATCATTAGATGATAGTTTATGTTTTTCGTGAATTAATTTTTATTAATTCTATTTACCGATTCAATATCCGGGAAAATACCGCTCCAGGTAGGAATACTTGTAAATGACAGCCACCTGTGAAAGAAAATCGCCACTCCACCACCGCGACCATTGATACGACTTTCCGATACCATTTAGTAGGGCTCTAAATTTATTAAAAAGTTGGGCTACAGCCACGTCTTCAAGCCACAGATAGTATCTACGGATGTTTTAATAGAAGTTATTAAATGTTGTAATAAAGTTATTTTGTTCTTAAGACTAAACGAGTTTATATGTGTATAAGTAAAATATCATAGGTAGATGTGCCAGATTTGCCTAGTTCTGAAGGTGGGCAATAATGATTAATATGATTATTACAAGGGTCAAGAGGTGCGGATATCTCTACATCAGAAAACTGCATTGAAAAAAAGAACAAGAAAAAACCCACAATAATAAAAAAGGGAATGGATAAACTATAGAACAGAACAGAAAAAAAAACTGTTTTAAGTATTAATTTCAATTTCAATTGGGTGCGCCCAAGCATCTACAAATAAACCATGATATTAGAAATATTCATACCTACAAAAAATTTTCCGAATGTCAATCATTAGCAAATACACCCGAAGTTTATATCACATAAATGTATCAAATCAAATATAAGATTGTTTATCGCTTCACAAATGAGAATATATAAGCGTTCTAGGTGACCATCGATTGTGAAATTGTGAAACATGCATAACAAAGGTTAAGGCGCAAGGACACTTGATAACTAAAAGTGGGGTCAGGTGAATAAATAGGCAGCCATACTCGGACAATCTCACCTCGATCAGAGGAGTCCAGTAGGCTCTTATGGCGCAAGAACCGGCAGGAATATCAGGACTCGGAAAACAAGGAAAAATATTCGTATTAGACAGGACAAAAAGAAAAATAACATATAAGGCAAGTTCTAAAAAAATATATAATTAACGTCGATATTTCGGCAAAATGATTTGACACAAAAAGACCCGAAGAAACGTACGTTCATATATGAAAGTAAATATAAAACAAAAAAGATAGTAGTAGGTAACAGAAGTTAACCAAATCTTTCAGTCCAGCACTTCTGAATATCAGCCTTAGAACCTTCCAATCGCCGTTTCCTGAAATATAAAATATTCTGCCCAACTGAGTCCAGCATTGTAAACCTTTGGCTCTCAAATCATTATAGTTAACAGTAACAAACATGGAAAGCATGAAAAGCGCCCAACGTATTTTTGCACTAACAGAGGGAGCAGAAAAATCCGCGATCAGACCATACATGCTATGTGAGAGAACAACTGTTCAAAATTTTAAAGTATAAAAATAAAATGTATACCGTCTCCGTAAATTCCTTTTATGAGCGAAGGTTTTATCGTGACATAAAATTCAACGCCCTGACAGTCAAAATTTTCTGCCTTTAGTATATCGGTTTATGAAGGATTCTGGGTGATTTAAAGCGTGTTTTATGATGATGATGCTTTGCCATAACACGATTTTCTTTTAATACATTGTTAAATGTTCCTGAACTAATCCAATCCCCGAAGTCAGAGCCATCCCAATCAATCACAATAAACTCGTCCTTTTCGCCGCATTTATCAGAAGTTTTCGAAGTTTTTTTCAAAGCCTTCTCGAACATTCTTTTTTTGTCCTGTTGGAAAGAATGATGGAAGCTCTTGCCAAACTGGTCTCGCAAATATGTGTCTTTATCAGGGCCGGATTATCGCATTGGAAAAGAAGACAAATGTCTAGAGCCCTTTTTTTTTAGGGGCCCGGCCTGGTGAAGACTCAACACTACTTCAAGATCGTTGCAAATCAGACCTTATCACTAGGGCACTAATTTTATCGACGTGAGTTTTTTTATATGTACGTTGCCTACAAATACGTTACCTGCACCCACTTTATTTTCAAAATTTAAAGTTTAAATTCCAGAAAGAATTTAGCGAGCGATAAGATATAGTGAGCAATTTCGTTGATCCAAAAATCCTTGGTATATACGGATCCAACTATAATTACGCTGGCATAATTGATACTACAAGGCGCTCGGAAAAAATCTATCTAGTGACCCTCGTAACCTTAACCTGACCCTGGTTTTAAAAATATATTTCAGCAAAGTTACGAGTTAGACAGTTTTACAACTTTTGAATTAATGTGATGCCTTTTGCTTACGATATAAAAATTATAAGCAAATTAAAGTAAACACTCTCCTTCTTTAATTATTTTTCTTAATTTTAGTGGAACATGGTAAAGTGAGCAACTTGATAAATTGACCACCTGGATAAAGTCACCGTTTTTTATAAGAGAGAATTGGTAGGAACTTATTCATGCCTATGCCAACATTTGTTGTGTACCGTGACCACCTCTCCGAAATGTCTTCCAGAATATTTGCTCAGGGAAGGTATCGAACTTCGTTTTGGGGGTGCAAAATTTACTTTCAAGTTTTAATTTTTTCTATAAAATGTACTTACCAGAAAAGAAACAAAATAAAATATTCAGTAGCAATGAAATAATTCGTCCATATTTACACAACAAATTTCTTATTTTTTTTTCTAATTATCTTATATTCAACTTCTTATATTATCTATTATTAATTATTTATTCAATAATTAATAATTATGTTATTAATTATTTATTGGTAATTATCGTAGATTATTAATTATTTATTAGTGTAATAATTATTATTATTAATTATTTAATTATTATTAATTATTTAATTATTATCTAATCTAATCTTTATCGAATTAATTAATTATTTATTATTTAATTATTATCTTATATTTAAGTTCTTATCTTATATTTTATTTTTTATTATTTCCGAGGAAAACAAAATTCAAGCATTTCTTCTTGGACATTTAACCCATTCACACAGATAGGTGATAATTTAGGATTGTATTTCATATAGTACCTTTCTCCCTCTTGGTATCATTCTCCGTATTTTTCATTAAAACATTGCTACATATAAAAGATTATTACAATTTACATATGCAGAAAAAGTATAGAAAAATAATTTGCGCAATGTTTTATTTCCTTTCTTGTAATTTGAATATTTAGCGGGTATATGACCTTTGAGTTTTAGGTTGTGTGTCAAGAAATTTGTGGGTGTTGCGAGTGTAGGAGGTGCCTCCTGTAGCGTAATAGTAAACCCCATTCGCCTGCAGTGCCATTTACTTGGGCTGGACTCCTACTGGCACCTTTAAACGTCTGTCGTTCTTCTGCCTACCTTTGTTCGAAGGTTGATTTCCTTGTCCGTAAAGGTACCAAGTTTTTCGGAAAAGTGTAGGTTCCCGTCATAGCCTGGCCACCGCACTCCTTGCGACCTAAAATCAAGGGCGGATCTAGATATCTTTCATGGTGTGGGCGATTTGTTTCCAATTTCTACTTTTAGCCAAGTGTCTTGTAATTTTCATTTCATCTTCCATAGTATAATCTCTTCTCAAGAGGAGGACAGTCGGGGAGAATCTCCCATTCCCCCTTTGGATCCACCAGTGCGTAAAATCATGCAACCATATTTCCACTCCAAGCTGAATGTTTCCGTGTTGGCACCTAAAATTGTAATACCTGCAAATTATATGTTGTTAGTATTATCGATACTATTTTCATATGGAATCGTATTATATGTAAGGTTCAATAGTCTTGGTATAGTGCATAATGGGACATATATTTTTATTCATGTATATATTACGTAAGTTGTAAATAAATTTCAAGTACTAGCAGACATTTTTGGGTTCATTTATGGTTTCTGCAGCTGTTATTTGACCTCTTAACGTGTCTTTACAAATTTCTTCTTACGATTGCGTAAGGAAGTGGGACGAACGTTCAAAGATAGTTTGATGCGACGAATGAATAATATATTTTGCCACTGTTTCACGAAATTTTCTAGAGGCTCGTACAGTCGCGATAAAATGTTTGTCAAGTAATCTGTTGAACTTGTTAACGTAAAATGGCATCTAACGTATATTTTCAGTAGATTTGGCATAGGCAATTACTTAGGGACACCTTTAGTTTCATTTGAAAGATTTATCAAACAGCGTTATATTTTATTGACATATGTTAAAATTCTTATTAAGATGTAATTGAAATTATAAAAAAAAAAATTTTTTTTTAATAATTAATGTGTACTGAGTCTACATTTCGGAAATAAGATACAACTGAAATAAAAATACCAACAAATTACATATTGTTTACATTTTGTGTTAAAATATTATTTATAACAATCAGATTAAAGTGTTTTATAAAATCAGAGTTATATGAATTCAATTTCTAAGAAACAAGAGTTGCGCTTATTAAATAGGTATATTATCATATTCCTTTTGGAAAGGAAACTTAAACTTTTCTGTAGCTTTTAAATGCTTAACTATTATTTGATCAGTTTTATTTGTAAAAAAAATCAGGAAATTGTATTGTGGTAAACTACTAAATATTATGTCATTAATTTGCAAAATTTACATCAGTATCATCAATTTCATAATTATCATTAAAGTATCTATCGTCTACTTAATTATAAGTTAGTGTATATAGTTAATAAGAACATCTACCAATATTATCGAAACGCGAAATTAACAAAAAGAGAAGAGTATGCATAGATATTTTTAACTAAACACTTTTGTAGAGCAAAATATGCAAAACTACATCAATTCATAAATGTCTTTAAACATATAGTAAATTACATGGCTTTCTGTATTAATTCTAATCTCAGTAATTTAAAAATTGTGTCAAAGTGATAAGCGTAAGAGTGAGGAAATATGAGTCGTTCCAATGCTTTTATCAGAGAGAATAAATGCAAAGAAAAATAGAACCATATCAGTGTGGACGTTCAAGAAAATGTTTTCCATAATGAAGATGTAATTTTTTGATCATAAGAAAATATTGGCTGTGGCCGGAAGCCCCTTTAGTTCAAATACTAAAACCCTTAACGTCAGCTGATGAGGGATGAGGACAGCTGCTGAAAGATGTTGACCTGACATTCATCATATCTACGCATCCGAAGAAAAAAAATTCTTGCGCGCTTTATCGATATTATTGGTTTTCATTTAAGCGACGATTAGAGACCTCAACAGTGTAAAGGACGGACGAATACGTCATCTAAACTTTGTCAATTTCACTATTTTATTGATTAATTGATTCAAGGAATCTAGGTCGCTACATGCTCTAAGAATCTCTTACTTATTTATGTTACAATCACGGCAAACAAGTGTATTAATGGGGGAAGGCAGATTTTTCCTAGCATGTAAAACAGGATCCAGGCGATTGAAAGTTTGCGCATTGCGTTCTGTGTTTATCAGCTTACAGCAAAATCTTTGTAGTTCTGCTTGTGAGGAAATATCCACCATTGCTCTTCCTTAGTCAGGCATGGTTATTACATTCTCATTATATATTTAGTTGCCAGTGTGTCCGGGGATAGTTTTGCTTCGTGTTTCAGCATGTCCTTCCCGATTTCTGCAATACGCAATTTGTATTAATGAGATCGTTTTATTTGCAAAAGAAAGTAAATGCGAAGGAAAACGCAAAGCGCGGACCCAGTCGCATCAATCATAACAGGAACATATTTGAAAAATGTTCCGAGCCATAACGTGCTCAGTAATATATTTATCGTTTGATGTAGCTAGCATGTAGCTATATCAGAAATATTAGTTTTAGACGAATGGTATGGCGACTGAACATGAGGGAAAATACTTCCCCTCCAAAATCAGATATTTTTACCTTTTATAAGCGCATAAGTTTTCAGGTATATGGTATTGACGAACTGCACGAAAGTCTGTCAGAATAAAATATATTTTATCAATTCTTTAACTGTTTAAGTTATTTCAATAATACATGCCAATAAATAAGTTAATTCGAATACATCGTTAAAAGAATTTAGTACGCATTTTTGGCGGAGCCTTTGAAAATGACGTGTGCACACTTTGATGGTAAACAGACGTCTGATTTGGTTTTAGAATTCGGAAAACAATTACACACACTGTTGCCAAATATATAAAGTGAAGTTATAATTATCCAATATTTTTGCTGCCAGATACGGAAAGTAAACTTACGTACATTTAGAAAACATAATGTAAAAGGAAACCATTTGGCATTTTGCCAATTTTAGAAATTAAACTTATTAAGTTTTCTTTCCTTGCATTTCTAAGTGGCAATAATTATGAAACCTGGGAAATGTACATATTGTTTCTATTGTGAGATCCCAAAAGGTTTTATATATTTGCCTATGTTTTCTGTACAAAAAAATACAAAGTTTTATTCATTGCTATACTCACGTTATTAGTCCTACATTGACGTAGTAGTAACGCTTTCATCTGCAGTGCGGATACCCCGTGTGTCAATTCTTCAAGGGGTTCGATTTCCTCGGAAAATTGTAGGACCCAGTGAAGTGCTTATCCTTGGGCTATAAGACACAAACATATTATTATATGCCTGTAACTCGCATACCTAAGCAATAAATGACTTCTACATATAAAATCTGTAAATTCTGATACGGTTTCAAACTTACTTTGAAATGAAACTTTGACGCGCCATATCAAATTTTATATTTCTTTTATTTAGTTCAATTGATGAGAGAGCTAAGAAATACGATAAGTTTATTGGTTCTGTTTAATTAATTAATTTAAATTTATTTAAATGGATTAGTTAACGATGAAATTCAAACATTTGGCTTATGAATGAGATAGCTTCTGCTTTACTGAAAACAAAAATTAGGGATTTAAAACATATTCTAAGAGAATATTTTCAAATGCAGAAACGGATAAATTATTTCATTAATAATTTATTCAGAAACTAAGCAATTAATCCATTACAAACTTAGTATTAAATTGCATAGAAAATCCATGAGATTATTATAAAGACAAGTTTCCCTTTATATATATATATATATGGCCTGCAAAAGGGTTGCTGGTATCTAACTGGAAGGAGACCCACACGCTGAACGTATGTGACGATGTGTGGAACCGGCCAGGCCAGTAACCTAGTGTCCTACCCCGCCTTCAAGTGGTGCAGGCTGAGCTTTCTCTCTCTCTCTCTCTCTCTCTATGTGGCAAATTAATATTTGCTGCACGGATAGAAAGGCGGAAGGGGAGGGCTAATTCACCAACCCGTCTAGCCAGCGTGGTGAAATTATGGCTAATTCCTCCATTATGCTAATACACCAAAAACCATGGCCCCTAGTCTCCAGGTGCTGGAGTGCTCCTGATCAAGGCAGCGGCTCCAAGGAAAGATGCTCTGCTCGCTCGTATGCGCTGGAACAACCACTCGGGTGCTACCGCTCCAACTCTCTCGCAGCCAAGGATAAACAGGTACGAATCTTCGTAAGCAGGGTCTGGAAACTGTTTCCAACTTCTTCCAAAACTTCTTACTTCAGCTTTACAGATAATTTTTCAGCAGATAAATTGGAATAACAAGGGAATAAAAATACATGGTAAATATTTAAATCATTTGCGGTTTTCTTATGACATTATTTTTTTAACGAACCCATCAGAACTCCAAAGCATGGTACAGGAGCTCTTAATTAGGAGAGAAATTGCACTCAAGATGAACCTACAAAAAACTAAGGTCATGTTCCATAATTTTGTAGAGGAAACAAAAATACAAGTTGACAACACTGAGCTAGAAATTGCTGATTCATATATTTACCTTGGCCAGCTGATTTCAATGGATGGCAACATTATGATAGAACTCAATACACCTATTAAACTTGGCTGAAGTGCATTTGGAAGAAACAGTTTTATCCTGAAGGGAAATTGCCTTTGTGTCTAAAAAGAAAGGTCTTCAACCAGTGTGTATTGCCAGTCCTCTCTTATGGATCAGAGACATGGAGTCTAACAGTTGGAGCAATACGAAAGTTACAGACAACACAAAGGAGCATGGAGAGGTGCATGCTTGGAATAACTAGGAGAGATCGAAAAAGAAACACTTGGGTGAGAGAGCAAACTAGAGTGCGGCATTTATTGACTATGAGAAGGCCTTTGACTCTATTAAAACATCAGCAGTCATCAACTCTTTAAGATCAACAGACATTGAGGATGTGTACATTGACATGGTGAAACGTGTGTATAAAAATGCAAGTGCAAAATTTCGGTTACATAAAGATACCAAAACTATCAAACTTGGCAAAGGGGTGAGGCAGGGAGATACCATTTCTCCAAAACTTTTTACTTCAGCTTTACAGATGATTTTTCAGCTGATAAATTGGAATAACAAGGGAATAAAAATAAATGGTGAATATTTAAATCATTTGCGGTTTGCTGATGACATTGTTATTTTTTCAACGAACCCATCAGAACTCCAAGACATGGTACAGGAGCTCTCAACTAGAAGTAAAGAAGTTGGACTCAAGATGAACCTACAAAAAACTAAGATCATGTTCAATAATTTTGTAGAGGAAACAAAAATACAAGTTGACAACATTGAGCTAGAAATTGCTGATTCATATATTTACCTTGGCCAGCTGATTTCAATGGATGGCAACATTATGAAAGAACTCAACAGACGTATTAAACTTGGCTGGAGTGCATTTGGAAGAAACAGTTTTATCCTGAAGGGGAAATTGCCTTTGTGTCTAAAAAGAAAGGTCTTCAACCAGTGTGTATTGCCAGTCCTCTCTTATAGATCAGAGATATAGGGTCTAACTGTTGGAGCAATACGAAAGTTACAGACAACGCAAAGGAGCATGGAGAGGTGCATGCTTGGAATAACTAGGAGAGATCGAAAAAGGAACACTTGGGTGAGAGAGCAAACTAGAGTAGAGGACATCATTGTTAAAGTAAAAGGGCTGAAATGGCGATGGGCTGGGCATATTGCAAGAAGAACTGATCAACGATGGACAACGCAAATTCTCGAATGGATTCCAAGAGACCACCGAAGACCTAGAAAACGTCCTCAAACTAGATGGGTGGATGAAATAAGAAAACAGGTTGGGGTGACTTGGAAGCGAATTGCTCAGGATAGACTTGTGTGGAAAGCATTTGGAGAGACCTTCATCCAGCAGTGGATAGATAATGGTTGAATATGATGATGATGATATATATAGCATACGTTTTTCCGTTAAATTAACTTACCATATTTTTTGAACTAAAACAATCTTTTTAAAACATCATAGCGAATTACTTATATGTCAGAATGACTGAATGGTCCATCGGTAACATGTTGGTGTGGTATTCCGTTATTCCAGAATCGACTCCTAACGGTGGACAAAAATGATCACTTACCTGCTAGCTCCTCACTGTTGACTGAAGGTTGGTTTCCTAGAGACTTAGGGGGTTTCAATTCCTCAAGAAAATGGGTCCCCGACGCTGTTTGATCTTTGCTGTTAAAATTCACAAATAAATACATAAATAAGGTAACTGAAATTATTCATTTGGTGGCAGGAACTAGTTAGAAATGTATGTTTTGTATAGATGTATTATAGGTACCTTCTATCCCGCAATCATCCTTTATTGTAAGTACAGGTTCCTGTTTGGGCGCCGCATTTGAAGCATCCTGGACAGGAGCAATTTCTTAGGATGATGATATAGCAAGTCCAACCATGACGCAGGACTTAAGCTGTGGGAAACAAGATTTAGATTCTTCATTAAACTTCAGGTCCCATTTGGCAACACATCTGGCCAACATGGTTAAGTTAAGGTAAAAATCTTGGTGTTTTTCTTACAATTTACGACCCGCGTGTTGGTGATGACAGAGTGACACTATCTTACAGTGAATTGATAATAGTCGTTCATGATACATGCTTTCATGAAACTGACGAGATTGTTTGAAACAAAAAACAACGAATGATTTCAATTACTTTTATCTAATAGATAAAATATATATCAGGCTGAAACACTAGACGCTATTTTTGCCAAGAGAATAATTTTCTCAAACGTGTAGAACATTGAGTATTATTTAATCCTTATTTGCTTTCGAATTGCGCAGAAAATCTTTAATAGAAAGAAAAATGAATCAATTCCTCCTTCTTATTGCATGAAGAAGTTTACAAATGGTTGTTCAGTGATAGGATGTATTTTCTCATAATCGAATGACCAGTGCAAAACCTAATAATAATAAAAAATTTATTATTTTCTACATGCATTAAACAATACATCACATTAGGCCACAAAGAGTTATTTACATGCTATAGAAGGTCCCAGGGAAAATACTGCAGTATAACATACCCTGGTCCTGAAAAATTAACGTCAAAATATTATATATGATCTTTACTCTCACATATTATCAATGATGGAATAAATATGATAAATATAATAATTATATAAATTGAATTCGTACAATAAAACAATAAAATTTAGTGTAACATCATCAATATAAACAAATATAATTTAATTGTTCTCTACCTTGATACATAAAGTATTATAACATACACACACAAAATATTTACGTATCACAATTTTATTAAATTCAATTCATATTATCATTTGTTAATTTTGTTGGAAAATTAAAAAAAAATTAAGAATAACTAATTTTAGCATATTCTGAAAATTGAATTATAGATGCATGTAACAATACACCCTATTTTCCTTTATCGAAAATATTCTCACTTCGTGATACATTTTATATAGTGCGCAATTAATAAAATTTGTTACGGTTTTATTTATGGCTCACAATCTTATATTAAAGGTAATGATGCAAACTCTTTATTTTCCGCTCCTATATTCCGAAACGTATTTCGACAATGAACAAACGTGCCACAATGATAGCAGTAAAATATGTGGAACAAGACCATATAAATATGTGTACTTACATTTAGAATTTAGAATAAGTCATTTCAAAAACTTTAATTACATTTATAAATTTTGCTGATTCGAAGTTCTTGGATAGCTTTGGCATATTAATTTAGTGAAAAGAAGACAATCGAGAAAGACCAAAACACGATCGAAGATTTGCATCTTAATGTAATTACATTTCTGTAAACAATATTTTCCAGACGGCTGAAGATTTAAATTGAACATTAAATTCCTCATGTATAAAGATTTCTACAATTGCATTAATACAATCATCTTCTTCAGGATGTACATATGAGGAGTACAAAGTCTCTTAATCTTCGGAATAGTTTTAAGTACTTGTGGCAGACACAATTGCACTAGGCCTTACAATCAACTATTTCGTTAGTACTAAGCACAATGATAGTCTGTATGATTTTATGGCTCTTTAAAATTTATCTCGATATTTATCTCTTGTTTAGATGCTCTTTTGTATCGCCTAAGGTTAGTTGTTATACGTAGTTTCTTTATGCGTTTTTGTAATTGCCGTCTTGCTCAACAGCTCCATGTTACAAAGTTTCGTTTGGCTATTAAATGTATTTAATTTTGTAATTCGTAATTTGTGACATGAAAATTTTAATATAAACGTTCTCTTTAAATATATTTTATAATGTTTTTAAATTGGAATGGACATATAAATAAAATAATTAAAAAAGTAAGTAAAGCAAGTGACTTCTAAGAAAGTTTCAAAATATAATATCCTCTAAAAGTAAAATTGAATTACATTATCCTATGATCTATGGTCATTTAGCTTATTGTAATTGTATGTGGGGAAAATTGGGAAGGGTTTAGAATAACATATTAAACGCCTTACAAAAAAATATCAAAGTTAATAGATAAAGATTTTAATTTGGATTGAAAAGATGGAAAAATATGGGATATTTACTGTTAGGAATATCCATAAATACTCTTTATAAATTAAAATATGAAAGAATAAAAAGAGAATAAGAACTGTGAATTAATTAAAATTAAAAAAAAACTGATAGAATAAATATTATAATTAGAAATTATCGTGAATTAATCTTGAAAGGTAGAACTGAAATAAAAATAATATTCATCGAAGTCAAAATTGTAGAATGAATTAACAAAGATATAAAAATATAAACAATTTTGAAACTGTTTAAAATCTTAGGAAAATATTATTGTGGAAATTTCTAAACAGTCTTAAAATCTTTAAATTTAAATTTATTCATTATAAAAATAGATTAGTAAGGATATGGATACGTAAATAAATATAGCTTTGTCCTAAATTGATTTTTTATGAACAATATATATATATATATATACGTAAATTTTAATTTTTGTGATAATGCACCAATTATGGTTACCAGTGTTGAGCGAATTTGCCTTTAAAATGTTGTCAGGATTAGCTATATATATGCATGCATATATATATATATATATATATATATATATATATATATATATATATATATATATATACATATATATATGTCATATAATGATGCATATCTAGTAGATGGATATTGTAAATGTAATTATATATGATTATTTTATGGAAAATAAAATAAAAAATATTATTATTGTTATTATTTTATGCTAATATACCTACTTGTAGTGATAAATGTTAACTATCTCCTATTTGCGTCAGAGACTCAACGCAGGTTGACACTGCATTCTAAGAAGCAATAACAATTTTATGTCATTCGTTGTTGATCTATAGCCTAGCTCCATTTGCCGAAATATAGCATTATTCCTTGTTCTTAATTTTATAGCAAAAGAGAGGTTAGGTGACGAATGACACAATACTTGGATAAAGACGACTTGGAAACCCAGAGTAACGCAGGTTTTTATTGGTCTGTCAGTTCGCCACGTATCGCCAATTTATCTTCTTTTTCTTTACATCCAATGTTTATAAATTTTTTTTGTTACGAGGTGTTAAAATATTTTTACGTTTTAAGGGGTAGACAGCTAAACGTTGCACCCTGAACAGTTTCTTTCTTAATACATGTCATAAACCAATTTGTGTTTGTTTTTCAGCGCAAGGGCAGCAAAGGTTATGCTGGATCGTGACATACAGTTTTGCGAGGAATTCGAAACTCTTAAAGCTTAGGGAGTCTATTCCCGGGTAAGACAATTTAATATGTTCTGGGACCCTAGAATTTGACGTTATATGTAAGATGTGTCATTAATCTTTTAACATAAATATTTTCCCCTTTGTCTAATTAGAACATTTTTTTATGTGGCTTGGAATTTTTTGCCAGAGAGTGCATGTGTACACTTGCTTACTTGCATGTGTACACTTGCTTACTTGCATGTAAACATTTAAAAGTGCATAAATAAACATAGTGGATTTGAAAATGACCGACCATATTTCGTTTTCTGGAATCGCAGCTCTAAAACTTTTATTTCAAATTTCTACTTGTGATTTACGATCGAGCATTCAACTTCGATTCTGGTTGTCAATTGACCATCAAGCGAATCTTTAGGTGGAGTGTCTCCTTCAATAGAAACTTCAACTTGAAGATATCTCTTTGGAACGAGTCTTTAACTTCAGATTCCGCTATCGTAGTTGATGGGCCAAGTAATTTCCTTGCGTCATATCATTTCTTTCTTCGTTCAGAGTTTCGATTTTCCACTGAGGAGTTTTAAAGCTAGCTGTTTCAAACAATCTTTTACGAGTTATTTACAAAGACAAATTTTCGTGGGAAAGGCCTTAGTGTCTGTCAGCAACAATGCTTAGCTTTGTATATCTGTAGTAACTAATTTAATAGTAAAGGGGTTATTAAATGAATTTACCTTACTTAAAAAACGCTGGATGAAACTGATTGCTCTACATATTCAAACAGACTGTTGAATATTTATTTTAATGCCTTCATATGGAGAGTCCTCTACATCTTTAAATACTCAAAAAAATTTTATTTTTCTATTAAAAATATGACTGGCCGTATTTCGATTCGTCTACACTTTCGACGATGTCTCCATTTTATATGCATAACTTAGCAGTTGTACTTCTTTTATATTGTTTTAATTTATTAAGAAAGCAATAATACGCTATCAATGACATATCATTCAATTTAATTTACATGTTCTGTTACACTATATACAATATGCTAATGAAGTATATTCTTATACATAATATATTAATGAAGTATTCATTCATTGTTCTTGCTCTCCATTCGAGTGAAATCTCTAAATTTTTTCTTAAACGATTTATTATATGAACAAGAATTATATATTTATTTCTAAGCTTTATGGCGCAAGGACATCAAAGGTTTTACTGCGCCAGGATCTGCAGTTTTCCTGGAAATACCAACATCTTTTACTTAAGGGAACACCATCCGAATAACAGTAAATCGTTTCCTTCTCTGGCACCGTTCGGAGACAAATGCAGGGCAACGGCGCGTTATGCAAACGAGCTACAACTGTACCACCACGGAGCTCCAAACTTTAAATAAATAGATAATAAAGCTATACGTAAGAATAAAGCTTGCGCTTATTTAAAATTGTAATAAAAATGGCTGCTCCAAAACTAAGCCAGATCAAGTTATCGTTCGAAATAGGATTTTATTTAATATTTAGACAGTGCAGTCGGGTCTCTCTAGAGAGAGGACTTGGTGTTCAGAAAAAATAGTTAGTGTTAAAAGACGTTCACGCTTTCCGGGAAGGAAGGGTTCTTATTAAGTTTTTCAAAGTTGATAGGGATTCAGGAAACAATTCGTGTTAAAAGGAATTCGCATTAACGAGAAGAGTCATCTATGTCATGTAAATGACCATTCGTCATACCAGTTCGTTGAAACGATGGTTTTACCATTCCCTGCTGTGAAAAGAATAATTCTTTTCATGGAAATGAAACTTTCCCTTTCAAATTCTATTTTATTGTGTTCAGTTTTCCTGTTATATATACCACATAACATATTTCATTGGTAGCTGCAGAGAATTTAAACAGATGCAAATAGAAATGTCAGTTTAAATGCATATTTGCCACTTTTAAGTAAACATAATACACAATCACACAAGTTAGATTTTCCAATTTCTTATTTCTCTATTCGTCACACAAATGTATATTTTCTCTTATAAAAATACGAATTTTAAAATGTGACTTGCTTTTCTGAAACAAGTAGTCAACAATCGCTTATAATTTGACAGCATAGAAATCTTTGCAGGGGCTTGCATTTGAAGCAGTTTGATGTTTTGGCTTTACTAGAAACACAAGATTTTGTGTCAAGTAGAGTTTTGTCAAGAGGAGCAGGAAAAATCACTCGAGCATTAGAGTCCTTGAGCTCTCCTACGTAAGGGCTCTTGTTGTCTAGAGAACCTACTCTAGAATTCACTTCAAATTATAACAATGGTTTAATTTTTTTTTTAAATTTTGTCGCTTTTCCAGAAATAAAAATTCTCGTAGATTTTCCAAAAATGGCAATACTGAGTAGTTCATGTTACAACCATCTGAAATTACCAGACAAGATATACGCTTCAAATTTAATAACACATGCATATATTAATTACAAATTTTCTGCTCTTGGTAACTATTTTTGTAAACTTTCACGTTAAAAACATATGCATATATTTAAAAGCATATATATGAACATTTTCTTCATTATTTTTATATATAAACAAGCCTCTAACTTACGTCAAAGTACAAAATATTTCCTGTTACGTACAGTTGCAGAGAGTTTTACTATTTAGGTTGGACATATTGAAAATAAAATTCTTTGTTGTCAAAATATTTTATTAAAAATATAGCGTTTCTAATTTCTCCAAGTCAAATGATTTGGTAACGAAACGATCAGCTGAACTCAACCTTTGAAATATAAATCAGTTTCGTACACGAATACTGAAAGTTTGCAGGGAATTAAGTACCAGACACTAACTCAAACAATATGCTTGCAATCACAGAATTTCTAATTCTGTATATACCTGATTATTAAATGAAAATCTGGATAGTTTCTGATGTGAATAAAATCTCAAATTCCTTGGAATGCAGAAAAATAAATAAATAAACAAATATTAAGTTTATAACTTTATTCTGCCTTTACAATTGATAAAGAAAAAAATAAATTTACAAAATATTATTAAGTGCCATGAGATTTAAATCTTTCAATTTTTTAACAATTTTATGATTGGAAATCCACAATCATTAAAAGTTTATGGGTTTTTTTTATCTATATCAATCAATTAATCGATCAATTTACTTTATTCATCAAGACTGTATACAAATACAATTCTGAAGAATAATATCACTAAATATAAAATATAGTCTTAATGGGAGATCAGGAAAAAACTGTGTAAATACAGTTTGATGAGTCCCGATCCCCTATCATATACATACAAAGAGAAATGGAAGGTGCAAACACCAACAAAAACTACAGCTAATAAATATTTCCACAATAAAATTATCTGTAGGTATAATAAATAGACAAGGAAAGAAATTCTAACAAAACTAACCTAATCAATTTGAGCCAAATAAAAATATTCACAGTTTGAATGCGGAAAATTTATATCAGAGCATAGTGGCAGAAGCCCAGGATACCACCAGCATAGACTGAAGTAAATCCACCGATAAAAGAAAATGATGATATATTGCATGAAACGCATATAAAGACTCATACATCTATAATTTTAATATATTAATCTCAACATAAATAACACCAACACAAATTTAATTGTAATTATTTATACATGTAATAAAATTTTTACAATACATTAGTTTCAGATGGTTACCTTAATAAACCATATTGGGTCTTACAATCCATAACCTCTCCTCTTCATAAGAACAAAAAAAAAACACCACCAGAATCTGGATATCTCAATATAATAAAAAATAAAAATAATAATGAAAAATTAAAACATAGTTTTAAAATTTTCTGTGACATTATAATATAGATTCCAAGGTACCCCAATTCAGAAAAAAAAACCTCCACGATCAAAATAATTAATTTACCGTCCTTGTTCGCAAAACCCAGCGGGACTCCATGGATTTTGTCAATCTCGAGCATCTGAATGTGTGACAACATCAGGTGTCCCAAATCGGATAAATTTATATCTTCCAAACAATAAAGGCATGTTTACATGACAAGAAATCGAAGTAATAGAAAAAAATCAAAGCAGAACTATAATTTACATTTCAGTAAGTATACATTTAATTTACGTTTAAAGAGATTTGAATTATTTATGTTAGATAGGTCCCGAGGTAACGAGTTCCAGACTCGTGGACATATCGAGTCGATATGGTAATATAAATATTTTTAGTTGCTTCACAAAGAACGAGTAAATTATTATGACGCACAGGATATCTATCAGATCTATTGTTTAAATTTATAATACCATTATGTAAATACGTTTTTATTCTCTTATACATAAGAACAGCAACATTAAAATCCATTAGTTTATTAAAAGGCAAATTTTTGTGATACTTCCAAGGATTCTGTACAAATACATCTGTCTTCTCCTGAAAATCTTCAATATTTTTCTTTGGACCGATAAAATTTTATTTGAGTTTTCCAGTGTCGAAAACGTCCGAATGGTAGAACAGTAATTTAGATGGGGCATAGTTTATTCATTTTTAAGAACTATATTATAATGCCCATCCCATCCTAAATTCGCCTGGAGTAGAATACCAAGAAATTTAATATCCAGGGAATATGGTGTAATATAATTATTAACAGTCGTATCTGGATAGTTACCCATACACCTCTTATTATGGAAAAATATACAAGTTATCTTGGCCTCATTGACTCTACGACGATTTGCCTCATACCATTTGAGTTTATACGAGATTGTACACTTATGCAAATTTGCTAAAGGCTATCGTTGGTATGAAAAAACCTGTGTCATCAGCAAAAATAATAGATAGTGGGTTACAGGTGTAATCAAAGATGTCATTAATAAAAATTAAAAATAACGTTGGACCCAAAATTGAACACTGTGGAACTCATAGTGTATTTAGTAGCAAGTGCGAATCTATATCTCCAATTGAAACATATTGTCTTCTATTATTCAGGTAACTTTTAATCAAGTCTAAGGAAGTGCCCCAGATTCCAGTGTTCATTAGTTTATCAATTAATATTTTATGGTCAATAGTATCTAAGGCTTTATTTATGTCAAAGAATACACTAAATGTATAATTCCTAGCGCTATATGATTTTCTCAAAATTCCTGTTAATTTCAATAAAGCTATTTCTGTTGATTTGTTCTTTTGAAAACCAAACTGGTTTGGGTTACTGATAGAATTTGCTATTAGGAATGAGTTCAATGTCCTTGAAATAAGTACTTCAAAGAATTCGGCAAAGACGGAAATGATGGAAATTGGTCGGGAGTTATTTGGATTTTGCCTATTTCCCTTTTTATAAATTGGGATGACCATAGTTATTTTAACTCAGATGGTATGCAACCAACATTTAACATTAAATTATAGATACGAGTCTAGGGAATTACAAAAGTAATGACACATACCTTACTGGCAAAGGATGGAGACCATAATGACCGGATGATTTATTTATATTCAGTTTCATTAGACACATATAAATCTCGGGGCCTTATAAGTGTTCCATAACCATTGATTGAAGACCAGGTTCCTGAAAATAATTTCTATAACTGGTATCAGTAGTGTCAAAGAATAAATTAATTTCAAATGGTTTATTTGTAAAAATTTGTGCAACATATTAGTTTGGCCTCAGGTCTGAACAATTTCTACTCTTCTAATCAAACCAGAATTTCCATCAGATCCCACAAGATCATTCAAACAACTCCATGATCGCCTAGGGTTATTCATTTGAAAACCATTACTGTAGTAATTAGCTTTGGTCGAGGATATTCCTTTATTTAACCTGTTTCGAAATGTTCGAAAATCCTTTAATGCCTCTATATTTCTTGTTGAGAGAAAACGTGCAAATAATCTTTTTTTTTTTAGTTGTTTTTCTCCTGATTGTATGTCATCCCAGGTTTTCTATTTTTTTTGTGTACATTAATTGGCTTGATTGTAAAAGCCTCATTATAAGCTAATGATAATAGGTTTATAAATCCTGAATATACATCATTTAAATTAGTAGATGAATATATTTGTTCAAAGTTAGTTTTCCTCAATAAATTCACAAATCTTTCGAGGTTCTGTGAGTCACAATGTCTAATATAAATTCTTCTAGGCGGAAGTTTTATCCTGACAGCTGAGCCAGCAAGAAAACTAACAAATATAGGGAGGTGATCACTTATATGTTTTTTCATTACTCCGGAAAATCAATGTTCTTCAATCCCAGAATCCATAAAACAAAGATCTATCATTGTTTGAGTATTTGATGAAACCCTAGTTTGAAGCTCAACAATGTTATTCAATGAATAAGAATACATCATGTTTCTTAAATCCGTCACTGCTTTTGTTTGCATTAATCAATCGATATTAAAGTCACCAATACAAATTAGTTTCAATTTTCGTTTGAGTACAAAAAAAAGGAGAATAAAGAAATAACAATAGCTCATCAGTTTTTTTTCCAGGGGTGGTCTGTATATAACATCAATTATCAAGTTCGCAGTTTCAATAGATTCTATATGAATCTATTATATATATGTGATCATCCACCTTGGTAAAATGTTCATTCACTCTACTAACCACAGACCCCAAAACATAAATCACTACTCCTCCACCCCTTTTAGGAAATGGTCGACCCATGGCATATGGAATATAAATCATCCCCAAATCTATGTATTCGTCGTCATTTAACCAGGTTTCAGAAAGACAAACTCTGGCGAAAATTATTTTATAGAAAAAATGTTTTCCTCTAAATCATGCATCTTATTGAAAATGCTACATGCATTAGTATAAAAAAGTTTCAAGCTTTTAATGTTGTTTACACAGAAATTATTAACATCCTCAATTGAACTATACATAAGATACAAAAAGCAAATAAACAACAAGTGTGTTAGGTATGTACATACCCAGCAAGATCAAATAAAATTTGCCCATTGTAAATATAGACAGATCAAATTTCAGGCAAACAGAGAAATATATGCATTACAATCTAATCTAATGATTTGTTGTCTATCATCATCAAAAAAATAGAGAGAGCGAATAAGAACAAATATAATAGATGCATTATAGCTGTATTTTCTTTACTTATACCAAGCTCATATACCATGCTTATACCATAATTCCCAGTTCGGCCTACTCTAGGTCAAGGAAAGTTTTCATTTCCGTCAGAGTTTTCAGGATTATTTTGTCCTTAGCACCATATTTTAATGAAACAATATTATCATTCACCGTCCAACACGTGATATCCCTCTCACGAAACAATACAGAGTTTCACCAGGAGATTCCATAACAAACAGTTATTTCGACACTGGCGTAAGGTTTAATATCCCTCTCCATAAATTCACTGTACAAAGATCTCCCCAGGCTGGTAAGGTCCTCAGTTATTAACACACCTGATCTTTTCAAAATCCTTTTATTAGAAGATATCCTTTCTTTGTTCATATTCCTTACAAAGTCGGCAATAATAGGCCTAGGTTTTATCACACCAGCTTTATCTCTCATATTATGACGTCCGAAGCGGTGGACAGCTGAATTATCTGTTCTCAATAGTGAGATGCTAAATTTGTTATTTATAAAGTCCAATGTTTTGTTGAGTGTTTCCCCTTCCCCTTTAGGCAATCCATGGATGAAAATGTTCGGTTTCCTATTGTATTTGTCAAGTGAATCGATATAGTCCCTCATTTTACCTAGATCTGCTTCTAATTTAGCAATTTTATCCTTTGTTCTATCGACTTCAGTCATCCACCTGGCTTTCATTTCTAGGACAGTGATTCCAATGGTATCTTTAATACCATATTTGAGGGTCTCCGTATGCGGATTTTCACTTGACCACCCGCTTTGTTTATCAACATTATGCATCTCCTTCATCAGTCTCCCCTCCAGGTTCTCGGATAAGTCATTTAGTTCATTATGGAACGTTTTACGCAAATCACGCATTTCCTCCCTGAACAAAGCTAAGTGAGTCTTATCGGTAGACCCATGGGTATCACCAGACGTTAATCTAGTAATTCTTGTGCTACTCATTTCATCAGCAATATCAAATATCTACTGGTTTCCAAGCAATAAACCCCGAATGGGCAACAAGTAAGTCAATATTCCATCATAATCTGCCGGGCGTACACTACGCACGACTATTTAATAGATTTCCATACTCCTATATGGAGAATAAGCCCAAATATAAAATTTAACCAAAGTCACTCCAAGTTCTTTAAATTGGCAACGTTGTCTAGATATTCGAATTAATCCACATGGTCAAAAGCGGCAACACCTCGCCATGTTCGTTTGCAAAAAAAAATAATTTCGAGATTTTACTATGAGATTTATGAAACTAAAACAAGAAAGTAAGTTAAATATCATGGGCCGATGTTACCACCACATATTCGTGTTTCTTCATTCCTTCACTCTACAAGTAATACGGTCACAGTAGGATAATAATTAATATTTTCAGTGTGAGACAGCTAATGTTTACACTCTGCACTCACTCAGTTCCAGTCGGTATTACTGAAATACATTTAATTTGAAATTAAAAATTAATTTTCAAACAAGAAATATATATATACAGTATATATAAACGTTACACGTTTGTAGAAATTTGTTTTTAAAGTTGTATTTAGTAGGTTCGAACGGGTATTACATTTAAACGTTTAAACATGTCTTATTTTGTGACGATTCCACTAAAATACGTTTGTAAATATTTATAAATAGGGATCTGGCAATAGTAAAATATTTCTACTGACCGCACCCGACTGACGTAACCGCAATGTAAACAACATGTGAACCTTGTTGATTCATGTTCGGGATGTAGTGGCTGCGTTCAATTTTTTCTGTAAGGATGTAATATCTTGTATGTGAGATTGGTTTTAGTGTTTATTTGGTTGTTTTAGGTGCCGTGAGATTCATAGCAGTTGACGACGGTTTATAAATGGGGAAACACGTTGCTGTTGTGAATGTCTCAGAAAAAGCAAGCACGAAAATTGACAATGCGGATATGATTCGGCACCCTGATGAAGAATTGGGTTCGCATTGTTAAAAATTAAGTTACAATTTCTTTTTAAAAACTATGTTTATATTATTTGAATATTGTTTGAAATGTTTAAAAGTTTTATGAAATTATTTGTTAACAAATTTCTATAAACATATGAAACGTTTATATATTACTTAAATATTGTATACAATGATTAAAATTTTGCGAAATTTTTGTTGACAAATTTCTACAAACATGTGTGACGTTTATATTGATTGTTATGGTCTTTTTCCGGCAGACTATTGGCGCCACAATCTACCTAATATACGTAAATTGAGCATCGTAAGTAAATAAATTAAACAGGTTTGTGTATATCAGTCTAATACTATATTTACTTGATTAAATATCTGTGTCATCAGATATGTTGCAGACATGAGCGCAATATGTTGATAGCTTTATTACTTATCTGGTTTATTTTGTTCATTGTTTGGAAAATGTATTCTTAAAATGAGTAGTGAAAACCCTAAGAATATTATGGCGAATGATCCGTCGCGCGCCTTAACAAGGGACCCTTGGCCACCTTTTGTAGGGGGCAATGACCTGGTTAAAAATATATCATTACCGATAAAAAATTATTATTATGGTTACAAAATTGTCTGTTATAACAAATATATTTACAAGAGACGCAAAACTTGTATTGCTGCCAACGAAAATCGAATTGATTTATGTGAAAATATGGGTTTGTTCTGTAAACAGCTTGGACTCATCTAGTGCATAGAATATGGAATCTGTGAGGCGAAATCTGTCAGAGAGACTGGAAACAAATTGAACCTAAGAATTAGTGGGCATAGATCTGATATAAAAACTTTTGCTGAGGGTAAGTAAAATGTCTCTTAACTAAAGCATTTCCAGGTACATGGCTTTTCAAAAGCAAAAATTACTATCTTGGAAACTATCGAAGATCCAGAAATTAGACTCGAAAAAGAAAACTTCTTTATAGGACGACTCTTTACTTTGTTTCGTGGTCTTAACAGCAGTTTCAACGGTGAAGAATTTAAGGAAAACTTTCCAGAAAGATGCATTTACAAGATACGTCGAGAATTTCGGCATCATAATGAATCAAGATTGGCAAGAAGAAGAGGATACAGAGAAGGAAGAGTAAAGAATAAATAAAATTTCAGTTTCAAAACATTAAAGAAGCGATTAATAAGTTCGAAGAAGAAAATGTGCCTCACAAGGGCAGTAAAGAAATTAAGGATATTATCTTTGGGATTAATAATAAAGATGTCTTTGGTTACTTTTCGGAAATTACCACCGGGATTAACAGCTATTAGCTTCCCACGATGGTAAAGGACTTGCTAAAATTTGAGGTTGGTATTTCCCGCGAGGCATGTATCAAAGCAAGAATATTAAAAAGGACGTCGCCCTAACAAGGGATCCCACTACAAATATTTTGTAATAGGGAAAGACCTAATTAAAATATACCATAATCTATAAAAAATTCTTGTTATGGTTACAAAATTGTCTGTTATAACAAATGTATAGACAAGATATACAAAACTTGTATTGCTGCCAATGAAAAACAAATTGATTTAGGTGCATATAGGGGTTTGTTATACATATATGAAGCAATTCGTTTTTTGACCACATATGCAAGAAATTTTAGTAAAGCTAAAAAAATATCACATTGTAATATTTTTTTCTTTGTAGCTGATTTGGAGGAAAAACATCAATCTCGATAATTTGTGTTGTAGTGTTTTATCTCACCTATGCAGAATTTCGAATTAATTCTTTACATATCAGTGCTGTATGCACAGCTCACTATAATGGGTAACACATTCAATAAGAACCGTTTTTTTTTACATAAAAAAATATATCCTACCCTATGACGACCGTTGGAAGCCTTCAAAGTGAGGAACAGGGCCAAGACACCCAAAAATATTAAGATCAATATCAATTAAGATCTATAGCAATGCTCGGTCTACTTTTTAATACTTCAGTTGGCAAGGTAACTATAATTCATGAACATTTTCGCCTCGAAAACACTTTTGCAGAATGGGCACCCCGTAAACTGACCAACGGCAGAATGGAATTGTGTCGGCATTTTCAAGGATTTAACCGATATATTTGAGCCAAAGGAACCGAAATACTTAACCGGTATTTGCATCTGTACGTGGAGTTGATGTATTTACTTTTGCTTGTTTCATAAAGTTAAAATTATCATTATCGAGAAGCATTTTAGGAGAATGTAAGGTCTTACACACTAAAGCTATAAATTCAGCTATGCTAATAATACCCGAGACGGAGTACAGCAGTTTCTTCAGTACCAGGTTAAATAGACTGAATTGTTGTGTGAATCTAAAAGTGTACTCCTTCGATGAATAACAAAATTTTGGTTCAGGTATCTTCAATACTTACTGATTTGAGATAGCAATTTTTGAACTTATTGCAAGCCCCAACGTAAGAGGCTTACTACCTCACATCATGGTCCAGCGCAGCATATTGTGCTCTGTCACTATAAAAAATTTATTCATGTCACCATACTGTCGAAATGCAGAAAAAGTAAAGTTAGAAAAAATCGTCGAATATTCTTCAACATTTCGATTCTGGGGACAGCAGTCGACAAATCGATGCATTCAGCTGCGAAGGAGTATTTGTGAATGTAAAACATACTGATTCAATCAGGTGTCAAAATATTTGTATAAGACATATTTGCTTGTTTTTGTAGAATAGAAAAACTTACAAAAAAAAACTAAAAAGACATACACTTCTTTAGCATTTTACACTTTTGAATTCTTTGTTATTGGCCTGAACCCCGTTCTAGAGATCAAATCAAATAATATCAAACTGTATTTCGAGCAAAATTTATATTTTGTTTTTATATGTAGTAAACCAACTTTCCTTTAGAAACATGTAAATAAATTTTTGCCTTTTTTCGGTCACTGTCATTATGTCGCGGCCATTTCCACACCCCAACATTGATCTGAAAATTTTACCCCAAGCGAAATATTAAAATGAATTTACCAAAGCCTTTATGGCACGAGAATGTTTTACACAAAAAATAATAATATACCTTCATAGTCTACTTTCACCATTTGAGTATATATCGATGCTTTCTTAGCAATGTCAAATCTTCAAGTCGTAGACCGTGCCAATTATGCAATGTGTGCCCATAAATGAAGTTCTTATTTTAAAAAGCTGCAAGTGTGAAGCTACTCGACGGAGAGAGATTTCATACTTATTCTGAGGACGCCTGCGACGATGGAAGTCTGTTTGTCTCTGAAGAAAATACTTATTTCGAAAGTTGCACGAGGATACATGCAGCTCCATATGCGAGCTGGAATACTGTAGGGAAAAATTAAAATGTCACAAATCTCAGGATATAAACTATACATTGCGTGATCACGCGAGAACATATTCAATAAGATGTCTTATATTGCGATAAAAGTGCTAAAATTGCATGTAATGCCATAAGGGGTTTATCCAGGACTTATAAACTGGGAGTGTTCAAGACTTTTAGGGGGTGTGGATTATATTTTAAGTGTTTTTGGATGTGTGTTTAGATTTCATTAAGAGGGTGTATGAAAAAATCTGAAGGGTTATTTGGGGGGTGTATAAATCCCTATCTACCATAGAACATAATTTTACTTGAAATATTTTTGATGTGGTGATGATGTATATGATGTATGATATATATGATGTGATAATGGTCTTAAGACTAGATAAGGTACGTTGACGGCAGACATATTTGTTTTAGTCAAATTTGTGCTTATATTCAAATATATTATTGTTTAATCACACGAAATATCCTCAGTATCGTAAGTTTTGAATTATGCATAATACGCCAGGAAACAGCGCCTGGTTTCATCCATGCGGCGACTTTCGAAATAAATATTTTTTGTGCCGAATAAAATTCCATTGCCACAGATAATCCCATGTCAATACAAAGTGCTTTTGTTGAATAATTCACCAGTTTCACATTTTGTAATATGAAGTTTGGTTACGAATACTTCTAATGAAGAAGCCAGAAAATTATCTGAAAATAATAGTCAAGAGAAACTAAATTTGAATCCAATGGATAAGAAATCCAAATGTCCAAGCTACTGTAATTTTCATTAGGATAGGCGTACTATTGATCTAGATTCGCACGGAAAAAAAAAAGGTTAAAGCTCTTTCCATGAAACTCTCTTGATCTTAATTAAGGTGAATGTCATCAGAAATAATGTTGTTGAACACATGGGGTTTAATTAGGATGGCTCTAGCATATTGAGAGGCATTGAGAGAAAGTTTTCTATTAAAATACAAAAGTTAGATGTATAAGACATTTTTAGTGGTATGGAGGGAAAGGATTTTCGATCTACACTTAATCACAAACACTGTCAATAATAATTTATTGTGAAAATTGATAAAGAATTTATTATCACCATCAAATATTCCATTAACTACTATCTTTAAAACGTATTTCCAGTTTATTATTTTGTATTTCATTGTTAATGTCAGTACGACTCTGATAATGAATTTCATAGTTATACCAAATTTTCCTATAAGTGTTCAAAACTGTATGAGAAAAAAAGAAATCAGATTTCTGAGATTAAAAGTTTTATTTGCTTCTGCATTGCGACACTTTTCTTTGAAATTATTGATTAATTGTTCTTTGAAATACTTTTGCTCGTTTGCTTGTGTTTTTGAAACCAAAGGATAATGATGGTCATGCTGAACAATTTTCTCAAAAATCCGATACTCTGCTTTCAAGTGAACCAAACCCAGGTCTACGGTGCGTAGAAAAATGTCACCCGTTTGAAATAATACCATGAGTAGAACTCGAGTTGATGGAACGATTGGCGAATGCATTACCTCTTCATACCCCTACGACAATAAACTTACTTTTCTCCATAAATATCCCAATCTCTTATACCGCATAAAACATATATCATACAAATTGTATAAAACTCAGTTAGATAAATATATATCATTATTGTCCATTTAAGTCTTAGGGAAACAAATCCCCAGACAACCGTGAGCAGTTACTTAGTAAGCTTTCTCTTTTTGGCGCCTTTGGTAGTCGAGCTTGGATTAATGTCACGCTAGGAGAAAACTCCTCCTCCTCTGCGCCTTCGCAGGGCCTTCTTTGTGAAGATCTTGGTATTTTCTGTAATTGTATGATATTTATTACTGCGTTGTAATTTGTTATCTATGGTTAATTAGTAAAATTGCTCACAGAAAGCATATTAACGTTATTTGAGGGCTTTACAACCGCCATTAATGATGACAAAATTTTATGTTGCTTCAATTTGTTTACATATGTTTGAGAAGTTATATGATGAAATCTGGAATGATTTGAGAAGTTGTACGATGATCTCGAAACAACAAATTTTGAGATATCAACAAAGTCTTTAACAATTCAAATAGCGAATTCTTTAAAATAGATTTTGCGATGGTAAGATGCTCATAATTCATAAGCGATTAGATTATTTTAAAGAAATTTTAAGATCATTCTTTATTAAAAATTGTTTAAAAGTAATTTTTTTAAACTTTATAAATTTAACATTTGCGTGGAAGTTTGAATCTCTTGTACTTAATTTTAAAATGTCTCTAATTTTTTGAGAGGTAGAACGTTAACGTCTCTTGTAACCAGGGTGAGAATCAAATTTGTTTGTTTGTTTTGTGGTTTTACGGCTCAAAGACTACAGTGGTCATGCTGCGCCGGGACCTACTGTTTTCCGAGGAATCCGAACCTCTTAAGGCCTAGGGAACTCAAATTTTTTTACAAGGGGGGGATAAAAAATTCTACTTCTACTAAGCTAGTGGCCAGGGACGTGCCAAAGTTTTATAGAATGGGGTAGGCGAGGGATCATTTACGGCAGCAAACTGGTGACGCCATCTATTGCGGCAAATTCCCAACAGTTGTCTTAAAATATTACTTAGAGAAATTAATTGTTAATTATTTAATTAAATATTAAAAATAAAACTAATCATAAAACAACAATCATTTGAAAGATTTACTATTTTACTGATTTTACAAAGTACACGCTTTAAGATCGATAGTTTCACAAAGACTGAAAAAAAATATACAGGTAAAGAGACGCTAATTTTTTTAACAATAGATATACCGGGGGCACTATCAAAGCAGTATTATTGACGATATGGTGCTGACATTTATTGACAGAAAAGAAATTAAAATCTAAGTTTCTTTCAGCTTTGCTACATTAGTGGAAATGTTTAATGATATTTTTGAAGTTAAAATTTTAATAGTATTACTCGATAGTGGGGGACGAAATATACCTTTCACTCCTTCTCCTCTGAGATTTGGGAGCGAAAAACCCTGCCCCCTGTTGACACGTGCCTGCTAGTGACGTAGTTGGTAAAGGCGACAACAGGGTTCTTGTTAGGGGTTAGCGACCCTGGACAAAGCTGATTTTAGCGGCCCTTAAAAATATTTTGACATAACACAACGATAAAAAGATTTACCAGGGTTTAGCATTACAAAATAAAGTCCTTCACTTGTCTGAACGCTGTAGGTAAAGATAAAGAGAATATAATGAAGTTAAATTAAAAATAGGAGATAAAAATTAATTAAATAAAATACGAATCATTGTAATTTATTATTACTCTAATTATTAAATTATAACGAATTAATGAAAAGCTAATTCCCCTACCCCCTACCTCACTTCCCCTCACCCACTTTTTTTTACCTGTTCCTCTTCCAATGACCGACTTTCAAAATCGGATGCTACGATTTACCGCCTGCGTTAATCGTCAACAGCCTGTAAACCGCTCTTCCGAAATTGATTTATTGCTTTCGAAAACAATCAGGTTATATTCCCAAGATAGGGTTCACGAGTGTCTTTCTCATTAGCGGCTACTTCGAATATCAAAGGGATATCCGATGTTCCCTGAGAAGTACACCTCTATTCCCTTAGGGAATTGTTGCAGTTATTTTTAGCCCTCCCTCCCTCCTATTTCCGTGATGCGCCCATTTTAGCTCTTTCCCAACTCCCCTCTCGTCCCCTCCAAATCCCACCTTTCCTAAAACCAGTGATATCGCTCAAAGTAACAAACGACTTTAAGAATCAAAAAAGTATCGTGAAAAAAAATAAGAATGTGAATACCCTTTTTTTTCTAATATCATAGAAAAGAAATAATCATCCCTGGCAGAAGTTAATTAAAATCTTTTGCCGGGGATATATTTTCACGAGCCGGGGAAATCCCCCATCACCCCCTCCCCTGTTAATTCGCACTCAGCTTGTAACTGTATGTCCAGTACAGAGAAAAAATCACTTAGCTCACTGTAATTACCATGATTATTTTGATATAATATGGCTTTAAAATAAAAATATTTATTTCATAATATATACAAGGTGATCATAATTAGAATTGCAATTTAAATCTCTATAAACTGAAAACTACTGGATTAAAAGTTATCAAACTTGGAAATAATATAAAGGAGTTCATGGGATTTGATATCACACAAAAATAATAATAATAAAAATAGTAATTTCTAAAGTTACCACCAGGGGAAAATCAAGATTTATTCTTTGTACTGGCATCATAACACATATTCAAAAGAGCAATTATGACATTATATATTCAAGATGCTCTCGGATGCTTTCTGAAACCAGGTTAAAGCGCAATATTGCGCTCTTTACAATAATTCGATGCATATCAGCCGGAATGTTACGTATATATCGCTGAATCGTAGTTTTCACTTCTGACAAATTTTTGGTGTTACCACGATAAACATCGATGAAAGAGCGAGTAAAAAACAACAAATTACCACAGTTAAAATTATTTAATAACACCGTTGATAACTATTTCGGTGGCTGGTCCACCACCAACCTCCGAACCGTTGTGAGTCTGCTTACATACGTGGGGGGGTGAAACTTTGCCAACTCCGTGATTACATAAACAGTGATTTCGTGATAACCCCATAGCCAATAGTCACATGGGTTGAAGTCTAGTGATAGAGATGGCCATGAAACTGGAAAGTGTCGACCAATAACCCTGTCGTCCCAAAGGAGCTGTAATGAAAAACTTTTCTTTGAGCGGGATCAGTAGGTTGAATTTGCTGAATACATCTGATTTTATAAGGGTAGTAATGCAACATTCTACGAAGGATTTTATGCACAGTACTGATTCGTGATTCCTGAAATGTGATTGTGAATGTGAAAGAGTACATAAGCTGCAATTCCCGTATACATTTTCCATGGTTGCTTCCTCCGCTACCAATGAAGCATATTCCTGAATTTTACAGGAGCAGGCTTCCTTCCCCGTCCAGGTGGGAGGGATAACATACTCGTACCTTCAAATTGCTTCGTTATTTTCTTCAAACCTGGAGTAGTAATCGATCTTTCTCGTAACCTTGTCAATTATATTATATTGCTTCAATTCACACCGTTCCATTGATAATAGCATTTCAAGAGCAAAGCACGATGCTTCAAAGTGATATAGTTAAACCCTTTTTAACGGAGGGATACGATCATCCCGCTTTTACTGTTAGATAAAAATTTCCCAGCGAAAACTGATTTACAATAATGTATTTCAAACCCTTGCTTAGCGGTCACCCTCAGATAGGGATACGGATACAGTTTTCATGATTCATTCCATTAGATGAGAACCCTTGACAAACCACGAACTTCGACGGATAAAATTCGTACGAACGAAATCGAACTTCGGCCTTCACGGCGTTTCTCACAACAGGAAACTAAAGGAAAGAGCAAAGAAGAATTTTCCCTCCCGCTAACAAATATTGGTAACTGACTCGGATTCGTGCATTCAAATAACTAATGCTTAACAAAGACTTTTATAATAAATATATCATATAGTGATCGATACATTGCATGAAACTACTAAATAATTATCAACACAAAATTACGGCTGTACAAATTTATTATTATCGGTTACTCGATTAGCACGTAGGTTCTCTAAGCGTAACAACGGAAAAACAATGAATTTAATCTCGCAATTAAAAATACATTTTGAAGGAGAAGGGCTGGTGAGTAAATATAGTAAGCCATTTCAAGCCTTTGAAAATTTGCAAAAATTCTTGGATGTTCATAAAGCCAAACTCCCTGGTCTTGACTACAGCATGCAACGCTATTTTTCCCCTCATAATGAATTCATTCTAGTTTTGTAGGATAAAAAATCCATCTGTCTTCACTAAAGTATTTTCAAGTTTCGTAATTTTGGTTCAGTAATTTTCATTTTATAGAGATCTCGAAATGAAACTTTAATTATGATAACCTTGTACATTGTTGTATATCTTTGACAACTGAAGATGAATTTAGACCTTAATCACGCATCAGTGGTAACTTCATCAATGGTTAATTCGAATCCGCTGACTGTGGATTCAATTTCCATGTACGCCGATTTGGCGTAAATCTTTTATTATGCCACAGCGTTAAAGCGGCTAACGATTATTTACCAAGATCTGTCGGTTTAAAAAGTTATTAAATGATTAGAAAATCGAAATCGGACCGCCAAAAGAAATAAAAATTCCTAAGCATTCTGAGCAACATTATTGACTTTCTGGATCGGGAACTGATAAAAAAAAATTAGCAAACTTTAGTGGAAAATATTTTTTCAATTTCTATATCAGATTTGAAGGATCTATGAGTCATTAGAACGATGGATGGATCCATATTCTTTTATTATCCCAAACAAATTTATTCAACTATACGTGTTTTAAGGTAAGTTTAAGCAAAACTGGTCCAAGTTCACAATGGGGAAAGTTCAAAAAGATCTAAAAATATAAACAACTGCTCACGAATCTTTGAAATGGGCCATGCACTGGTGAAGTGCTAACATGTTCGCCTAGTTTTCGTTGCTCCGGGTTCGATTCCTAATAGGGTTAAAAACAAAACACTTAACAACTAACTGTTTATTTTAATGTGAGGGTTTGTTCTGTAGGAAACAAAATGTCCGGATTTCTCGATAACCTATAGGGCTTGGCAGTAGCGCAGCAATTCAAAACTCATGAGGGGGAAACTCGAGTGGCTTTAAAGAAGATTATGTAATGCGGCCTTAGAGAAAGTGTGTTTTGATACCCAATGTGGGGCTTGAGCCCCTCTCAGCCCCTTATTTCATATGCCACTGGGTCCAGAAGTACCGTAACACTTTCTGTCCTTATACTGTAAAACTCACAAATAAACAAAACGTTGAAGGGTCTTTCTCAGAACTTGTTTAATATGCAAAACAGGTATACAAACACATGGTTCGTTATCGTGAGATTAAAAACTGCTTTTATTAGCCCCATCTTTGCTAAAAACACGAATGTGAAAACCTACTATAAATGTCAGTATTTTTTAATTTCAGAAGCTTTGAGTTCCTTTGAACTATTTTCTTTTTGAGTGAACTTTGATTTCTTCATCATGGTTAATTTTTTTTATGCTAGTGGCTTCTCCGAGAAACTGTGCTGATTTGTCTGGTTATCTGTATTTTAAGGAACTTTGTCTATAAAATGAACGCCGATAAACATTTTAGTATATTACTGGTTTATTAGTAGAAATTTC
>QLNU02014802.1:120091722-120111119 GCA_006491805.2 Dysdera silvatica | reverse complement strand
TTTTAATTTGAAGTTGAGAAACACCTAAATTATTTGTTTAAAAAATGGGTACATGCTTCTAAAACAAACAAGCTTTTCAATCGCAAATAATTGTAACTATGGATTCCCAAAATAAAATTGCATTTTATCACGGTATTAAAAACGAAAGATAGGATAAGAAGGCCTTCAAAAATGAATTTTTCTCAAAAAATATTTACGTTGCTGTGAATTTTCTTCGTAGTTATTAATATTTGTACAAGTGAGGGAAAAAGTGTAATAATAAAAAGTATTTTACTTTATCTAAATTTAAAACTGCTCCTTTCAAATTGAATTATCTTAATTTTCCAATCATAAAGTTAGACAATGACACTCGGTAAAACTTGGTATATATTCTCAGAAACGATGGGTATTGTGTGGTTTCTGAATTACTGTTTTGTGAATATAGCTTTATTTGATAGTCTAATGGCATGCTGCTTTCAGAAAGGGCTTTACAAACAGCGTCACAATATCGCGATACGTGGAGAGATTCTGCCTTCAATAGACGAGTATATTGTCTTCATAGACATTGATTCCGTTGAGGCAATTACGGGCTTTTGGATGCCAAATAATTATGCGACAAATCCACCATATACTGTTCGGTCACAAAATAAATAAATCACAATTGATATTGGATAGCGAAATTAAAGCACAGAAACTAGGAAGAAATGAAGCAAATTTACAAAAGTGAAAAATTCTTGAATTAGCCTTAATGCGGAAAAGAAAACATATACTTATCAGTACCCATATAAAATGCAACACTGGATACCGTATGTAACAGAACATAGCAATGAATCATATAAAATTAATTTTTAAAGAACATTTTATGCAGATTGTGGTTGATATTCAAGAATTTTATTCACATGAGTTTATGTAAAATGCCCGTATGATAGGTTGAAGGTGTAAGATAAGTTGACGTAGCATTACAAAGATGATGTTTAAGTAAAGAGGACGTTATAAGCGTACGTAATGTTAATTTAAGGCCTTATTTACTTTTATAACTTTGTCTTTACTTATAAAAGTGGGAGATATTCGTCTATATTTAAGACTTTGGTTTGCGAGTAAAACAACAACTAAACATTGAACATGCATCATTAGTGAAAACAGTGGAAGGTTCTTCTGTATGTCACTTCACCTTTCGCGTGTAAAGATGATACTCCACCCCTTTATTACAATATAATAATGATAGTAGTAATAATAATAATGACGAGGTATTTTCAAACAACATAAAAATGGAGTTTAGTCCGAATAAATGCAAAATACTTGGAGGCGCCAAACAACGGATAACAGAGGAATTGTGGAAACCATGCAAGAACATGAAACATATAAATATCTAGGAATAATGCAGGCCCAAAGACAGGAACATAAACTAGTCAGGACAAAGCTCACACAAATGTACAAGGACAGGCTAAAAACAATATTGAAGACCAAGCTGAATAGCAAGAACATCACACAAGCAATTAACTTCTTTGCATTCCCAGTACTAACATACTCCTTTTGGAATCATCAAATGGTCAAACATAGAACTAGAGGATCTACAACGGGTAATGAGAACCATACAAACAAAATACAGACAACTACATCCGTCAACAACCCAAAGAAAAACTATTCCCTCTAGAGGATGATGGACGAGGACAAATCGACCTGAAAGATCTCCATGAGAAGCAAATCCATAACGTGGGGCAGTACTTCTTTGAAAAGAGCATGCAATCTTCTCTCATCCAAGCAGCAGTAGACGTAGTAGACCCACACACCGCTAAGTGTCAGTACCGACAAAGAAATACCACCCGTACACATTGAAAAGAAACTGAAGGAACAGGCAGGCAAAGCACTTCATGGCAGACACTATAATGATCTTCAACAGCACCACATCTACAAAAAAATCTCGAACACATGGCTAACCCAAGGAACCTTGCAACCGGAAAGGATTCATGATGGCAATGCACGACCAAGTCATAAGAACAAGAAATTACCAGTGATACATCCTGAAGAAGAATATAGAAAATGAACAATGTAGACAATGTGACAACATCTGAAACAATACAACATGTAACATCAGGTTATAAGATGATTGCCCAAAAAGACTGCAAATAACGTCACGACTAGTGGGAAAATAATTCACCAAAGGCTTGCTGTCAGAGCCAACCAGATAACCAACATAAACTTTTACCACCAATACGAACCAGAAACAATACTAGAGAACAAAACACACAAATTGTACTGGGATAGGGCTATTATGAGGGACAAAACGACACCACACAACAGACCAGACATAATCCTAATTGACAAAACCACACACATCACAGACATAGCAATACCCAACACAAATAACATTCAGAACACATACACCACAAAAATGACTAAATACCAAGACTTAAGGTAGGAAATTAAAGACATGTGGTACATGGATAAGGTAAACGTTATCCCTCTTGTCTTATCAGCAACAGGTATAATACCAACCACACTCCAAAAGAACTTGGAGACACTTGAAATTAACGCCAACACATATATTCAGATGCAAAAAGCAACAATACTAAACACCTGCCGAACAGTCAGAAAATTTTTAAACTTGGCACCAAAATGAAACATACAAAAATATTTTTAGAACTTGGCATCGCCAGTCATAAGCCTAATCCGCCAAGTGCGAGAACACAAACAAAAATAATTATAATTTAAAAACTTCCGATAGGGAAATGGAAAGAGAACAGTAGCAAGATGAACTAGTAACGGGTTTTCTTTCCAGTAGCAAGAACAAGAGTGTGTGCAAGAACGAAGTGTTTAAAAGCGCTTTCAAAATGTTTAAAATATATCCGGCGTTTAAAAGCGCTTTCGAAGTTCATGAAATTTATTATATATATATTATATTATAAAATTACTCTAAAATGCCGGAAATTTCTCCAAAGTGTTTAAAAGCGAACTTGAAGTGTCTGAAATATCTCCGAAGACTTTCAAATTGCTCTTGAAGTGCCAAAATTTCGCCGAAGTGTTTAAAATTGCTCTAAAAGTTCTGTTTTCTTAAAAATTAAGAGTTATATAATTTAATTTCTATTCTATAGTTCCCCAGTGATCTATTAGTTACGTCTGCCACTTTGATATCTGTTGGGTTTAGGATCGACTATCAAGTAACACTGTTTGTTCTGTATACAAAAAAAAATTATAATTAAAGAATCAAATGATCTTTAAATGGTGGCCGAGCAAGCGGCACTGTGTTTCTAGGAGAGGAAGGGTCATAATCCAAGAGATGAGGTTGAATTTCCATTTGGAGATCAGAGTCCAGGGCTAAATGTATAGCCCAACACCGAAGAGAAAGCGGAAGATAGCTTAAAGAACAAAGTACATAGTCTGTGGGGAAGTGTGAATCCCATAAATGTCCTAAAAATCCGGTGGAACAGGCAGGCCAAATTGTGTGAAGGTTTGAAAGAGTTCTGCTCTCAACAGTAGGTAAGCATTGAAGTGTAGAAAGAATCAAGTAACCCTGATTAATTATGAACGCAACATAAGGTGGTATTAGTCGCCTATTATGATATTCCTAGGTCAAAACGACTGACAATTATTTTACCTGTATTTGGTAGTTTGAAAAACAGCAGGCACCAAATGGTTTGAAAACCATAATGATGGGCATTTGGAAAAAATTCTCGAGAACTTTTATTGTTGGTAAAATACTTTTTTTGGGGGTTCAAACTTATCAAATATGAAGTACTGAAAGTCACTTCATAGACAGTATCCAGAATATAACCATTTACGTAACTTAAATAATTGCTTTAGTTTCTAAATGACACAGAACTTCAGCGAAAATTTCTGCTGAAATTCTGTGTTGACATTACCCCAAAAACTGGATTTTAATAACGATTTTCTAAAAATATTTAACAGTGAGCAAGTACATTGGAATTAATCGTCTAATATCTTTGATCATTTTTTCAAGAAGGTTTTCACTGATGAATCAAAATGTTAGGTATTAAAATATAAATGTTTTAAATATTAAAATCTTTTGCTTCGCCACAAAATTTTATACCTAAAAATTACTTTATAGTTATTTAACAAATAACTTACTTCATATTTATAATATTCCTCAAGGTATTCGGATGACAAGGTCCATGTCTTAAAAAGACTGGAATAGAGGTTTGCCAAAAACACTAACGGGAAACATGAAAAATTAATCATTTTTATGATTACACCTAATTAATTAATTAACCCCTCCACTATTTACCCGGAGCTGAGTCAAGGTAGTGCTTATCGTCCGGTTTTTGCCATTCACAAACCTAACTCGATAAAAAAAATTTTGCTGTTGTAGCCCAAAACATGAAAATGTTAGTCTGTGAGATACGTTAGACTTTACTTCCGGTGTCGTTACCTTTAAAGCCTTAATCTCTTATATGCTCAAGGTTAAGTATCCCCTAACTTCTCCTAACCGATATTTTGCTGAATGAGACAGATATTTATTCATTGTGGACTGTTTGTTAAACGAAATTGCTAAAAAATCGGTATTAAATTCGTCGAAAAGCCCATTGAGGCATCTATACTTATACAAATCGAACACTACGCAGATTAAATAAAGCAACAATTTTTCTCATTTATAAATACGTTAATGTCATCAGCATCTATAACCAGAAGCTCTCCTGGACATTCTTTTAGTTCCTTTTCTGAGACGTCCACGATTGCAATTCACTCATCATTAGTAAAATTTGATTTAGGAGTAACATGACCCAAATATTTATACAAGTCGAGCACTACGCCGATTAAATTAAGAAACAATTTTTATTGTCGTGTGCATTGTACATGTGTTTGTGTGACAGTTTACTTAGTGTAAACACCAATGAATTATAAAAATTTAACAAAAGCTTCGTTGAAATTTTATTGAGCAATTGAGGCTTTCCATAAAATAGTATAAGCATTATCCATTGGCATTTGTTTTCCATTATATACCATAGTGAATCAGGCAGATAAAATTTTTACACCAAGCTTTAATAAACAGCACAAGTTAATATTGCCAATTCATCACGTCATTGTATACGTCAACAGAACAGCTTTAAAATGTTGTATCGTTAAATTGATAGCTTGTAAAGAAGAGCATTATTTTTAAGACCAACTTTTTTAGGCATAGTAATATTAACGCCGATGTTATGGCTAAATGATGGAACGTTCGTAAAGAAAAGAATTTTTTTGCGTCTTATGGGGCACGCTCCCACGACCTTCTACATTCCCGGCAAGTGCTTTTACCAACTAAGCTACAGACGACAAACATTCATTCCCTTACGAATGTATTCAAATCGTAAAAACATTTCTTTTCTTTACGAACGTTTCACCATCTAACCATGCCATAACATCGGCGTTACTATTACTACGCCTAAAAACGTTGATAAAAATTGTTTCTTAATTTAATCTGCGTAGTGTTCGACTTGTATAAATATTTGGGTCATGTTACTCCTACATCAGGTTTTGCTAATGACGACTGTACTGTAATCGTGGACTTCGCAGAAAAGGGAATGAAAGAACGTCTAGGAGAGCTTCTGGTTACAGGTGTTGATGGCACTAATGTAAGTACAAGATGGAAAGGTGTTTTCCATAGGTTAAGGGAAAAATTTGACATATCTCTGCAGTGGGTGGTGTGCCTCCTCCATTTTATTGAACTTCCTTTTCGGAATCTTTCCTAAGATAAAGATGGTGATACATCCGGTCCATCAACATACACAGGGACGATAGGCTCAAAACTTTCGACCTGTGTAAATCTTCCCGTCATGTAATACAAAGCAGCTGAATGCAACTTACCTGATATTGACAGTGCAATTCTCAGTAAAGTATGTTTAATCTATTTGTATGACATATACCAACAGTGGATTCTGGTCATTATATTCCCGATTTCGGCATTGGAGATTCTCGTCGTATCCACAAAGCTCCCTGGCTAACCACGGCAAACAGAATACTCCGAGTGCACATTTCTGCCTTCAGAAAGTTTCAGGAGAGTGGTGACCTACACACTTGCAATTTATGCCTTGATGTGGTTTTCAATTCACATGAAAAATGACATCAAGGATGGGTCTAGGCATCTCTTTGAAGCCATTTGCCTCTCAAGGTATTTACCTTTTAAACACTGCACCGTTGTTGATGATTCAATTGCTCACAATGCTTTTTTTCTTGCCTGAAAACATCCTTCCCTGTACGGTTACTGATTCTCGACAAGACGCGCCCAAAGACACACTTAAGAAAATTTTACAAGCCTGATCAAAGTCTTCAGGTAACTAACTCATCTGGTGCTGTGCGCTGAAATATTGTCCCAGCTTTTTATTTCAAAGCAAACCACTACTGGGAAATGATTGACTGGTCTCATCCAAGTGTATCAATTGCTTCACCACCACTGCTGAGAAGAATATATAATGACGAACTTACAGAGAAGCTCTCGGGAACAGACACAACACACGAATGGTACTTTACCAACTTTCTGTGCCACACAGTGGCAGTGGAAAGGACGGTTAAGGTGGTAACGGAGGCCCAGTCGTACTGAAATTTTCTCGCAGAATACTGATATGACTAGGCCTTTTCCGAACTATTACGTCTCAATGCTCGAAAATTTTCAAAAAATTTTCTCGGCTCACCGTAGTGTGTAGGTACTAAAAATATATGTGTATATTTGGACTTTCGCAAATAGGCTGTTAGCAAGTTTATTATTACCAGTAATTTTTCATGCTTTTAAATATTTCAATCCGAAAATATGAAGCTTTTCATTGTCGTATACAAAAATTCATTTTATTTTATTATTTTATAGTATATTTTTCAAGTTCAATGTCACAATTAATCACTTATCTGAATAAAAATATCTTTACATATGTAATATTCTTTCTTAATTAGTATTTTACAATATTTTGAGGGTAGCCCTTCTATAGACCACATTTTTAAAAGTCAACAATTTTACTTTTACATTTAATTAATAATTCAAAGAAAACATTATTTTTGTATCGTATTATAAAGCAGACATGTTCTAGCTAAATATTGCAGTATCATTATTTTGAAAATCTTCAAGGGTTTGGGCACAGTTCCTGAAATAAAATTGGTAACCCATATTTAGACCATCTCCTCTACGAACTGTCACTCGGTAAATTGTACGTTTCTTTTCTTTTCACTTTTTAACAATTTTATTTTATGTTACTATATTCTCTAATGAAAGTGCCTATTCATATGAAAATTTACATGATAATGATAATCAATATATTATTTCTTCTTCCAGTTTAAATAAAGACTAATTTTTTGCAAAAAGCGGGTCCAATATTAAGAAGTAAATAAATACTTTTAAAATACTTATAACTCCTTAAATAGTAAATTTCTTCTGCATTATTTTACACCAATATCGCCAATTATAATATTAATTTAAATAAATTATAGATGTTATAAAAAAAAATTAAAAAAGTTAATCGAGATTTAAAACATATTTTTATGATTATATACAAATATATACTCGTTTAAAATTAATCTAGGAGATAAGAAAGAACGCGAAAAAAGTAAATAATTGACTTAACGTACTATTATTATAATTATTTCTAAATATTCTTCACTTGAAATGTCTTCCTCGAAATAAGAAATTTATCAAGCTACTTAATACACAAATTACTAAGTTAAGATCGACGAAAATTTAATATTAAAATCTGATGCGGTTCATTTAAAATGTAAGATAGAAAACATTCTGGACAGCATTAAAAATTCAAGATTTCGAATTTGCATCAACCGTAGAATATGACACTAAATGAAATATGCATACAGCTTCACAGGGTGTAATATTTGGGGCCGTGATATTATTCATGAGCTTTAATTCTGTATATATATAACGAAATTTCAGATTTTTCCTGTAATATGAGCATAGAGGCCTATTAAATTTATGCATAATAGATTTACTTATTCCACAGAGTGTCGAAGAAATTTCTTTACACTTTTCAAAAGTTAATGAAAATCGAATGATGACAAACACGAAATTACTCTTCGTGAAGTTCGGCACTGAACATCATGAAATCTTTCATTTTTAACAAACATTAATATAAATTTAGAAAATATATGTGCCAATGGTCTCACGAAACACATGTACATGGTATTTGATTTATGAGTGTATTTAATTTATTAAAAGTTTTAGTTTAATTTATTTTAATTTAATACAATCTATTTGTCTTGCTGTGCCACAGTTAACGGCTAACGGGTTGTTCACCCAACTATGCTGAGAAAAAAACACTTATGGACTAAATACTTACTGTCCAGATAGTAAAGAAGCATGCTCAGGACGTCCCGGGGACGTCCTGAGGATGTCCAAAACGTTCTCAGGACGTCTCAAGTATGATTTTTGCTATCTGGGTGCAGTTGATGCTTGTCTTAAGAGACTCGAATTGGCTAGAAAAATGTGGCTTCACCGTCCTAGGCTGACGTAGGTCCGGTTCTCTAGACGAAGTTCGGTTCTGGAGGCTTGGATACCACGAAAAACTGTACGGAGCCGCATGACCTTCCCAATCCTTGCGCCGTAAAAGTACAAATATAAAAACAAACAACAACTGGTATTTTCAAGCGTTACACAATTAACAGTTATGATAGCGGCCATGATCCTAGTCCAGTTTTCCAGTGTGACGAAGCGGCAACTGGTAAACAATGTTGATTACCTATCTTCATTGGAAAAAATCCATAAATGTGATATCCAAAGTTCAAGGTAACCATGCTATCAACCTACTTATAGTAATTTGTTTTGTAACGACTATTTTAATGATAACAACATTGCACTTCGGCCAAGAAAAAATTTCGAACTTTTCACTAACCAACGAAATAAAGTATATTTTTGTATCTAGTACCGTCCGTTTTCTATATTTTCTTCTAATATAAATGTTTTCGTTATTCCTTAAGGTAATTGTTTTCGTTATTCCTTAAGATAATTGTTTTCGTTATTCCTTAAGGTAATTATTTTCATTATTCCTTAAGGTAATTGTTTTCGTTATTCCTTAAATTAACTGTTTTCATTATTTGTTAATGTAAAAATTTATTACTGCTTTTTAAAGTAATTTTTTTCATTGTTTCCTCAAAGTAACGTTGTTTCACTACTTTTTTTTTAAAGTGTAAAAATGCACTTATACCTGGCTCCCAACCTCTGGATGTACAATTTGCGGGTGGTTTTCTCACATGCTAATTAACTGGGTTTCTTCAAACTCAAAAACACAATCCCGGATTTCGAGTTTTAGAAAAAAAATTCCATTGTGTGCCTATGTTACCGTATTTACATTGTCCAAACACGGCGATCTCTTCGTAAAAACATGCATCGCTAAAAGAGCATAATGCTTAGGTTCTTACTTGTGAGCGTAAGCATTATGCTTACTGGTGAACGTAAGCATAATGCTTACGTTCGCAAGTAAGAGCACCATAGACAAACCAGCCTTGACAAACACTTATTGGAAAGTTGACTATAAATTTTATTTCGTGATATGAAACTTACACAGAACGTTTTCTCTCCACTTGACCTCAATTCTTTTGAAGCCCCACACCTAGCCGCTGATGACGATATCACAATTAATGATCAGTTGCCTTCCAACATCGTTTCTCCCATGTGGAAAGAATTTCTTCCCATTTGGAAAACTACACTAAAACTGAAACGCTTCAACAGTCCCACGGACTGTTTCTTGTCCAACCACATGGTGTATTTGTATTTAGAACCACCGTTTTATGCGTTATTATCTGACATAGCACATTATGCTGTATCAGTTGTCGTTCTGATGATAATAGTTCGTGGCTACCGAAATCGTTGTCAACACTTAATGAAACCTTTGAACTGTTTTAATTTTCCGAAATTTTAGTCATTTTTATTAAGATATATTGTATCATCAAATTAATGCAAGTTTCATTTACTTTTCAAAAGCGTTATTTATAATTCTTAAAATTTTACCTAATATTGTTTTCAAAGCAGAAAAAAAGATAATTGGTTTGTCTATATCTGATAATTAGCATAAGACACAATTTTGCTAAATTAATATTTGTAATTTGCAACAACATATATTAAAATTTTCAGTTATATAAAAAATTTATTGTTTACGTATACGTTGGAAAAGTCAAAAACCTCGAAATTTTATATTTTTAAAAGAAAAATTATTCTACCCCAAATTTTAAGCTTTTAGCATTTCCAATCGTTTTTCTGAAATTTTATGTTTTTTAGTTAGAATTTTTTTAGGTATTAATCATTTAATAAAAAAATTTAAATTGACCTCCATACCAAGAAAGCAGTTTTCTAGAAAACTAACTTCAAGGAATATATTGCTTTATGTCAAACATAACATTTATAACTCTAATGATCAGATTAACATTATTGTTAAAGCATATTATGGCATATACTGTGCCCGGTATGTACCGGAATGTTAAATAATTATTTAAACATAGTTTTTAATTTTTGATAACATAAGACAATTATCTTCTCCAAAAAATGCCTTTTTGTATTAGGCATTTGGAATGGTACTTCTTTTCTAAAGAACACTCGGGAATATAAATATCATTCCAATATACCTTTTTGGGAAGGTAATTATATTTGATCTTCATTTTAGATTATAGACCAAAATTAAACAGAATCGAAGATGTCAGTTTTTTAAATTTCTGCTAATTAAGCATTTAATTAGCAATTAAGAGAAATTTTTTCTTTCTTTAGAAATTAGCATTAATTTAAATGTGAAACAACTACAGCTGAAAATGAGTTAATATATTAATAAATAAAAAATCTCTAACGTATGCACATACCTTATATGCATTTTTGCTTATTCAATATTTGCGAATAAAAGACAATGAAGCTACGTAGTGATTTTAGCAGTCATGAAACAATTTGCATATATATTAATAAATAACATGCAAATACGCTTTGCGTATATTAGATATAGTGATTGAAACAATAAACTTGGGGTAATTAAGTTTTTGCGATAATTTCTTTATTTAGAAGCAAGTTAGCTAAATTACCATATTAATCATGTCATAACGTGTGTTTTAATTTCGCCATGTAATAGAAGGAACAGTGGAACACAAAGCAGTTGAATCTCTTATTGGATTTTGGTTGGGAATAGTTGTTTCATAAATTATAATTAAATTATTAGATGATATGTTATTGTAACGGTGATTACAGTTCTCCAAATAGAAGCGCTACAAAGAACTGGAAACAGAATTATAATAACATATTATCTGATGATTTAATTAATTTAAATAACATAAATTAATTTGTAATTTCATTAGAACCTGACTTACGCGATATAATAGGTATTTACACAACCTAGTGTAGTACTTAATGGGTTCTTACAAAACTCATGTAGAAAGTAATCACGGTTAAAAGTTTTAATGGGTTAATAGCTAGCTCTGCAGCCGCGTACCATCTTTAGAACCATACTGATTATGTTTACGCACTATGAAGGCCAATATTGACAGCTCAACGATCATAAATTCGTTGTTTAGGAGATAGAAAATAACCAGTGCGTCTATTGGGGCATCTTTTTCTGCAGAGTGAAAGAAGTTCTACCAAACAGCCAAAACAGTATTGACTGGTAGCTGGCCATTAACTATAATAACCCGCTGGTAGTCAATAATATTTCATTCGTTTGGAGGAACTTTCTTCTCTTTATAACAAGAGACACATGCGTATATGCTTCTTCTATCTCCCAACCAACACATTTATGATTGTCGAGATGGAAACGTTTGCCAGAATCATGTGAAACAGAGTCAGTGTAGCTGTGAAGATAGTAGCACGTGGCTACTGAAGTAGTTATTAATGTTAACTCCCCTACCCTAGATAAATTCATTATACTTCAATTTCTTCACGATAGATGGCGGCACATGATGACCGTCAAAGGCTATTGACTGTGTCAAGGTGTGGAAGCAATACGTCGATGATACGTTTGTTATCCTACCAAGGTCTTCAGTTGCTGATTTTCATCTCTATTTGAACAGCTTGAACCCTCATATTCAATTTACGTTAGAGGAAGAAGATAGCTGTTCATTACCCTTCTTAGATGTTCGGATAAATAGAGATGTGGATGGGCGACTGTTGACTACGGTGTTTAGGAAACCAAAACCTACTGACAGGTTTATAAGCAAAAAATAACGTTATAATAAAACACTTACGTAAGTAATGTTGTTAAAACGTTTTATTTCAACGTACGTTTCTAACGGACTTGGCCGTCCTTCATCAGGAATACAAAATGAAAAAATAAATATTAGAAAACTGGAGATGGTGTTATTGCGTGACTATTGTGTTGCCAGTTGTGGATGAATAATTAATGTGAAAATTTTATTAAACATTTCCAAGCTTGACTGAAAGTGGGAGTAGATTTTGGTTCACTGACTATGATAGAAGAATTCTTATTGATATGGAATGCTTCTAAAAAATCTAATTCATGTATTGATCTTGGTTGACAGATAATTGTGGGTTGGTTGAATTTGAATTTGTGGTTATGTGACCAGCAATGAACCGCAATGGCAGACTTACGGAATTCTGCCGTCTCTACGTATTTAGATTGTTCCGTTAGTCTGTGCTACAAGGCTCTTTTAGTCTGGCCTATGTAGGACAAGTTGCATCAGCAGCAAATTTGGTAAACACCCCAACGTTTTAAAATTGGGATTTCTTTCTTAAATTTATAGATATGGATTTTGTTGAATAGAGAAAGAATTACTCTGAAGTTTGCCTTTTTAAGAGAATTTTGGAGAGAATGAAGCTAATTTTTTTGAAAAAAAGAAGGACAATGGTGCCCGAGAATTCAGAATTGGATGTGTAAGAAAGTGTGGTTCTAGGAACTGATTTTGTAAATTTTTGGACATAAAGATCAATTATATTCAGGTTATAGCCTCTATTGATAGCAGAAACGTACGTTGAAATAAAACGTTCAAACAACATTACTTACGCTTATAAATCTAATCTGCGTAATGCTACGTCAAATTATCTTAAATACTTTTGCTGTAACGCGCCTTCTGACGTATATTTTCTGCAAGCAATTGTTTTCTCCAATTTAAAAAGTTCGTCAAACGGTAACGTCTTTTCTTATCTACATTGTCTTCGAAGATTTGCTAATTGTTGATATTTCCGTTTATACTATCATGACAAACATATTAGTCAATCGTTTTCCCAAACTCAGAATTAAAAAGGTCAAGTTTCTCAACTATCTTAATTTTCTACAACATTGCAAACGCCAGAAACTTATATCTAATTTTATCACTAAGGCCATGGTTCGTAAATCATCACCTTCAAAGAAAATCGCCAAGACATTTCAAAATAACTGCTTCGCTATGCTGCGTGTAGTGATACAAGATACTCGAAGTTCCTTAGCAAACATCGAAAGCAAATTATACAATTTGCACAAACCTGTGACCGTTTTCAAGAGTTTGGTTAACGTTCTTGGGACCGTTCTTTGATGATCTCTGAACGCCAAAAAGGTACTCAAGAGAAAAAATTCCAAAAAGTTTCGGCTAACTGTTTACACCCTGAACCTAACTTTTGTGAAAACGTTATCAATATTTCTGACTATTCTCTCTCAAATATCGAAAATAAGATTCTTTCCTACAATTTTAATTTTCTCAAACTTGCTCGCCTTCAATTCCAACCCTCATTTCTCCCATTGAAAATATTTTAAATTCAGCAAGATTTCTATTTCTCAAAAAGAAACTCTCCGCCCCCTTCTCAGCCATTCCATCAAACCAACCTTAAAACTAAGGTAGTTCCTAATTTATCTAAACCAGAGAAAGGTGCTTTAAATGACTTCAAAAAGAATAAAGATCAACTAAATAGACAAAGGAGGGCAAATCGTTGTTCTTAACAAAAACAAATATTTAGAAGGAGCAACTAAGATCATAAAAACAGGCCCTTACAAACTCCTTGCCAATAATCCTACTGAAAAACTTGGCAAGAATTATAACAAACTTATTCACGACTCATTCCTTCTTAATGGAAAACAGTAAATATATCTTTCAAATTTTTACACCAATCCTGGCAGATACTATGCTCTTCCAAAAATACACAAACCTGACATTCCATTCCGCCTAATAGTCTATAATGTAAGTTTTGTTCCTCACAAACTTTAGAAATATCTTGTTTCAATTTTTTCCTCCTTGACCACCTCCAATACTTTTTCTTGTAAAAATTTTGTCGACTTTACAAACAAACTTCATTCCTATAACCCTGAAAATTATACTCTTGCTTCAATAGATATCAAATCAATGTACATCAATATTCCAGTTACTGGTGCTCTTAAATGTCGTTAACGTTGTTTAAGAGAATTTCACTTTGCCCCACCAGAAATGGAGGAGTTAGTCTCACTAACAAGTTTCCTCATAAAATATAATCATTTTAGTTTCTTAAATTGTCTCTACCAACAAACTGAGGGATTGGCAATGAGAAATCCTTTATCCTCCATCTCATCCGAAATCTACATGTATTATTTCGAAGAACAACTTTTCGAGAAAATTAATTTTAAATTTTGGGTAAGATATGTCGATGATATTTTCATTCTTTGGGAAAGGTCCATCACATAAAATATCATCCATTCTACCCATCATTAATTCAATAGATCACCACTTAGAATTTTCACTTGAAATTGAAAATAACAACACTTTTCATTTTCTAGACATTCTCATAAAAAAGACCAACAATAAATTTATCACTTCAGTTTACTGCAAACCATTTGCTGTTTCTCTTCCACCCAACAACAAATCATGCAACCCCGTTACACAAAAAATGGCTTCTTTTTACACATATGTTTTTCACGCATTGAAAATTTGTTCAATGCCCTCGACTTTTTCCCACGAACTCTCTGTCCTCAAAACGATTGCCATCAATAGGGGCTATAACCCAAATATAATTGATCTCGCTGTCCAAAAATTTACAAAATCAGTTCCTAGCACTACACTTTCTTATACATCCAATTCTGAATTCTCCGGCACCATTGTTTTTCCCTTTTTCCTCATAAATTAGCTCCCTTCTCTCCAAAATTCTTAAAAAGGCAAACTTCAGAGTAATTCTTTCTCCATTCAACAAAATACATATCTCTAAACTTAAGGACGGCATCCCAATTTTAAAACGTTGGGGTGTTTACCAAATCTACGGCGAATGCGAACTTTCCTACATAGGCCAGATTAAACGAGCCTTGCAGCACAGACTAAAGGAACACTCTAGAGAAGGTAGAATTCCATAAGTCTGAAATCGCGGTTCACTTCTGGTCACATAATCACAAATTCAAATTCAACCAACCCATAATTCCGGAATTAAGTAGTTAGATGGTATGTTTTTATTATTATTTTTTATTTATATCATCAGCGCTAGAAAACGAATCCGAAGTAGTGGTACACTAGGTGGTGAGCCCATTACAACTGCTTTACCGCAAGGACTAACCTTGTTTGAAATAATAAACTATGTCAGATTATACATATTATATTAAAATGCAAACAATATATAAAGTTGTAATAAATGATAATTCACCAATAGATGGCAACACATAAATAATAGAAACTGCAAATATATATATGCTATGGCTTTCAATTGAGGCGCCTGAAAAAAAGGAGATCCGTGTTACAAATTGAAATAGAAAATGAGAAAAAAAAACCAGACAAAATTAGACGTTATGGATGAGTAATAATTTTCTTCTGGTTTAGCTACCGTATGAATGTGTCTTACTAAAATGATAACTCTATCATGTTAACTTCGTTCGTTGTGTTTTTTCAGATGAGAATAAAGAGTATTGTTTCTAAAATGAGGCCCCGACTTAGAGTGTGTGGGTTATACATTGTCTTTAAACATTGGATAATGTACAATTTAATACATATATATATGTATGTGTATGTGTGTGAATGGGTATATCACAATTTAAAACACACATACAAACATATTATCACAATTGAAAATAAATTTGATTAACAGTATTTTTTAAGAAATAACGTCTTAAAAACTTTATGCCTTAAAAAAATTATATTCTGTCGCTTCATAGTGGCATTTGTGTTTGAAAAATCATAAGAGTTTCGACAAATATATTCGGCTGAGATAATATAACAACTCTGGTAATCCAGATTCTGCCGCTCTCGCGGGTACTCACTCAATTATTAAATTTAATAAAATTTTCTGAAAACCGCGGTAGTTCTGCAATGCATATTTGATAATATTGCAGAAATTTTTTATATGCTTTCAAATTTGATATTTATTGCTACTGTAGCCCACTAAAAACAACGTTTATTTACAAAACAATGGTAGTTTTGAATTAAATTTTCGCAAAAAATAAATACGGATTTCTGTTCTGTTGTTCATTTTTCATAATTTTTTTCTTCGTTCGGAAGGTGGAAGAAGATAAGGATAATAAATAAATTTGGTTACACAGGAGAAAGTGCCCTTTTCGAAAAGATCAAGATTTTGTTGTAGACCAGAGTCAAATAGATACCATTTATTTTAAAAAAGTACAATTTGTGAGTTGCGGCATGGGTTTTATGAGCTTTCTCGAAGAGATCGTTTGGTTTTTTTTCAGCACATAAAAGGCAATTGCGGTAAATTTGAAGAAATAAAACTTTAATTAATGTCAGCCCTTGCTATGTTCATATTCTTATTTGATATGAGCTATTGTAAAAGAAGTTCTGTGGTAGGAATTTGTATGATGAATGGCGTCTTATTCTCGCACAATTCTGATTACATAGGCCATTACATTGTCGTTTTCAATGCACCAATAAACTTTGATCAAAAGCAATTCAAAATGTCATATTATTACATTAAGCTTGCTTGAAAATGATAATATGATGATATATATATATATATATATCATCAATCCATCAATTATCATCAATCATCATTATCTATCCACTGCTGGATGAAGGTCTCTCCAAATGCTTTCCACACAAGTCTATCCTGAACAATTCGCTTCCACGTCACCCCAACCTGTTTTCTTATCTCATCCACCCATCTAGTTTGAGGACGTTTTCTAAGTCTTCAGTAGTCAGGTGGGACCTGAACACACTGAAATAACTGGCAACAATATATATACGTTCGTAAAGAGATTATATATTGTCCTTCGTAGCTCAGTGGGTAGAGCCTCCGCCCGGCAAGTGGAAGGTCGTGGGTTCAGGTCCCACCGAAGGCAGAAATATTTATTTTCTTTCGAACGTTTCACCATCTAATCACGCCATACCATCGGCGTTGGTATCACTACGCCAATAAACGTTGATTGATTGACAAGTGGTATTAGTTCTAGAAGTTTTTCTTAATTATTTAAAACATATCTTGAGACATTTTTGGCTATTGGTGTTCCTCAAAAAACACGTGTGTTATGTAGGTATTTTCACCCGGCTAAAATAAAAGCAAACATTTAGAGACCTGTTTCTTATATTGCATATGGAATGTTATATGCAACCATTGTGATTACGATGCGTTACCTATTATATGTATGCATAGATTATAATTTACGTAGAGAGATTATCCGTTGAAGGAGATCTGCAACCATCGATGCTCAGAAAAAAAAGCTCCTTATTTTCCCTCGAGTGTGTATAAGTGTGAAGTGAGCGTGTTTATCACAAAGCGCTTTTGCGATATTCTAATTAACATATATATATCATCATCATCATATTCAACCATTATCTATCCACTGCTGGATGAAGGTCTCTCCAAATGCTTTCCACACAAGTCTATCCTGGGCCATTCGTTTCCACGTCACCCCAACCTGTTTTCTTATTTCATCCACCCATCTAGTTTGAGGACGTTTTCTAGGTCTTCGGTGGTCTCTTGGAATCCAGTTCAGAATTTCTGTTGTCCATCGTTGATCAGTTCTTCTTGCAATATGCCCAGCCCATCGCCATTTCAGCCCTTTTACTTTAACAATGATGTCCTCTACTCTAGTTTGCTCTCTCACCCAAGTGTTTCTTTTTCGATCTCTCCTAGTTATTCCAAGCATGCACCTCTCCATGCTCCTTTGCGTTGTCTGTAACTTTCGTATTGCTCCAACTGTTAGACTCCATGTCTCTGATCCATAAGAGAGGACTGGCAATACACACTGGTTGAAGACCTTTCTTTTTAGACACAAAGGCAATTTCCCCTTCAGGATAAAACTGTTTCTTCCAAATGCACTCCAGCCAAGTTTAATACGTCTGTTGAGTTCTTTCATAATGTTGCCATCCATTGAAATCAGCTGGCCAAGGTAAATATATGAATCAGCAATTTCTAGCTCAATGTTGTCAACTTGTATTTTTGTTTCCTCTACGAAATTATTGAACATGATCTTAGTTTTTTGTAGGTTCATCTTGAGTCCAACTTCTTTACTTCTAGTTGAGAGCTCCTGTACCATGTCTTGGAGTTCTAATGGGTTCGTTGAAAAAATAACAATGTCATCAGCAAACCGCAAATGATTTAAATATTCACCATTTATTTTTATTCCCTTGTTATTCCAATTTATCTGCTGAAAAATCATCTGTAAAGCTGAAGTAAAAAGTTTTGGAGAAATGGTATCTCCCTGCCTCACACCTTTACCAATTTTGATAGTTTTGGTATCTTTATGTAACCGAAATTTTGCACTTGCATTTTTATACACACGTTTCACCATGTCAATGTACACATCCTCAATGTCTGTTGATCTTAAAGAGTTGATGACTGCTGATGTTTTAATAGAGTCAAAGGCCTTCTCATAGTCAATAAATGCCACACACAATGGAAGTTCATATTCATGTGTTCTTTCAATTAATTCTCTTAATACTTGAATATGGTCCACTGTACTGAATCCACTTCGAAATCCAGCTTGTTCTCTTGGTTGAGCTGCATCTAATTTTTTCTGCAGGCGATGTGTTAGCACTTTTGTGAAGATTTTATAAATAGCAGGTAACAAGCTAATTGGTCGGTAATTTTTCAAATCCTCTTTATCACCTTTTTTATGCAAAAGAATTACTGTTGCAGAATCCCATTGGTTTGGTATGTTACCGCTGTTAAGACATTTGGTAAAGAATTTTGCAAGTATGTCTTCTACATATTCTCCAGCTTCTTTTAGGATATCTAATGTAATACCATCATCGCCAGGGGTTCTGTATATATATATATATATATGAACAAATGACATACTTTTATTTAATTGTAATTATCTTTTCATTGTTTTAAAATTTCATAAATGTTTCGTAAACCTTTTGCCAGACTATAACAAAATAGGATAACTTACATTAGGAAAGAAACGAGGGATGGAAAAAAATCGAATATCAGATAATTTCAGCAGAAAAATAAGGATATATACGATTATGTTCGAATTTTCTTTTTGTATTTATGCAACTAAACGGTATTGGTCATTACACTAAATATTAAAAATATTCATGAATTCTTAGAATTTAATGTAAATTATCTGTTTATTTAGTTCTCTGCTTAATTTCCATATAATCTTTTCGTTTTATTCAGTTCTCTGTTTGTTTTC